>OX401417.1:31240661-31645966 GCA_947846245.1 Cerastoderma edule | reverse complement strand
GAGGTGTAAATCAGCTCAGGGTGCCAGGTAGAGGATGTGGGGTATGGGGGTGAAAGGTGTGAATCAGCTCAGGGTGCCAGGTAGAGGATGTGGGGTATGGGGTGAGAGGTGTTAATCAGCTCAGGGTGCCAGGTAGAGGATGTGGGGTATGCGGGTGAGAGGTGTGAAGCATGTCAGGGTTCCAGGTAGAGGATGTGGGGTATGGGGGTGAGAGGTGTGAATCAGCTCAGGGTGCCAGGTAGATGATGTGGGGTATGCGGGTGAGAGGTATGAATCAGATCAGGGTGCCAGGTAGAGGATGTGGGATATGGGGGTGGGAGGTGTGAATCAGGTCAGGGTGCTCTCTCTCTCTCTCTCTCTGCTCTCTCTTCTCTCTCTCTCCTCTCTCTCTCTCCCTCTCTCTCTGCTCTCTATCTATCTTACTGGCGCTTTCTCCCATTCCCTTTCTGCTCTCTCTCTCTCTGCTCTCTCTCTCTGCTCTCTCTCTCTCTGCTCTCTCTCTCTCTCTCTCTCTCTCTCTCTCTCTCTCTCTCTCTCTCTCTCTCTCTCTCTCTCTCTCTCTCTCTCTCTCTCTCTCTCTCTCTCTCTCTCTCTCTCTCTCTCTCCCACACACATCATATCAAACATTGAACCAGAACTGGTGTCGTTTTAGTTCACTAAACATGTTTTCCGAATCGGTCATTGTGATCTGCCTCAATACATAAGTGAACAAGACGCCATTTTCTTAAAGAAATGTTATTGTTTAATTCAGCCTAAAAGTGTCGAGACAATTTGGTTTAAGCACTTACATTTCGAAAACAAAGGAGCATCTAAACGGTGGGCCCGAGAATTTATTCATTTATATGGATTTTTAAATCCCGTCAACATTATTTCAGTTATGTTGCGTTGCTCGACTCTTAATGTTGGAGGAAGACCCCATACTCAACTGCACAAAAGGGCAGGCCAAGCTGGGTAGAATCGTCAGCATTCCGTAAGTCAGTTGGGAAAGTAGGCCCAAGAAGGGAAACACTCCAATTTTGCCAGTCCAATAATAAAAGGTCACCGTGTATGAATTACCTCCCTTACCCATCAAAACAATTTGGCACTTTACTCTTATACAAACAACCGTCCTCTGTGTATCTAACCTCATGGCGATAACATATTTGATGTTTTAGACAAACATTGATAACCATCATACCGAATAATTTGTCAATATTGAATCACCAGAGACCATCCCATATCGACTGACCAGAACGGGCCAATCCGAATAGCCAAGTCGAAAGTGAGTCCGCTATTGAAAAAAGGATTTCCTGGGTTCAAGACCCCGACTTTGCATATATTCAATCCGACATCAAATTTAACCAATGGAACGTCAGTCATTCGACGTCGGATTACTTCGGTCGTTTTCGGTTAATCGCGGTCGGATCCGGAATAATTCGGTTCAATACGAATAGTTCCGGCCACAGACCGATGTATACCGCGAACGATCGAAGTAATCCGATTGAAGCATGAGTTTCAAAATGGCGGGGTATGGGTTTTCTACCCGAAGGCATTACTGACCGCCCTATATGGTTGATAAACTGCTCTACGTACATTAAGTAAAACGATTGCGAATAGTTCATATATAATCGTAAACCGTTTAATTTTACGATAATATTTTCGCGAACGTCCGTGGTTTTGACGAACGGAAGTGGGTTTTGACTAGCGAATGGCGAGATGCGAACATAAATGGTGGACTATATTGATAGATTTCACTACATGTTCAATCTATTTCGTATTCAAGTAGGGTTGAAACGTTTGGATATATATGAGATACTATATGTTGAAATGTCCATATTGATTCTGTATTAGGTACAAGATAAGCCATGATTAAAGGATTAAATGATTGTCACATACTAAAATTCGTTGTATGTTTAAAAAGGACAGGGTAAGTATGATTATGGCAAGAAACGAGAATACAAGATATGTTGTTTAACGTGATGTAAAACCCATATGATTGAAAACTGTTGAACTGTTCAGTAATTGGTCATTCGTGAATTTCAATACTGCCACCAACCTACATTGGCAATAACGTTAAAACCGACGAAAATCCAATGTTAATTATGTTTTATTTTGGACAATGCTGCTGTTTGTTTCAGCATATCTAAGACAAAATTCTTCTCTTGAAAAGTTAAACCCTTCTAATAGGGCATAGATCGGTATAAGGAATTTCTGGTTTTTACTAAACGCCCCATCTATGAGACGACGCCATGATAAATGCCTGGCACAGCTCATTGACTATTCGTAAATTGAATTGCTAACTATGTTAGATTAATTCATTCTGAGGTCCCAGTGTGCGTATTAACAAACGTGGTATTGTATTAATGATACATTATTTACCATTCGGAACTACTCGGGTATTTCCGTGAGCTGTGAAATACACCTCGGATATAAGTGTAGTGTTACAATTTTTCGGGTAAATCGGCATCCGGCAATTACCACATTTTCTAAGCGTGCACGTTAAGTAGTTCAATGTGTATGGAAATGTTGGACATCTTTTTAAATCATTTTTTATCAGTTACTCATACCAAATGGTGCAATTGTTGTTGTGACATGTATAGTTGTTTCCTCAATCAAATTTAACGACTTTTAAGATTTCACATTTAAGATCTATTTTTAAAAACGAAAGTAAAGTGACGTCATTCTCGCGGGAAACAATATGGCGTCATCCCTATTATTTCAGAGGTGTTTTCATTGGATAAACCCGATGTGTTCAGATTGATTATTTACGAGACTCTGTGATCTATGACCGCACAGAGACAATGGCAAGACGCGTGTTCGATAGATATAAGCCATTTTATTGGAAATACCCGCTCATGCACTCATGCATTTATTGATGAAATATAATTTGATACATATTTTTCATCGCTGATTATTAGTTTTGCTGTGTTTAAAAGCGTACGAGGTTCTTATATGGGCGACAGTGGTGCAGTGGTAGAGCTGAGAGCTGTACTAAGGGTCCCGGGTTCAAATACCCGTTAGGCGAGGTGGAAATTGCCGGGACTAACCCACGAATCGGCGCGAGTACTGGTGTAGTATTCAGGAAGCAGTCATCGAGAGTGAAGTTTATAAAACTTCAAGCTTCCGTCTCAATCGATGTAAAATAAATAAATTTAAACTTTAAGAGGTTCTTACGGAATTACATAAGCGACAGCTTACTGCCAACTGCCTACTGCCAAACAAAAGTTGATTAGCAGCGAATAACTCTGAGGCATTTCAAATGCAGCAGTTGGTAGTAGACAGTTGGCATCAAGCAGTAAGCATTTGGCAGTATCACGTGGTCAACTGGTATTTGTGTTTATAAGTCCAGCTTTGGTGCATATGGCAGTTGACGTCTCGGAAGCATAAACATTTAGATAAATATACATAGGTTATGGTAAAGTTGTTGTTACAGACTATGATTGAGAAGTAACAACAACCTACTGCTTACTGCCAACTGCCTACTGTTAACTGCTTACTTTATGATGCCAACTGTCTACTGCCAACTGTTCCATTCGGGATGCCTCGGAGTTATTCGCTGATAATCAATATTCGACAAGGCAGTAGGCAGTTGCCAGTAGGCTGTCGTTGATGGAATTCCGTAGGTTCTTGTTGCATTGAATGTACTGTCAGTCTTGTTTTAAACGACCATAGTAAAACGTAGGCGCAATGTTGGTGTACAAAGAAGCCTCGTTTATCCGGATCCCGATTATCCGGATGTCTCACAATTCGATGGAAATTGTGAAGGAACGGAATTATCGTGCAGTGATTTGCCAAACCAATTACAAAAAAAAAAAAACCGACACTTGACCACTTTGTTGCAGACGACACTTGAAAACATCGTGGGTAAAGGAGAAATTGCTCGTTACGAGCAATTTCTCCTTTTCCCACATTGTTTTCCGCCTTATGAGAAGATTATTTCTGAATTTCATCACGTTTTGAAATTTTGTCTGCAAACTCTTTCAATTTGGGATGGTCGAAAGTTTGGCGTTTGGTAAAGGGTAATAAGTAAACACGTGCATATAGACCGTTTATGTCTTAATGTGTAAATATCCATGCCCTGCTTCAGTAGTCCGGAAGATTCGTTAATCGGGAAACTTTGTTTGGAATGGATGTGTTCGGATTAACGAGACTTCACTGTATAAGATAACCAACGGCTTAGTACGGACTTTGGTAATTCAGAAAGATCTAGAAGTTTGCTGAATGACTTGGGTCCTGTATTTGAAAAAAAAAGCTCAAATTAAGCCACCTTTTAAAGACTGTTAAAAAGAGGTCGCTTGAAACAGGATTTATTGTCAAATGCGACTTGTGGACTACAGGATATTTTCATTACAGCTTGTGCCCAAAATAACAAAATAGTATCGATTAATTACAATAATTTTTAAATTATTCATGGTTGTTCACTCAAAGTATGCCCTAGACAAGCGCTTCACGTGTTGTTTGTTTTATTCTTTTATGACTTTGTACCAAGGCAAAATATATTAAACTCGAACTATAATGAAAATTAAACTAAACAAAACAGTATTTATGCGGAGGCATCGGTAATAAATATATTATCTGTCATCAAACTGTAATCGAAAGGCAAAACAAAACAAAACTGAATATAAAGAAGCCATGTTATATCTCTACAGAAAAGGTAAAAAAAAAACAATAAACGAGACAAATAAAACGGCACCACCGCCTGCGATCGAGGGAAATCACCCGTAATCGACTTCTCGACTTTATTGGAAAAGGCATTCCACCACGAACGATAGTCGCCACTTCGAAGAGAGAACGAAAATATCCGGAGAACAATTATTTGTTATTAAGCTCTGTTAGGAAAATGGCAGTGTATAATGCTGAACGGCGCTGCACACATGGTATAGTGTAACACACGCACAATCATACATGGATTAGGTGAAACAGGTGGGGTTGTTGTTTATCATTTTAAGTTTTCTTATTAAAAGTAAAAACTCTTGTTTGACCGTATGTTCGTCTCATTAATGGAGTTGTCTTTGTTGAGGTAAATGACCATTTGGTTTGTCCGTTTATGGTTTTTTAAAGATAGAACTCTCTTATAAGACAATGTGTTCATCTTATGAAACGCGGTCTCGTTAACAGAACTGTCGTATTTTTGAGGTAAATGTCATTTGTTACGTTCTTTTATGGGATTTTTTTATTAAGAAATGACTCTCTTATATACATTGTGTTCGTCTTTTAAAAACATTGTTTCATTACGGGGTTGTCTATTTGTCGGGGGCGGGGGGGGGATAAGTTACCATTTGGTTTATTTATTATGGTTTTATTTAAAATCAGAACTGTCTTGAAGGACGATATAGTGGTCCTTTGAAAAGCGGTGTCTTTAACGAAATCGTTTCACTTGTGAAGTAAATAACCTATTTGCTTGTTCAGTCTTTGCTTTATCAAAGGAAACGTCAAGATTTTGAAACGTGGTCTTATCAATGGGTTTGACTGACTGCCCTTAAGTTTAACGACATATTGTTTGGTTCATGGTTGATTGATAGGTTCAGTGGTCGGATGTTTTGTTGATTGGCTGGTCGATTGATTGGTTATATGAATTGTTAGATGGTTGGCTGGCTGATTTGCTGGCTGGCTGATATGCTGGCTTGCTGTTTTCTTTTTAGTTTTTTGGGGGGTGGGGGGCTGGCTAGTGTGCTGGCTGGTTTGCTGGCTAGCTAATTTGCTGACTAATTACTGACTGATTGCTGGATGACTTGGTTGATTTGAGTAACGAGTTTAAATGAATGAATAATATAAAAGTTCAATTTAAGATAAAAATTGACCCACAATATTAGCACCACCGTGGGCTTTTTTAAAAAGAAAAATACAAATATTGGTCCAGGTATGAGCCAGAGTGTAGGCAAATATCACATAATCGATTCAATCCTATATGCACTATCCTAGTGACCAGCCTTATAACATGACGATATCAATTCTAGATCGATTGACGTTTCATCTTTCAAGACTTTAACAAACAACTAATTCATCAAATAATAAACATGCGATCTAATATTGCTTTGGTTAATTTGATTGGAGTTTGATCGCTGTTTTTAACAGAATTTCAGTTATATTACCGGAGTCATCATACCTATAAAAGCATCTAAGGTTTTCTCTAGAGTACTGTAAAAATAGTCTTTCCAATAGTGGGCGATAGTGGTGCAGGGTTAGAACGACGGTCTCTTGTATCGAGGGTCCTGGGTTCGATCCCCGTTAGGCGAGGTGAAAGCTGCCGGGCCGAATTCACCAATCTGCGCGAGCACTGGTTTGCTATCCAGGTAAAAGCATGTGGAAGCTTTGAATTCACGTTGCTCATATGCCAAAGGCCATACAACGTTCTTGTCCAGATCCAGATCCAGAATCAACTAACCCATTTCCCCCAATTAACAAAAACCTGATCAGCAAATACCTCTTGAAGGATTTTTTTTATATAAGCAAATACATCTTATGACTTTACTCTCTTGCAAGATTCGTGCAAAGTAAGATATTCCCATTAACCAAAGAAGTAAGTAAATATATTCTCGGGAAAGAACTTTAGTTATGATTTCGAAGTACTTCGGAGGTTAAAATTCTTTTGGGAAACCTATGCAAACAATATTGACAAAATAGACCAAAGTTTTGCGGAACAAACGGTTTAGGCTGCATAACTTTGATATTTGATTTCATAAGCTGGTCCCCCAATGTCTACTGCTTGCTCTATGTTCCACAAGACATACTATCATTTGACAGATGAGAGACCGGTTCCGAGCCTAGCGATTCAAAAACTGGAAACCGGTCTCTCGTCTTTCGAAAATTGCTACCCAGAGTGCCCTGCTCCATTCATACACATAAGAATCAATGTGTATGAATGGAATGTGGACTTCTTGGTAGAGATTGGTCAATCGAATATAGAGACCGTCTCATTACAAATTTAACAAGCAAGCATAGTTCTGGCTAGTAACGGAACGGGCGAAAACATCACACTGTCCATAGAGATGAACGTTTACCGATTCAAAGTTAACAAACGGATAGCTCTGAGACGAAGTTTGCTTTAAGATAAAGTGTTCAAAATTATTTGAAATTGAAGTTTAACAAAGTGTAGTCATTAGACAGAGGAACCAGTTTTGGGTGCTGAAAGACCACACCGACCTGCCGAAATAATGAGAAGAGTTTCGATTGGTCAATTTTGTTGTTACAATGCACGTGATTTATATAAAGACCGCGAATGACGTCATTTCACAAAGAAAATGACGTAATTTTGATACTATGTAGATGAAGAGACCAACGTTATCTAGGTAAATTGTAAAGTTTGTACGATCTGTTTGATTATAAAAACTCTAGTATTTTATTTCGTTTATTTAGATTGCGACAGCACTTCTCATTTGTACATAAACGCTTTGCATTTTGTGTTCTAGCTTTTATATTTGCATCTGTTATACTGTGGAATCATCTGTCATGACTTGCCGTAAGCCAGTCAATTCATACAGGCTACTTGGTGGCTTTAAAGCTGATTATAGATTAGACTCAAATCGTGTACACACTTTAATATGTTTTTATAGATTTTCTTAATTTTTTATATTTATGCATTTTTAAAGAAACATTTTAAAACCATTCGCAACTAGCTGCGCATGCTTAGTCGCCACATTGCAAGTATGTATACAATATCCAGAGAAATCAGTTTGTTGTTGAAAAATGTGTTTGTCTTTTGCTTAAAACGGTACACTTTTTTAGGACAAGAAGAAACCTATATCATGTAATATCCATATTATTTACACTCGAAAGAGTGTAGAGATATTTGTTAAAAACAATCAATTTGTATAACTATATCTTACAGGACAGTATGACCCGGATAAGGCTCAACGTTTCAGGAACTCTCTTCGAATTCGACTCCAACATACTTCGAAATTTTCAAGAACAGAAACTTGCACAACTATGCAACAGGGCTTCAGATAAAAGCAAACACACGAACAAGGCTCTAAAAGACGGAAGAAACAATGATAAGCATGATCACCATGTTAAAAATCAAACCGAGGGAATAGAATTAAGACATGACGAAAGTAGTGTTATCAATGGAGATAATATCGTGGACGATGTAGATGAAGACATAACACTGTTTGTTGATCGACCAGCTCGTAGTTTTGCCGCCATTTTGTCGTTTTACCAAACGGGGGAGCTACATATTCCCCTCGACGTATGCCCGGGCTCTTTCCAGCGGGAAATGCTCTTCTGGCAGGTGGAAGCCTCGGATCTAACGGAATGTTGCTCATACAGGTAAAAATGCTTTATTTTTTTCTTATAGAAATCGTATCAGTACCACAGGCGCCGGATCCCATAATAAATCGAACCTATATCCATAAATGACTTATATTTGTAAGATATTGGCTACAGACCATAACAACGTATATATTAAAACCCAGCGTCAGTGATCAGTACCTTGTCGGACGCCAACAACTTAATCCTATCTTCTTGAGGTGACTTGAGGCCTTTCGGATAAACACCGGAAATATCTTACCAATGACACGTTATGTTATCCAAAGACATGTTTTTATTTTTTAACCCTTTACCAAACGCCAAATTTTCGACTGTCCTAAATTGAAAGAGGGTGCAGACAACATTTCAAATGTGATGAAATTAAAGAATACTCGTTACGAGCCATTTCTCCTTTTAAATGTCGGTATTGTTTGGTAATGGGTTAATGGAATACATGACATATCGAGTCAAACAACTGTGGTATCTTTAGACAATATGCACCTTCAATTTAACAGCTTGGTAGTTTAGAAAATCATTTTTTATCAAAACATCTATTTAGCTTGACTTTAAATGGCAAATTGCATGATATTTTACTAGTTTTACAAACGGGGTACCGTGATGATGTATTTTTGAGTTCCTTCGGCGAAGAAAAATTAAGAAATCTCAACCGACGAGTTGCCTTTTATAAAGCTATCTACGCTAACCACTACACCACAGGAGGGCACTTCAGGCACTTAATGCTCTCAAGTGAAATGGTGTTGAGTGTTTTCTCCCAATGGGTCAATGCAACTTTTGTTGACGCCTGTTCGTTTCCATGAAATGATATTCATGTGCTAAATGGGAAAGCAGGCAAGTTGGCGTTGAATGAATACCATGCAGCTCTGATCAGGGTCATAGATATGTGGTAACAAAATGAGAAATGAATAGATGCTCTGACAACCGCAACATTATTGATATAATGTTTCAAATGGCAATAACCCCAATCCAGATCACACAACAACAAATGTAAGTTTCGGTAAAATCATGGAATTTGATTTGTCCCTAAAAAACAGTCATAAAATAACTTGATTGCGTTTCCATTGATTAGGCTATTGACAAATTATGTATCGTATAAAGTGTCATCGAAAACAGTTCCTCATTTTCTTCCAATGATGACTTCTTTTTTGCAGTTGTAATTAAGTAAGTCTGCAGGGTCCATTTGCTAATGAATTAAGTCCGGTTGGTAATTACATATACCTATATTGGGGATGCCTTTCAAACGCCATAGACCATTTGTTAATTGGGGACTAATGGATAGTTTTTGTTTGTATTGCGACTTTTCAGCGGTTTCATCGATCGATGATTTTAGTGGACCATGACAATGTGACCAAACATGATAACGAGGGCTCATTGTTTCCGATACATTTGTTTATTGGCAGAGTAAACACATTGATTCACCAATAGCGTATTATATAAAAAAAAAGGTCCAACGCAGTATATGGCCGAGATCAAAAAATGTAAACGTAAAATGGTGATTAATGTCAAATGCAACGGTAGGTAACTCTGATCAGATATTCCAAACACGCCTTTTCTCAGGTATGGGATCGATCAATTGAAGCATTGAGGAGGAGAGCTGTAACTAAGTTTTGGAACTTATATCTCAACCCATTTGCTTATTATGATTTGTACTAAAACTCTATATTATGATATGTATATTGAATTTTCAAATCAATATTGGGATATTCCGTAAACTTCGTAAGCGTCTTTACAGCCGAAATGTTGCGGAATAATCAAACATCACTTACGATAACTATGTTTTTCTTCGGATTGGGCGCGTTTTATCCAAATTCTAGAACACCTCTGTAAACATCGTAAGTGTCTTAACAGCCGAAACGTTGCGGAATCATTTGACATCAAAAACGAAAACTGTGTTCTATTCCAGATTGAGCGCATTTCTCGATGACCGCGAGACTAGACTAAACTTTAAGAGGGACACAAAGCGGAGTCCCAGGACCGACAAAATGGATTCGTCCAGCGGACTGCAGTATCTAAGATGGCGCATTTGGTCTGTCATAGACTATAGGGAGAACACATTGCTGGCAAAGGTCAGTTTACTAACAAGGCTTTCCTTCCTTGAATTGTGGAAAGGTCATGATCTGTTTATTTTTGGGAAAGTATCGCTGTAATTGTAGCATTAGGATACCAAAAAGCAGGTGTTTTTCACCATTGTGGACAGGCCGGGGCCTCATTCGGAACACCTCGGACATTTCTTAAAATAACCTCGGAGGTAATGGTGAGCCATTTTTGAAAGTAGGTCAGCAACGAAGGGCATGTCCGTTTGCAATCGTATCTACTCGGAAATCCCCGGCACAAGCCGGGGATTGCCGAAAAGAGCCGATTGACAAAATATGAAGCAAAGATGTGATGATATGATCATGTTTAATGAAAAGGTTAAAAAAACATTCAATTGTGATATATAACCAATTTGTGTGTATCTAAATACATATTTAGTGCCTGTGTGCATTTTGCGTTATCCGCCGGAAATAAGGCGTATTACCCTAGGATTTCTGGTGTATTCATGTACTGCCTACGAGGTATATCTACCGACTTGTTACGGGGATTGCCGGGTAGATACGATTGGCCGGGGTCTGTGAATGGTGGGAAAATTATCGCTGGAATTGCTGCATTAGGAAACCTTAATAATATAGACTCACTCGATACCCTACCTTGTCTCTAGCAATTATTTTTTAAAAGCAAAGTAATTGTTAAGTCTTGTTTTCATGGTCCAATATTGCTAGCGGTTCGTGAAGCCAATTAAATTCGTTTCTTCAGTTCCTTTTACCATTAAGGAGCCTCCTTGGTCAAGTGGTAGGAATATTTAATTTGAAATGATATTCCCCCTTTTTGCGTGGGTTCAGATCTTGCCAGCGGTAAATTAAGATTTTCTTGTGTGGTAGTCGCAATGATGGCTTACGTTTTGACCAGTCCAGTATCTGGATAGTTTTGAGTGGATTTTTTCAGTCGATTAAAGTAGAATACAAATAAACCGGCTTATTAAACTCATTTTTTGGTCGAATGAATTTGGTCGTTGTAGTTATACATCGGTTGGAGCCGGAACTATTCGGTTTAAAGCGAATAGTTCGGCCACCGACCGATGTTTGTATTTGTTTCTTTAATTATTTAGTCTATTTCATTATTTTCATGTATAATAAAAATAGTCTTGTCACAATTTGTTGTTTTCTCTTTTCAGGCATACTTCATCTTCATCAGCTGTATGGTTCTCCTCTCCATTTTCTCGCTGGCACTGAGCACGGACGCCAGCATGCGACGAAGTCTCACAAAGTGCGAGATTCTCGAGTATTTGGAACACTCGGACCACGCAGCCACCGTTCATGTGGCGGAGGAATGGCGCCATCTTGACTGCGACAACCCCAGCTTCGATAGCGGCGACTATGACTATATAGACGAAATTTTCGGCGAGGGTGGAGCTGTGTTCTATGACGTGAACACCGGAGAGAACATCACGGTGTCCTTACCGGATATGACGGTGCCCATGCGCGCGTTCGCCTGTCTCGATATCGCTATCTTGGTGGTGTTTACTGTTGACGTTGTGCTTCGGTTGTTTTCATGGCCGTCCGTTATCGGTTATTTTATGTCCGTTGTAAACATTGTCGACGTATTGGCAATATTGACGGCCTACGTGTACATGATCATTCTAAATATAGAACGGGAACATCGGTACTCCCAAAGCTGGCTGCATTTCCTGAACTACTTTCAGGTGTTTCGGTCACTGAGATTACTACGCATCGTTCAGACCGTTCGAGCCAGCCAGGTGCTCGCGTACTCTCTACGTCAGAACGTTAAAGACATCCTGGTACTACTTTTGTTCCTGTTCTTCGGCGTTAGTACGTTCGCGTGCGTCATCTACTTCGCGGAAAGTCGGAGCGTCATTCGGTCGATTCCGGACGGTTGGTACTTTTCCATCATCACCTTGACAACCGTCGGTTACGGTGACGTCACACCGAAGACCTGCCTCGGTGCTATCGTGGCATCACTCTGCGCAGTTATGGGCGTGGTTTTGTTAGCGGTGACCGTTCCCATTTTTGTCAACAACTTTCTCACGCTGTATCAATACGCTGTTATTGGTGAATATACGGAGCGAATGCAGTCGTCACAGATGGCAGGACCGAACGATGTTCTTGCTGTTGTTTATGACGAAGGTGTGAAAGTCAACGACCAACGAACTCTCCAGAAAAATCTGTTTTCACATAAACGAAGTGGTCCCGTGTCTGTGATTCATGTGTCCGAAGCACCAGTTGTTCAAAATGGGAAGGAATGTAACGGAGTGATCTAAAGTATGGGACTATTTTATTCACTGTTATTTTGAAGTGTTTTATTTTCTTCTGAATAGGCATATTCAATCAAATACGTCAAGATAACGTGCATGACGGATTATTGAACAGTTGATGATAAAGATGAATCATATATTAATGTAAAAGATACATGTACGTGTATTTTGCTCAAGTGTCTTATAGACGTACTCATAAGGGAGGGAATTAAAATATGGTGAAATCCTTGATTTTATAACAACGAAGATTAGATAAGGAAACGTATGGAAACGTATGGAAATCCTAACGTATAAAATAGTCTTGCAGTGTACATTGATGTAATATAAGGAGTTATGGTTTGGTTAAGATAGAATACAAGTAATCCGCCATTTATAAACAGTTTCCTTCGTCGGATTACTTCGGTCGTTTTCGGCATATTACGGTCGTGGCCGGAACTATTCGGTGTAAAGCGAATAGTTCCGGCCCAGACCGATGTATACCGAGAACGACCTAATTTCTTACGAAATAACAAGTTTCAAAATGGCGGATTATGGGCATTCTACCTTAATCCCATCGCTACACAACTGACGTTGGGTCTTTGTATCATTCACATTTTACTCTAACTATCTCAAATAGACCGATTAATGTTTGATTGATATAAAAGAAATAAACATTCAAGAGCTTAAACCATTATTATTAAGTTTGTTTGTTGTTTGTTTGTTTGATTGTTCCATTTTTATATTCATAAGCAAAAAAATACACGAAAACACTCCCCTCTTATTCTTAATCTATGAATGTGCTTGTTCACAGATGTGAGGGAATTCGGAAGTTAAACAATAATTTCTTTAAGCCTGCATAAAAGCTTTACTGTTATATGATTCGCCTTTAAAAAAAACAATGAGAGCAAAATTTGATCGATTTACATTCTTTAAAGTGTATATACAGTGAATCAATGTATCTAAATCAAATGCTTGACAACGCTTTTGGGATCTACCTCATTTGAACTGCACGTACACAGATAAATAACGCTTCCAGATCAATGCTTTCAAAAGCTACAACCAACTGTATTTCAAACAACAAAACAAAGTTTTTTGTCAAATTGTCTCTTCTATGAACAATTACGTTTAAAAGAGCGGTGAAGACTTCCGTCGGATTGCTTCGGTCGTCCTCTGTATACCTCGGTCTGGGCCGGAACTATTCGCATTGAACCAAATAGTTCTGAGAACGACCGAAGTTATCTGACGACAAAACGAGTTTCAAAATGGCAGATAATGTGTATCTTTCTTAAATCAAACACTGTTAATCTAGCTGTATATTTTTTTTCCAAAGTAGTTGACTGCTTTCCCACATGATCAACTTGTTCAGTGGTCAGGGACGAATACCTGACGTTCCCTTTGTTAAATTTGAAGCCGAATTTAATATCAGCAAAGTTTGGGTCTTGAACTCAGGAATTCTATTTTCAATGACGGACTCACTTTCAATTTGGCTATTCGGATTGGCCCTTTCTGGTCAGTCGATATGGGATGGTCTTTGGTGATGTTTGTTTGTCATCATTATTTGTCATAAACTTCAAATATGCTATTGAAATGATGTTAGATACATAGAGGACAGTTGTTTATATAAGGGTGTATGGCAAGATTGTCTTTGATGGTTAAGGGAGATAATTCATACTATGTTAATTTCTATTATTGGACTAGCAAAAAGGGCATTCAGAACTACTCGGGTATTTCCGTGAGCTTTGAAATACACCTCGGATATAAGTGTAGGGTTACAATTTTTCGGGTAAATTGGCATCCGCCAATTACATTTTCTAAGCGTGCACGTTAAGTAGTTCAATGTGTATGGAAGTGTTGGACATCCTTTTTAATCATTTTTTATCAGTAACTCATACCAAATGGCGAAATTGTTGTCGCGACATGTATAGTTGTTTCCTCAATCAAATTTAAATACTTTTTTACATTTCATTTTAAGATCTATTTTTAAAAACGAAAGTAAAGTGACGTTATTCTCGCGGGAAACAAAAAGGCGACATCCCTATTATTTCAGAGGTGTTTTCATTGGATAAACCCGATGTGTTGAGATTTCAAAAAGGGAAGTGTTCAATTACAATGTAATGTATTTTCCTTCTTGGGCCAATTTTCCCAACTAATTTACGGAATGCCGATGGTTCTACCCGGCTTAACCAACCCTTATGGGCAGCTGATTACGGGGTCTTCCTCCATCATTAAGACACGAGCATCGCAACATAACAGAAATAATTTTGACGCGATGTAAAAAACATATAAACAGATCATTTCTTGGGCCCATCGTCCCTATTGTTTTCGAAACGTTAGCGCTTAAACCAAGGTTTCTGGTATTTCTGAGGCTGAATTTACTTAACACTAAACTCCTAAAGAAACTGGCTTCTTTTCCACCTAAACCTTATTGTAAAGGCAGATCAAAATAACCGATTCGGGAAACATGTTGAGTAAACAAAAACGACAACATGTGTTGATCAAAGTTCGATATAAATGAGAGAAGTGTGTGGGTTGTTCACCAAAATAACAACATATCGTTAAGTACTCCGTGTTATCAATTATTAAGCTGACATATCCATACGACCGCTTTTCTAGATATAAACACTAAGATAAGCACTACCAATTAATATTAGATAATAGATACACAAACAAGTTGGATATAGGTCATAAATTATGACAAAAAAACTCATACTCAAGGGATTGTTGTTTAATCGTTTAAAGGTAGCATACCCATAATCCGCAATTTCAAAACTCATTCTGTAATCCGATCACTTCGATAGTTGTAGGTTAGCCTCGGTCGAGAATCTGAATAATTCTGTGCGAATAGGTCCTGTAAAGACCGAGGTATACTGATAACAAACGAAGTAATCCAAAGAAAGAATGAGTTTCAAAATGGCAGATTATAGGTATTCACAAGAGAAGACTTTCAACAGCTCGATTTTTTTATTTTGATATATTTTTGTGCGTCTGAACGTGCGCAATTGTATATTAGAATGTGCGTTTTTGAACGTTCGTATTTGTGTTTTTGAATGTGGGTATTTGTGTTTTTGAATGTGGGTATTGGTGTTTTTGAATGTGGGTATTTGTGTTTTTAAATGTGTGTATTTGTGTTTTTGAATGTGGGTATTTGTGTTTTTGAATGTGTGTATTTGTGTTTTTGAATGTGGGTATTTGTGTTTTTGAATGTGGGTATTTGTGTTTTTGAATGTGGGTATTTGTGTTTTTGAACGTGCGTAGTTGTGTTTTTTAATTTGAGAATTTGTGGTTTTGAAGGTGCGTACTTGTGATATTGAATGAGCGCATTTGTGTTTTTGAATGTGGGTATTTGTGTTTTTGAATGCGGGTATTTGTGTTTTTGAATGTGCGTATTTGTGTTTTTGAATGTGCGTAGTTTTGTTTTTGAACGTGCGTAGTTGTGTTTTTTAATTTGAGAATTTGTGGTTTTGAATGTGCGTAATTGTGATATTGAATGAGCGCATTTGTGTTTTTGAATGTGCGTACTTGTGTTTTTGAACGTGCGTAGTTGTGTTTTTTAATTTGAGAATTTGTGGTTTTGAATGTGCGTAATTGTGTTTTTGAATGCGGGTATTTGTGTTTTTGAATGTGCGTATTTGTGTTTTTGAATGTGCGTAGTTTTGTTTTTGAACGTGCGTAGTTGTGTTTTTTAATTTGAGAATTTGTGGTTTTGAATGTGCGTAATTGTGATATTGAATGAGCGCATTTGTGTTTTTGAATGTGCGTACTTGTGTTTTTGAACGTGCGTAGTTGTGTTTTTTAATTTGAGAATTTGTGGTTTTGAATGTGCGTAATTGTGTTTTTGAATGTACGTACTTGTGTTTTGAAAGTGCGTATTTGCGTTTTGAAAGTGTGTATTTTTGTTTTTGAATGTGCTTATTTGTGGAATGTGTTTTTGAATGTGTGTAATTGCGTTTTTGAATGTGCATGTATGTGCAACTGAAATTTTCGGTATTTGTTCATTTGACAATGCATATTTATCTATTAGAAGTTGCTTATTTGTGTTTTTAAATGAGTGTGTTTGTACATTTGCAAATGCAATTTGTTGAAGGTAAGATTTAGAGCGTATTTTCATGTTTGTTTCCTAGTGCTTAACTGTGGATGTGTGTATATACAAGAATTCATGTAGCTGTGATTTTCTTTTACGGATATCATGTACATGAATATTTGATATAGTCCTAACAGTCGAATTAATTCATATGCGTAACATTTTTGAAAAACAACAACAATGTATAACAAAATAACATAGCGGTTTTCGGAAACTGCAAATCATGGTATAACATTAACAAGACATATTACTTCGAAACGTTCATCTGACAAAACCATTTCACTCCAAGTCGTGTCGTCTATTAGATTTTACTCTTTCGTACATGTCGTTTTCGCTACCCAACACATATACAGGAGGCCGGTATTTGGATGAGGTCGAATTCAAAAGGTAGCGAACGCCTAGGCTGCCAAACCAGAACGGAAATCCATACGAAATGCTGTATACACGTTTTGTGTATCATGCAGTCACTGTTATTTGCACTGACACTGAAAAAAGGATGAAGCAAGTTAAGTCAAATTTGAAATTCAAAAAGAATGGAAATTTATAACCTTGCCTGGTTTTAAACTATCTTTGAAGACTGGACAGTGGGACATGTAACTATCAAGACGAACTGGTCCCGTAAAAATTCAACAAGTCCAAGGCAACCTCATAACTAGCGTGTGACATAGTGTGCATTATCATGTTTCTTCTAATCTCCATAACACATTCATTTTATCCTTGTAAAGTTTGTCCAACTATTTAACACACAGTTCGGCCCGCTAACATTATATAGTGCCTTTGACGCTTTTCTCAGCAAAGATACTAGCAAAAATAAATCCTGATAACTTTTCTAACAATTATTTCATTCCTGCCAGCTTGAAAAATCTACTTGTCCTCTTGGAGAAGTGTTAGTCACGGACCGACCGACTTGAGGCAATGTAGAACCCTGCTTTGTTTTTTTTTTTTTTTTTTTTTTTCCATGGGTTTTACATCACATCAACATTATTTCAGTTATGTAGTGATGCCCGACTCTTGGTGATGGAGGAAGACCCCACACTCACCTGCCCATAAGGGCTGGTCAAGGCGGGTAGAACCATTGGCATTCGGGAGACTGCCTCTCATGAAAATCCATATCCCTCTCAGGACTTGAACCCACACGGAGAGGGGTCATGTGGTTTCAAGTTCTGGACTCTAACCACTAGGCCACGGAGGCCCCTGCTTTGATAATCAAGCTTTATACTGTAGAGATAATCTCTAAAAGACAGCAACAAATACATGCTCGTACAGTGTCCTTTTTGAGGAAAAAGGAAGATTGACAATTTCGATGTATGTGCACAACCAATCTTAAAATGCAATCTTGATCTTTTGATCTTGACTTTAGGGATTGAAGACAGTATTAAATGTCGGGATGATCAAGATGAAACGCTTTGAATTGTACATGGTGTTCATTAAACTCCTCACAGTGATCTCCCTTTATGTGATTTATAACTGCTACCCAAAACGTCACATGACGATCTACTTAGGAACCAAAATAGCGTTTTTAAAAAGAGGGCGGCGACGCCTAAAATATCATCCAATAAAAAGGTGTTTTTTTTTCGATTCAACTGGTCAGAAATCAAAATAAGAAGACATAACTGAATCAATTACGATATCCGGTAAAAGAAAAATAAACAAAAACTATTTAATTTTCGTCCAAATCTGAATGGAAATCACGTTGTGGCAGTGATCGATGCAGCGTAGCAAGGGGAGACTACTGTGAGGAGTTGTGGTGTTCAATTTCGACTTTAAAATTAGTCGGATTACTTCCCTTTGTTTCACTATAGTGCAGTACCACGTGACCCTTAGTACTTTATCACTTCATTTTATCGAATAAACCTTTCCTGGGTTGACTGTTAAAGGCCATTCTTACGAACCAACAAGAAAGAAATAAGGTTACAAACTGGTTTGTAGAAGTAGTATTTATACATAAACCCTATTACCGTCACATTTCTCCCCCTTTCTCTTGACTTCGTCACGAGAAAACTCATGTCACAAAGACATACTTTGGCAGTTAAGATGACCTTTCTCTTGACTTTGTCACGAGAAAACTCATGTCACAAAGACATACTTGGGCAGTTATGATGACCGGTGTCACAGGAATGGATATACTTACTCGCAGCGTCCGTATGTAGCTTTTTGCACGTACCACGGTAGAGTTATCAGACAAACAGTGTTCCCTGTTGGGTTGGTTGTCACAAACGGATGATTCTCCATTTGCCAGTTGCTAAATGAATGAATGTATGCTAAATTTAAAAGATCATATAATCATGTTTTATTCTGTTATGGGTTTAAGATAACCTTCATGATATCATTCCTGTTCCCTCGACCCATTCTCGTTTCAAAATCCTCAATATTTGCAGTGATTAATTAGAGGTGCTTGTACAAAACATCTCGTCTACTCCTTTCCCAAACAACAAGTTTTCGATTGTCCCAAATTGAAAGAGTTTGCAGACGACATTTCAAAATGTGATAAAATTGAAAAATAATCTTCTGATAGTGCTGAAAACATTGTGGGAAAAGGAGAAACTGCTCATTAAGAGAAATTTCTCCTTTTCCCACGATGTTTTCTAAAGTCGTCTGCAACAAAGTGGTAAATGTCGTTATTGTTTGGGAAAGGGCTATGATATGAAACAGTTACACTCTCAACAATGGTCAATGAACATGAAACGATTGACAGTTCAGAAAGCAATATGTAATATAGTCATACATTATTCTTGATGCTTCATGTTTCATAGAATAGTTAAAAAGAAACTTGTGTCGAGGGCTTTTTGTCAAAATCTGTTCGAAAAGCATGCATTAGAACATATTAGAGTCCCCGGTTAAAAGTCAGGGTTAAAGGTCAAGGTCACGTTTCCATATTTATAGATTTGTTACTTCCAAAATTTATTAACACAGACATAAGATTGCATTAATAATCATCATGATTGAATCAAGCATAGGTTTTGCAGCTGTGACCTACAAAAAGCATTGCATTGCGTCTGGAAACCTCGTATTTTCTTTTTCACAGGGGATACATCACAGGTGAATAAGAATCCGTTTTCTACCTCTCCTTTCGAAGGCGATTTTTTACACGGTATAGATAACACCCTCAAAGGGGTCAAATAACGCACGGGAGCGCGATGGAATTACAGCTGTCTTATAAATAAAATGGCATTAACACATAATTACGTAATAAGTGTCTAGTATAATATCAAATTTAAAATAGCGTCAGACTGTGTATGATCAAGAGTGGAAGTGGTCATAAACAGAACTTACGTATCACAACAATTATTCGTCTTGTTCTCTGAAATGGCTCGTCGAGCTGAAGATAAATAATTCGCATTTTTGAAAAATAATACCTGATAGGAAAAAAATCTTATTTGATATCATTACAAAAGAAATCGTTTATTAAGCATGTTTCATGTATTAAAAGATTATAAAAAATTCAGGGGTGGAAAAATCAAATGTCCTTGTTTGCTTGTTTCCTTCCCAGCTTGTCCAAAAGAACTTACAGATAAGTGAAATTTTATTTTTGTTTTACTTAATAATCTTTAAGTACAGGAAACGATTTGACATTTACGGACAAGTAAATCGAAATCAAATTTCGCCGACCCTCTTGAGAAAAATTTGTCCTGATAAATGGGTATTATAATTCTGTGCTGAAAAGTAAAGACCTCATCATCTGATTCTCCTCCTATTCAATAATGATGGAAATCACGTTCATCCGAAGGTCACGGAAATACCCGAGTATTTAAGATTTGAGGATAGCTGCCTCAACTTTGGTAATTTAACCCTACACTAACAAAGAGGTGTATTTATCAGGTCACGGAAATACCCGAGAAGTTACGATTACTGAGGTGAACTTCTAAGGTTACGGAAATACCCGATTAGTTACGATTGACGAGGTGAACTTCTAAGGTTACGGAAATACCCGAGTAGTTACGATTGACGAGGTGAACTTCTAAGTTTACGGAAATACCCGATAAGTTACGATCGGGGGATAGCTACCTCTATTCTGGTTATTTGACCCTGTGTCGGCCAACATGGTGTCGGATTTGAAAAATAGTCCTGGAAATCGCTTTAGAAAGAAGTCCGAGCTGAAATAGACGGAAAAGAATGTTTCTGTTTAAAGGTGAATTCTCAGATCCAATGTGTTGAATGAAGGTCTCTCTCCCCCCCCCGCTCTCTCTCTCTGTCTCTGTGTCTCTGTGTTCCTCTGTCTCTCTGCTCTCTCTCTATCTCCTCTCTCTCTCCTCCCTCCCTCCCTCCCTCCCTCCCTCCCTCTCCCTTCCCTCCTCCCTCTCCTCCCTCCTCCTCTCCCTCCCTCCCTCCCTCCCTCCCTCCCCCTCCCTCCTCCTCCCTCCTCCCTCCCTCTCCCTCTCCCCTCCCTCCTCCCCTCCTCCCTCTCCCTCCCTCTCTCTCCTCCTCTCCTCCTCCCTCCCTCCTCCTCCTCTCTCCTCCTCCCCCTCCTCCTCCCCTCCCCTCCCCCTCCCCCCCCCCCCCCCTCCCCCCCCTCCCTCCCCCCCTCCCTCTCTCTCTCTCTCTCTCTCTCTCTCTCTCTCTCTCTCTCTCTCTCTCTCTCTCTCTCTCTCTCTCTCTCTCTCTCTCTCTCTCTCTCTCTCTCTCCTCCCTCCCTCTCTCTCCTCTCCTCTCCTCTCTCTCTCTCTCTCCTCTCCTCTCCTCTCCTCCCTCCCTCCCTCACACCCACACACCCACACACACCACCCCCACACACAATCAAAACAAGCGACAAACGTTAGCCTATTGGTATCTTACCTGTATTCTTGGCATGCATAGCAGTCCCGCGACCAAGGTATTGAAAGCGCACGGCAGAGTATAATCCCATTGTCTGTAATGGTCGGAGTTATTGGTAACCCGCATCTTAAATCTGACAAGCTACCCCTCACGAATGCTAAAACCAACAGAACTGTCAGAACACCTGTAAACGATGATAAGAGAAGAAAAATGGAAATATGCATTAACTCTTTACCAAACGCCAAATTTTCGACTGTCCAAAATTGAAAGAGTTTGCAGACGGCAATCTTCTGATGGGGTAGAAAACATTGTGGGAAAAAGATTTGGTCATTATGAGCAATTTCTCCTTTTCCCATAATGTTTTCCAAAGTCGTCCAAACTGGTCAAATGTCGTTATTATTTGGTAACGCGATAACACACATTTTATATATAAAATGCTGGTTCACGGATGAGAACATTTGAAAGTCAAAATGAAATGTCGCTGAAACAGCGCATGTTTTGTATTGAAGAGAGCTGTATGATATGCGATTAAATGTAGCTATTGAAAGAATTAATCGGGAAGCGTCAATAGATGTATTCACTATTTACATTGTATGTATGCTAAGTCCATATTCAGTAGATATCAAAACCGTACATCGCTTTTGGATTTAAGTTTATATCAATACACTATATGCAGCCTCTGAAAACTTGAATATGAACTTGTTTTGCTTCCAGTGTTTAACCTCCAGTGCTTTTCAACCAACAGTGCAGCTGTTGACCAGTTTTAAAGAAAGGAAGTTTCAAATTCCAAATTTCATCACATCTGTTGAAAAGCACATGTATATGAAATTTCACTGCAATGATTATCACAGCGAATTACAAAAAGACAAAATTTATGTTATGAATAATGTATGAGCACATGATTGCAAGTGATAGAAAATACAGTTTTGTGAGAAGAAAAGTGAAAAATTCGATGGTGAGCATCTCCCACAAAGATTCGTAACTTTACAACTACGTTAACAAATTGTCGTAACTCTTGTATGTCAAAGATTTCTTTGATTTTTTCAGAATGAAAAATATATATGCGTTTTAAAAACGTTAACCCTTAAAGTGCTGGAATCGACTTCATGATAATGCAAGCACGTTAGATCCAGGCCAGCCACAAGTAGATAGGCGGCTGACCTGTGATCTTACCTGTTTGGTATTCTGTGCATCTTTCCTCATCAAAATGGGCCGATATATGAGGTTTTGGAAAGCAGACGACACAAAATTCGGGTTAATGAGTATGTAGCACTAGTTAAGAAATGTTACGTGCATTAATTGAGATATGCTACGACCAATTTGATAGATCTGAAATATTGTTGAAAGCGATGTGAACTCATAAATAGCCTTGAAGGAAATTACCCAGCATTCTAAGGGTTAAACTGTATGCAGCATTAGTTAAGAAATGTTACGCGCATTCATTGAGATTTGCAGCGACCAATTTGATATGTCTGAAATATTTTTGAAAGCGATGTGAAATCTTAAAAAGCCAATCCGATGCAAACCGTCGCTTTTAACTGAAAACTGTTTTAACCCTTTACCAAACGCCAAATTTTCGACTGTCCAACATTGAAAGAGTTTGCAGACGACATTTCAAAACTTGATATAATTTGAAAATAATCTATTGATAGGGCAGAAAACATTGTGGGGAAAGGAAAAATTGCTCGTTAAGAGCAATTTCTCCTTTTCCCACAATGTTTTCTTACTGTCGTCTGCATCAAAGTGGTCAAATGCCGTTATTGTTTGGAAAAGGGTTAAAAGAGGTACAGAGTAAAATAATAAAATATTACGAATCCCCAAAACACTAGAAAAAAAACCTACCTGCCATTCTTATATGCACCCGTATAAAAGCACAAATTGAGCAAAATGTGTTTTTTCATCCGGTAACAACCCTCCAGTAAATTCAAATTACCGCTTCATAAAACACGAAATTGGGCTCTTTCGAAAGAAACCTGTGTCACCCCGCCCAGATAGTGTGGTAAAATATGACTAGAACAATTTACAACTGTTTATTTACAACACGATAGTGGTTGCTAGGTTCCTGGACGAGAATTGTCGCACCAGAGCACCAGTAAGAGATCCGTAACTTGACGTCTACGATCACAAATCATAAATCACAAATTGTCGTAACCCTGAATTTCAAAGGTTTCTTTGTTATTATGAATGAAAGTAGACATGCGTTTAAACCTTTTACCAAAGGCCAAATTTTGGACTGTCCCAAATTGAAAGATTATGCAGACTACATCATTTCAAAATGTGATGAATTTGGAAAATAACATTCTGATAGGGCAGAAAACATTGTGGGAAATGGAAAAATTGCTTGTTACGAGCAATTTCTCCTTTTCACTCAATGTTTTCTAACGTCGTCTGCAACGAAGTGATCAATATTGTTCAATTTCATCACATTTTTAAATGTCGTCTGCATACTCTTTCAATTTGGGACAGTCCAAAATTTAATGTTTGGGAAAGGGTTATTACTTAAGTCGAAATAAGTTTTATTTGGTTCCGAATGGGAAGTGATGATTTGCTGTAATATACCCGTTCAAAACGTGTTCCAAATATGAACTCATGCAAAAAGGGCGGATACCTATAACCGTTTTCAATATGTTAATGATGGTGCGATGGTTCATTGGGTTTGTGCTTCTTTAATTCATGCTTACTTCCCCCATTAAGAAGCAGGCGCGTAACTATTCATACGCGAGTATGCGAATGAATCCACATGATTCTAACAACAACAAAAAAATCAGGCTTTTTTTAAAATTACAAAAATCTACTATATTTATGTATCAACCATTGACGCCGTATTGTATTCCATTTGACCTTGAAGTCGCCTAGAATGCACCAGATTGCACCATTATTTTTAAAAATGTCAAGCGTTATCCTGAATTCACATCCATAGAGGGATAGCTATGCGCCTGAGAAGGACCAACAACAGAAATAAGAGAAAATCACTTGTCCCAAGCTTTTTGTGTTTTATTCTTTTTTGTTTATCAACATTATTGCATTTGTGATACATGTTTTGATATTTCTATTACCATGTTGTTGCCATGTAATGTTATATCTTTTTGCCATATTAATATTTCTATCTATCGATCGATCTATCTATCTATAATGTGTTATTTATATTTCAGTACAGGTTTGTGTATCTATGTATGTGAATAAACTGAACCCGCTACTATTTCGTATTTGCCCTGCATACATACCTGTCTGTCTGTGTAGCTTGGTTCATAGCGTATGAAAGTCCCGTTTCATAATGCGTTCGAAAGTTTAAGCTTATCGTGGAAGTGTTGCAGAGGTAGAGCGTCAGCCTCTTGTACCGAGGGTACAAGAGTCACGGGTTCGAATCCCCTTTAGTCAAGGTGACAATTTCCGGGTCTAACCCACGAATCGGCGCAAGTACTTGTTCAGTATCCAGGAAGCAGTCATCGACAGTGGCTTTAAACAAGCTTCAAGCTTCCTTCACAATCGAGTTAAAACAATAGGTAAATTATCATATGCCCTGATTGCAGTCGAAAAGGAATATTATGTCGTTCCGATTGAGGCGACAAGGAAGTGACGATTTGCTGTATTATACCCCAACAAAAGAACTCATCCGAGAAGGGTGGATACCTATAACCGATATGTTTAAATCAAAGTGCAGGCATGGGAAAATATTGTGAAAATGGATCTAAACTAAACCAGTTCACCTTTCCAAACTTCACCTCTTCTGTCCGTCTGTCTACCCATATATCTACCTGCCTATCTATCTACTTGCCTATCTATCTAACTCCCTTTGTCTCTGCATATGTGTGTCTATCTATCCCACTTGTATGTATCTCCGTCCGTGTGTCTGTCCGTTCGTCGATCTCTCCTTGCGTCCGTCCATCCCGTCTGTAGGTATGCCTGTTTGTTTGTCTGTCCGTCCATATGAAAGTATCTATTTTTGTATTGCTCTTTGTTTCTCTTTATGGTTGAATTTTTTTACGTGTGCATACCTTGAAACATAAGCCATCTTTACAACAAATACTAACTTTCAAATTAACTTTTAAATTAAGCGTAGTGCGTACACATCTTGCACAGTTATTTGTGTTTAGTGTATTTCATTGAACCCCTTAAATTACAGAAATATTTTGAAAGTATCCTTATATTAAGAAAAGGAAAAGCAATCCTGCAAAAGCTTGATAAATCGTTTTGCAGAACAGTAGCGACTTGTTCCTTAAAAGGGACCCAACTGTTATTTTAGCAGAAAATATTATTTTATGAGTTGTTTCCCTTGTAAACGCGTGTGGATAGACCAATTTATACCTAATATGTTTATTAGGTCTTTGGGATAGCATAGGCGTAGGAGCCGGGGGGCCAGTGGGGGCCCGGCCCCCCAATATCCAGACTGGGGGGCCAGTATACTTTGCCCCAATATTCACATTTGCAAATGAAGATATTTGAAAAGAAAAATGAAAGAAACGAAATTCAACAGCAGAATAAAGATAAATGTGTAGTTTTGTGCTTTATCCAATACCACTTCGCCTTTTGTTACCAACAATAACCAAAATCTTTTTGATGTCATCATCGCAAATGGCAATCTGAACGCATCGGGTTTATCCAATGAAAACTCAGCTCACAAAAATACCCGGGAAGTTTTGATTGACAAAAACCGTGGTGTAAAACGTGTTCTAAGGAGTCAGACTCAATTTTGTCTTCAATTGTTAGCTAAAGCTCGAACAATAATTTAATTCTTTGTCATCTATTATGTACGAATTCATGGCTGTGACAACCTGGTCGCTGCTACTTTTTGTTTAGATCAATACATTTGATAACCGAGTGTGTTCGAGACCTGGCATATCCTTTTTTTCTTGTTTTTTTTTTTATTATTAAAGATACACATTTTCATACGCTTTCTTTTAATTCTTATTATGTTATTGAATTTGTAAATGCATGAATAGTCATGAAAAAGTTTAGAAACATTTATTCTTAGACCGTTCCTCATCTGAAGTTGCCCCCCCCCAATGTTGAAAACGCTCCTACGCCTATGGATAGACGGGCACAGATGTAATGAAATAACATAATTCATATAGATTATATATGCTTATGAACAAAAGATTCGAAAGACAACCTTCACGGGTTTTGTTTAGATTTTCTCACTATTTTTTATTTCAAACTACCAAATGACAGCAGGCCTTTTTTTGCGGAAAACATATGCCATTGAAAAAAAAATCAATGACATTTTTTCTCCTTAAAAAAGAGTAGTACAATAAAGATCTAATAAAGATTGATCTTTGATTTCAATGAAATGAAAAAACTTATTATGCTTTCCTCCCATGTCGTTGATATTTTTCCTTTCCGTATTAACATATTTTCTTACTAATCAGGGGAGGAAACTCTATCATACTTTTTCTACTTCCGGCTGATTCATAGTCTGTTTTCCAAAACATTTAAGGAATTCCGATGTTTTTAGTTCCTTATTTGCATTGCTAGTTCCAGGATGCAAGATGGCAGAAGGCGGAGGAACAGAAAATAAAAAGAATACACTTCCACAGCGTGGCAAAGTACAACAAGGCAAGAAAAATACATTTTATTATGTAGCCGAATTTCACATCTGTCGCACTCGCAGTGTCGCTTTCTCCGTCTTGAAGTTGTAAATACTCTTACTACAAATCCAGATAATGTTCTTATCTTGTTGGTAACTTTTTAAAATATTCTTGACGAACTGTGTAGAGCATTGAGCTTTTATATCAGGGATGGCGAAGTATGATTTTGATTTACTTGTCCATAAATGCCTTTTTTTTCTGAATTGTCCTTATGGGTTTTCAGTAAATTCAGAGACATAGATAACAGAGATTGGCAACTCCTTCTTTACCTATAGCCGGTTTCTGCAATATCTCGCATGACGCGTTGATTAGCGAGACCTTTCGAGATCTGTCTATGGACGCGGTTTTCAGCTAAACGCGAAATAGGCAACACACATATAAGCGTGTTTTAAGTCATAATTAAATTATTTTCTTGCCGAATTCACTATATTGTTATTGTTAGAAAGTTTCTCCATCCAACAAGACCGATCAGCAAGCGATTATCAAAGAATTTAACATAGCAAACTGCGACAAACTTGATTGAATTGTTTGCAATTTCGGGTTGGGTGCGATAAACGTGATAATTGGGTAGTTTTAGATTCAAACTGTTCTAAAGGAGGGTTCTTCAAACATTTCCAATTCAAGTCCATTTTAAAGAAAAGGTTTGTTTTTCTATATTTCCAAATTTTCAGTTTGATATTCCTTGTCATTTAGAAGTTATTCCGTACTGAATATGTCCATTTTACGACCCTAATGAGTTTAACCATCTTGATTTACAAGCAAAAATTAACAAAGTTGTGCACAGTAAAACTAAAAAACTATGCACCGGATCATATCATACTTGACATTTTCCTGAAGTGTTATTTTTGTTTTATGGTTGCCCGCATTTTTAAAGTAATCTTCGCTTCCATAACGAAGTTATATCAGGTTTACTGAACCACACACGCATGGTCATGATTTCGGCCATTTTATTTTCAACCAAAATATTTCATACTTGTACAAAGTAAAATGTTTTAACAGAGGATTATTCAAACATTTCTGATTTATGTCCACTTTAATGGGATGATATAATTTTGTTGATTTCCAAATTTTCAGTCTGATATTCTTTGTCATTTAGAAGTTATTGCGTACTAAATATGTCTCATTTACTACCTTAATGAGTTCAGCCATCTTGATTTCCAACCAAAATATAACATAGTTGTACACAGTAAAACTAAAAAAACTATGCACTGGTTCATATCATACTTGACATTTTCCTGAAGTGTTATTTTTGTTTTATAGTTACCCACTTTTTATGGTGATTGTCGTGTTTATAACGAAGTTATACCAGGTTTACTTTACCACACAAGCATAATCATGATTTCAGCCATTTTATTTTCAATCAAAATCTTTCATTTTTGCATCAATTAAAACTTAAATTGTGTGACTTGGGTTTTATCAAACGTGTTATTACTGAAAACGTCTGAATGAGTTTGAATTGATCCCGCATTAAATGCTGACTAAGTTCTATAGTTTCCCGTATTTTCAAAGTGATATTCCTATAGAAGAAGAAGAAAATCCATTCAATTAATAGACAAAAGAATGGATAGATCTTCTTAATCAGAAACACCACGATATATCCTTTTTCGTCATACTTCTTAATTCCGATCGCGTTTGCAAATATGTCAAGTGAAATGTGTCATTTGAAGAACGAAGGGTGATAGAGTCAATCACGGTAGTGGACAATACAGGCTATGATTGTAAGTTGCCACCCCATAAAATATGTAGTTTGATGTCATAAAAACTTTTGATGCCAGTGCGATTACACAAGAAGTGTGTGGCGCTAATCCTGTGTCCAATCTCTGACACCTCATTCAAATTTAATGACCTAAAGCTCCCGAAAACAAACTAGGGAGGATTTGTTCTGTTTTAAGCATCTGTCTGGGTTTAAAGTAGTGTGCTTTGACTTAATTTCTCGTTCAGAAATGATAATAAAAACGAAGGTGCAAGACATACTATTTGCTCTAGCTTAACATTCAAAAAGCTCACATTTCTTTTTTCTAAAATCATTTCGGTCAGCAGCATGATAAGACCAGACCGTTACGTGTTTAAGAATAATTATGTACTTATTGATTTGCAATCAATATTAGAGGAATCTGCGGTAAAAGGTGTATTCGAAACTTTGCTCGTAAGTTTTTTCTTACGTGTCCTTTCGTTTACTAAAACCGCTTTAACAAAAATTCTCATCACATGCATTTTAACATCATAAAATACTTTTAATTTTCTTAAATTGAAACATTTGGCTTGAAATAATGACATGATAAAAAACGTGTTTTGTTTTGACAAAATTAGCAATGTAAACAGTTTTACGACACAAAATAAATAAAATGAAGTTAGAAAGCAATTTTTTTTATTAACGAAAACTATCATGTCTTAGTGGAAAGTTCATGCTTTGGTTATTAACTGCAACTAAATAGAGTCACTTGATTTATTACAAAATATTATTTAAACCTTTCCTTGAAAGACATTGTCGTTATAAGTACAATTGCATGGTAATCAAGCCTGTCATTGAAAAACAAGGCCTACTGGAACTTTTTGTTTTGAGCTATTTTACTGTAATTTTTTGCTGTAATTGTAGCATTAGGATACCAAAAAGCAGGTGTTTTTCACCATTGTGGACAGGCCGGGGCCTCATTCGGAACACCTCGGCCATTTCTTAAAATAACCTCGGAGGTAATGGTGAGCCATTTTTGAAAGTAGGTCAGCAACGAAGGGCATATCCGTTTGCAATCGTATCTACTCGGAAATCCCCGGCACAAGCCGGGGATTGCCGAAAAGAGCCGATTGACAAAATATGAAACAAAGATGTGTTGATATGATCATCTTTAATGAAAAGGTTAAAAAAGCATTCAATTGTGATATATAACCAATTTGTGTGTATGTAAATACATATTTAGTGCCTGTGTGCATTTTGCGTTATCCGCCGGAAATAAGTCGAATTACCCTAGAATTTCTGGTGTATTCATGTACTGCCTACGAGGTATATCTACCGACTTGTTACGGGGATTGCCGAGTAGATACGATTGGCCGGGGTCTGTGAATGGTGGGGAAATTATCGCTGGAATTGCTGCACTAGGAAACCTTAATAATATAGACTCACTCGATACCCTACCTTGTCTTTAGCAAATAATTTTCAAAAGCAAAGTAATTGTTAAGTCTTGTTTTCATGGTCCAATATTGCTAACGGTTCGTGAAGCCAATTAAATTCGTTTCTTCAGTTCCTTTTACCATTGAGGAGCCTCCTTGGTCAAGTGGTAGGAATACTTAATTTGAAATGATATTCTCCCTTTTTGCGTGGGTTCAAATCTTGCCAGCGGTAAATTAAGATTTTCTTGTGTGGTAGTCGCAATGATTGCTTACGTTTTGACGTTCAGTCGATTAAAGTAAAATACCAATAAACCGCCTTTATTAAACTCGTTTTTTGGTCGCATGAATTTGGTCGTTGTAGTTATACATCGGTTGGAGCCGGAACTATTCGGTTTAAAGCGAATAGTTCGGCCACCGACCGATGTTTGTATTTGTTTCTTTAATTATTTAGTCTTTTTCATTATTTTCCTGTATAATAAAAATGGCCTTGTCACACTTTGTTGTTTTCTCTTTTTCAGGCATACTTCATCTTCATCAGCTGTATGGTTCTCCTCTCCATTTTCTCGCTGGCACTGAGCACGGACGCCAGCATGCGACGAAGTCTCACCAAGTGCGAGATTCTCGAGTATTTGGAACACTCGGACCACGCAGCCACCGTTCATGTGGCGGAGGAATGGCGCCATCTTGACTGCGACAACCCCAGCTTCGATAGCGGCGACTATGACTATATAGACGAGATTTTCGGCGAGGGTGGAGCTGTGTTCTATGACGTGAACACCGGAGAGAACATCACGGTGTCCTTACCGGATATGACGGTGCCCATGCGCGCGTTCGCCTGTCTCGATATCGCTATCTTGGTGGTGTTTACTGTTGACGTTGTGCTTCGGTTGTTTTCATGGCCGTCCGTTATCGGTTATTTTATGTCCGTTGTAAACATTGTCGACGTATTGGCAATAGTGACGGCCTACGTGTACATGATCATTCTAAATATAGAACGGGAACATCGGTACTCCCAAAGCTGGCTGCATTTCCTGAACTACTTTCAGGTGTTTCGGTCACTGAGATTACTACGCATCGTTCAGACCGTTCGAGCCAGCCAGGTGCTCGCGTACTCTCTACGTCAGAACGTTAAAGACATCCTGGTACTACTTTTGTTTCTGTTCTTCGGCGTTAGTACGTTCGCGTGCGTCATCTACTTCGCGGAAAGTCGGAGCGTCATTCGGTCGATTCCGGACGGTTGGTACTTTTCCATCATCACCTTGACAACCGTCGGTTACGGTGACGTCACACCGAAGACCTGCCTCGGTGCTATCGTGGCATCACTCTGCGCAGTTATGGGCGTGGTTTTGTTAGCGGTGACCGTTCCCATTTTTGTCAACAACTTTCTCACGCTGTATCAATACGCTGTTATTGGTGAATATACGGAGCGAATGCAGTCGTCACAGATGGCAGGACCGAACGATGTTCTTGCTGTTGTTTATGACGAAGGTGTGAAAATCAACGACCAACGAACTCTCCAGAAAGATCTGTTTTCACATAAACGAAGTGGTCCCGTGTCTGTGATTCATGTGTCCGAAGCACCAGTTGTTCAAAATGGGAAGGAATGTAACGGAGTGATCTAAAGTATGGGACTATTTTATTCACTGTTATTTTGAAGTGTTTTATTTTCTTCTGAATAGGCATATTCAATCAAATACGTCAAGATAACGTGCATGACGGATTATTGAACAGTTGATGATAAAGATGAATCATATATTAATGTAAAAGATACATGTACGTGTATTTTGCTCAAGTGTCTTATAGACGTACTCATAAGGGAGGGAATTAAAATATGGTGAAATCCTTGATTTTATAACAACGAAGATTAGATAAGGAAACGTATGGAAACGTATGGAAATCCTAACGTATAAAATAGTCTTGCAGTGTACATTGATGTAATATAAGGAGTTATGGTTTGGTTAAGATAGAATACAAGTAATCCGCCATTTATAAACAGTTTCCTTCGTCGGATTACTTCGGTCGTTTTCGGCATATTACGGTCGTGGCCGGAACTATTCGGTGTAAAGCGAATAGTTCCGGCCCAGACCGATGTATACCGAGAACGACCTAATTTCTTACGAAATAACAAGTTTCAAAATGGCGGATTATGGGCATTCTACCTTAATCCCATCGCTACACAACTGACGTTGGGTCTTTGTATCATTCACATTTTACTCTAACTATCTCAAATAGACCGATTAATGTTTGATTGATATAAAAGAAATAAACATTCAAGAGCTTAAACCATTATTATTAAGTTTGTTTGTTGTTTGTTTGTTTGATTGTTCCATTTTTATATTCATAAGCAAAAAAATACACGAAAACACTCCCCTCTTATTCTTAATCTATGAATGTGCTTGTTCACAGATGTGAGGGAATTCGGAAGTTAAACAATAATTTCTTTAAGCCTGCATAAAAGCTTTACTGTTATATGATTCGCCTTTAAAAAAAACAATGAGAGCAAAATTTGATCGATTTACATTCTTTAAAGTGTATATACAGTGAATCAATGTATCTAAATCAAATGCTTGACAACGCTTTTGGGATCTACCTCATTTGAACTGCACGTACACAGATAAATAACGCTTCCAGATCAATGCTTTCAAAAGCTACAACCAACTGTATTTCAAACAACAAAACAAAGTTTTTTGTCAAATTGTCTCTTCTATGAACAATTACGTTTAAAAGAGCGGTGAAGACTTCCGTCGGATTGCTTCGGTCGTCCTCTGTATACCTCGGTCTGGGCCGGAACTATTCGCATTGAACCAAATAGTTCTGAGAACGACCGAAGTTATCTGACGACAAAACGAGTTTCAAAATGGCAGATAATGTGTATCTTTCTTAAATCAAACACTGTTAATCTAGCTGTATATTTTTTTTCCAAAGTAGTTGACTGGTCTCCCACATGATCAACTTGTTCAGTGGTCAGGGACGAATAACTGACGTTCCCTTTGTTAAATTTGAAGCCGAATTTAATATCAGCAAAGTTTGGGTCTTGAACTCAGGAATTCTATTTTCAATGACGGACTCACTTTCAATTTGGCTATTCGGATTGGCCCGTTCTGGTCAGTCGATATGGGATGGTCTTTGGTGATATAATATAGACAGATTCTTCGATATGTTTGTCATCAATATTTGTCTAAAACATCAAAAATGCTATTGACATGATGTTCGATACATAGATGACAGTTGTTTATATAAGGGTGTAGGGCCAGATTGTCTATGTTGGGTAAGGGAGATAATTCATACTCTGTGAATTTCTATTATTGGACTAGCAAAAAGGGCAATCGGAACTACTCGGGTATTTCCGTGAGCTGTGAAATACACCTCGGATATAAATGCAGGGTTACAATTTTTCGGGTAAATCGGCATCCGGCAATTTACACATTTTCTAAGCGTGCACGTTAAGTAGTTCAATGTGTATGGAAGTGTTGGACATCCTTTTTAATCATTTTTATCAGTAACTCATACCAAATGGCGAAATTGTTTTTGTGACATGTTTAGTTGTTTCCTCAATCAAATTTGAATACTTTTTTAGATTTCATTTCAAGATCTATTCTTAAAAACCAAAGTAAAGTGACGTCATTCTCGCGGGAAACAAAATGACGTCATCTCTATTATTTCAGAGGTGTTTTCATTGGATAAACCCGATGTGTTCAGATTGCAAAAAGGGATGTGTTCAATTAATGTATTTTCCTTCTTGGACCTGGGTACGGGGTCTTCCTCCATCATTTAGACACGAGCTTCGCAAGATAAATGAAATAATGCTGACGCGATGTAAAAACACATATAAACAGATCATTTCTTGGGTCCATCGTCCCTATTGTTTTCGAAACGTTAGCGCTTAAACCAATGTTTCTGGTATTTCTGAGGCTGAATTTACTTAACAGTAAACTCTCAAAGAAACTGGCTTCTTTTCCGCCTAAACCTTATTGTAACGGCAGATCAAAATGACCGATTCTGGAAACATGTTGAGTAAACAAAAACGACACCAGTTCTTGGTCAAAGTTCGATATGATAAATGAGAGAAGTGTGTGGGTTGTTCACCAAAATAACAACATATCGTTAAGTACTCCGTGTTATCAATTATTAAGCTGACATATCCATACGACCGCTTTTCTAGATATAAACACTATGATAAGCATTACCCATTAAGATTAGATAATAGATACACAAACAAGTTGGATATAGGTCATAAATTATGACAAAAAACTCATACTCAAGGGATTATTGTTTTATCGTTTTAAGGTAGAATACCCATAATCCACAATTTTAAAACTCATTCTGTAATCCGATCACTTCGATAGTTGTAGGTTAGCCTCGGTCGAGAATCGGCATAATTATGCGTGAACAGGTCCGGTACAGACTGAGGCTTACTGAGAACGACCGAGGTAGTCCGACGAAAGATTGAATTTCAAAATGGCGGATAATGAGTAGTCCACCTTAAACACAACAGTACCAATTTGACGATTTGGTTATTTCTTTCTATTTTTGTGAGTCTGAACGTGCGTATTTTTGTTATTGAACGTGCGTAGTTGTGTTTTTGAATGTGCTTATTTGTCTTTTGAATGTGCGTAAATGTGTTTATGAATGTGCGTGGTTGTGATATACTGATATTGAATGTGAGCATTTGTGTTTTTGAATATGCGCACTTGTGTTTTTGAACGTGAGCAGTTATGTTTTGAACGTGCAAAGTTGTGTTTTTGAATGTGCATATTTGTGTTTTTGAATATGCGTTGTGTTTTTAAATAAGCGTATTTGTGTTTTTGAATTTGTGTTTTTGAATGTAAGTGCTTGTGTTTTTTAACGTGCGTACTTGTGTTTATAAATGTGCGTGGTTGTGATATTGAATGTGCGCATTTGTGTTTTTGAATGTACGTACTTGTGTTTTTGAATGTGCGTAGTTATGTTTTTGAATGTGTGTATTTGTGTTTTTGAATGCCGGTATTTGTGTTTTTGAATGTGCGTACTTGTGTTTTTGAATGTGCGCAGTTATGTTTTTGAATGTGCGTATTTGTGTTTTTGAATGCCGGTATTTGTGTTTTTGAATGTGCGTATTTGTGTTTTTGAACGTGCGTAGTTGTGTTTTTTAATTTGAGAATTTGTGTTTTTGAATGTGCGTAATTGTATTTACAATGAGCGTATTTGTGTTTTTGAATTTATTGTTTTTGAATGTACGTACTTGTGTTTTGAATGTACGTACTTGTGTTTTTGAATGAGTTTTTGTGTTTTGAATATGCGTAGTTGTGTTTATGAATGTGTTTATGAATGTGCGTATTTGTGTTTTTGAATGTGCATGTATGTGCAACTGAATTTTTTTATGTATATACATGAAAACATGTAGCTGTGATTTTCTTTTACGGATATCATCTATATTTGATATAGTCCTAACAGTCAAGTTAATTCATATGCGTGATTGTGTTTATGAATGTGCGTGGTTGTGTTTTTGAATGCCGGTATTTGTGTTTTTGAATGTGCATGGTTGTGATATTGAATGTGCGCATTTGTGCTTTTGAATGTGCGTACTTGTGTTTTTGAACGTGCGTATTTGTGTTTTTGAATGTGCGTGGTTGTGATATTGAATGTGCGCATTTGTGCTTTTGAATGTACGTACTTGTGTTTTTGAATGAGATTTTGTGTTTTAAATGTGCGTAGTTGTGTTTATGAATGTGTTTTTGAAAGTGCGTATCTGCGTTTTTGAATGTGCATGTATGTGCAACTGAAATTTTCGGTTTTTGTTCATTTGACAATGCATATTTATCTATTTGAAGTTGCTTATTTGTGTTTTTAAATGAGTGTGTTTGTACATCTGCAAATGCAATTTGTTGAAGGTAAGATTTAGAGCGTATTTTCATGTTTGTTTCCTAGTGCTTGGATGTGGATGTGTGTATATACATGAAAACACGTAGCTGTGATTTTCTTTTACGGATATCATGTACATGTATATTTAATGTAGTCCTAACAGTCGAATTAATTCATATGCGTAACATTTTTGAAAAACAACAACAATGTATAACAAAATAACATATCGGTTTTCGGAAACTGCAAAGCATGGTATGACACTAACAAGACATATTACTTCGAAACGTTCATCTGACAAAACCTTTTCACTCCAAGTCGTGTCGTCTTCTAGATTTTACTCTTTCGTACATGTCTGTTTCGCTACCCAACACATATACAGGAGGCCGGTATTTGGATGAGGTCGAATTTGAAAGGTGGCGAACACAAAAGCTGCCAAACCAGAACGGAAATCCATACGAAATGCTGTGTACACTTTTTGTGAGTCATGCAGTCACTGTTAATGGCACTGACAATGAAAAAAGAATGAAGCAAGTTAAGTCAAATTTGAAATTTAAAAAGAATGGCAATTTATAACCTTGCCTGGTTTAAAACTATCTTTGAAGACTGGACAGTGGGACATATAACTATCAAGACGGACTGGTCCCGTAAAAATTTAACAGTCCAAGGCAACCTCATAACTAGCGTGTGACATAGTGTGTATTAACATTTATCTTCTTATATCAATAACACATTCATTTAATCGTAATAAAGTTAGTCCAACTATTTACCACACATTTCGGCCAGAAAACATTATATAGTGCTTTTGGCGCTTTTCCCCGCAAAGATGCTAGCAAAAATAAATCCTGATAACTTTTCTAAATAATTATTTCATTCCTGCCAATTTGAAAAATGTACTTGTCCTCTGGGAAAACTGTTAATCACGGACCAACCAACTTGGAGCACTGTAGAACCCTGCTTTGATGTTCAAACTTTATACTGTAGAGATAATCTCTAATAGACAGCAACAAATAAATGCTCGCACAGTTTTTGAGTAAAAAGAAAGATTGACAATTTCGATTTATATGTGCACCACCAATCTTGAAATGCAATCTTGATCTCTAGATCTTGACTTTAGGGATTGAAGACAGTATTAAATGTCTGGATGATCAAGATGAAACGCTTTGAATTGTACATGGTGTTCATATAACTCCTCACAGTGATCTCCCTTTATGTGATTAATCACTGCTACCCAAAACGTCACATGACGATCTACTTAGGAACCAAAATAGCGTTCTTAAAAAGAGGGCGGCGACGCCTAAATTATCATCCATTTGTGGTTTATTTGTAAAGAAAAAAACGAAAGGTTTTTTTTTTCGATTCAACTGGTCAGAAATCAAAATAAGAAGACATAACTGAATCAATTACGATATCCGGTAAAAGAAAAATAAACAAAAAACATTTAATTTTCGTCCAAATCTGAATGGAAATTACGTTGTGGCAGTGATCGATGCAGCGTATCAAGGGGATATTACTGTGAGGAGTTGTGGTCTTCAATTTCGAGTTTAAAATTAGTCGGATTACTTCCCTTTGCTTCACTACAGTACAGTACCAAGTGACCCTTAGTACTTTATCACTTCATTTTATTGAATAAACCTTTCCTGGGTTGGCTGTTAAGGGCCCTTCTTACGAACCAACAAGAAAGAAATAAGGTTACAAACTGGTTTGTAAAGTAGTATTTACACATAAACCCTATTACCGTCACATTTCTCCCCCTTTCTGTTGACTTCTTCACGAGAAAACTCATGTCACAAAGACATACTTTGGCAGTTAAGGACTTTTTTAACAGTTTTATAAGAAAATAATCCCTTCATAGAATTTTCTAAATTTTTGATATGTTATTTAGAATTTTATTGTGAATTCAGAAATGTAAAGAAAAATGCAGGTCAACCAGTTAGTTTTTTTTTTGTAAATGACAGTTTCCGTGGCAACCGTTTTGGGCAAAAATGTTAAATGACCATACTATCTACGAAGATGATAAAATAATTTTTGGAAGGTTTGTAAACACAAAAAACATTTATTCATACATTAAATTATTACTATCTGAAAGATTTTTGTTATCCAAATCAGTTTTTCAATTGTTTGTATTCGAAAAAAAGCAATGAAAATTGGTATGTATATTACAAAGAAATGAAGATATTTAAAAATTCCTTTCATAGAAATTTCTTATTTTTCAGTGTTTGAAGTAAATTCAATCTTGAAATACGAAATGCAAAAAAAAGTATATGTTGACGAGTTAGTTTTTCTGTAAAATGACAGTTTTCATGGTAACCGTATTTGAAAAAACATTTACAAAAACGACAAAAATAACTTTATACTTGAAAAAATATAAGCTGGCAGCTAAATATGCATGAGAAATATATAATAATGTTTATAACCTTTATAGTTATGGATGATATGATAATTCTTTGAAAAATGTTGCATACATCCAAATACAATCGTTTATCCGACTACTATGCAAGTACATTAAGAACTTAAGATGACCGGTATGAAAGAAATGGATATACTTACTCGCAGCGTCCGTATGCAGCTTTTTGGACGTACCCCCATAAAGTTATCGGATAAACAGGGTTCCCTGCTTGGTTGGTTGTCACAAACGGATGATTCTCCATTTGCCAGTTGCTAAATGAATGAATGTATGCTAAATTTAAAAGATCATAGAATCATGTTTTATTCTGTTCTAAGATAACCTTATTAATATCATCCCTGTTCCCTCGTCCCATTCTCGTTTCAAAATCCTCAATATTTGCAGTGATGAATTAGAGTTGCTTGTACATGTAGATGTGAGGACATTCGGATGTTAAAGTTCGATATTCTTCAAAACAGTAAAACAGCTCTTTTATGATATGATACAGAAACACACTCATCAATGGCCAATGAACTTGAAACCAATGACAGTTCAGATAGCAATATGTAATATAGTCATACATTATTCTTGATGTTTCATGAAAAATTTAAAAAGAAACTTGTGTAGAGGGCTTTTTGTCAAAATTTGATTGTTTCTGTTCGAAAATCATGCATTAAAACATGTTAGAGTCACCGGTTAGAACTTAGAAGCCAAGGTCAAAGGTCAAGGTCACGTTTCCATATTTATAGATTTGTTATTTCCAAAATTTATTAACACAGACATAAGATTGCATTTATAATCATCATGTTTGAATTAAGCAAAAACGGTTTTTGTAGCTGTGAACTACAAAAAGTATTGCATTGCGTCTGGAAACCTCGTAATTTCTTTTTCACAGGGGATACATTACAGGTAAAAGAAAATCCATTTTCCACCTCTTCTTTCAAAGGCGATTTTTTACACGGTAAAGATAACACTCTCAAAGGGGTCAAATAACGCACGGGAGCGCGATGGAATTATAGTTGTCCTGTAAATAAAATGGCATTAACACACAATTCCGTAATAAGAGTGTAGCATAATATCCAATTGAACATAGCGGCAGATTGTGTATGATCAAGAGTGGAAGTGGTCATAAACAGAACTTACGTATCACAACAATTATTCGTCTGAATCCCTGCCATCGGTCGCCGAGCTGAAGATACATAATTCGCATTTTTGAAAAAATAAAACCTAATAGGAAAAAAATCTTATTTGATACCTTTGCAAAAGAAATCGTTTATTAAGCATGGTTCATGTATCAAAAGATTATAAAAACTTCAGGGGTGGAAAAATCAAATGTCCTTGTTTGCTTGTTTCCTTCCCAGCTTGTCTTAAAGAACTTACAGATAAGTGAAATTTTATTTTTGTTTTACTAAATAATCTTTAAGTACAGGAAACGATTTGACATTTACGGACAAGTAAATCGAAATCAAATTTCGCCGACCCTCTTGAGAAAAAATTGTCCTGATAAATGGGGATTCTAATGCTGTGCTGAAAAGTAAAGACCTCATCATCTGATTCTCCTCCTATTCAATATTGATGGAAATCACGTTCATCCGAAGGTCACGGAAATACCCGAGTAGTTAAGATTTGAGGATAGCTGCCTCAACTTTGGTAATTTAACCCTACACTAACAAAGAGGCGTATTTCTCAGGTCACGGAAATAGCCGAGAAGTTACGATTAATGAGGTGAACTTCTAAGGTTACGGAAATACCCGAGTAGTTACGATTGACGAAGTGAACTTCTAAGGTTACGGAAATACCCGAGTAGTTACGATTGACGAGGTGAACTTATAAGTTTACGGAAATACCCGATAAGTTACGATCGGGGGATAGCTACCTCTATTCTGGTTATTTGACCCTGTGTCGGCCAACATGGTGTCGGATTTGAAAAATAGTCCTGGAAATCGCTCTAGAAAGAAGTCCGAGCTGAAATAGACGGGAAAGAATGTTTCTGTTTAAAGGTGAATTCTCAGATCCAATGTGTTGAATAAAGGTCTCCCCCCCTTCCCCTCTCTCTCTCTCTCTCTCTCTCTCTCTCTCTCTCTCTCTCTCTCTCTCTCTCTCTCTCTCTCTCTCTTTTGCATTAGGGCCAGGTGTCAGAGAATGAATTGTCGCTATATAACATATCATCAATATAACATATCATCTTATTTCCTTCGATGCTTGAATTTGAGGCTTGTGAAGTGTTAATAGGCGACTTTGAAGAAAGAAAGACCACATAAAAATGTGAAAAGAATGTGATTTTCTTCTATCTTTCCCATAACATCTTCTTTTTAATCAAATTCAACAACACATAAAAGTAAAGGGTAAAGGGTTTATCTCTTATCACTTATCTCTGGTTAAACAATCACGAATTCAATATTAACAGGCAATAAAGATAAGAATCCCACCGACAAGAGTTTTGGTATATTAACGAAACGGCATCTGTATTTATTCCCTTTATGCAGTCATAAGTTAAATAACAAACAAGGAAAAAATAACGTGATTTTTCTTTTCCAATGATAATCAAAAGCCAATCTTCTCGACAAATTAAACACCTTTATTTTTCGTTTTGACAAAATCATATGAAGCCTACAAAATCAATTATAATTAGTATTAAGCATTATCGCTATAAGCTTATTTAGTGTTGTTTGAAAGTCTGATTTAACATAAGAACCTGTAGTTGACGAAGTTATCAAAAAGAGAGGGAACGCATGATTTAAGAATAAAAGGTATACGGACATTTGCCCCCCGGACATTTGCCCCCCGGACATTTGCCCCCTTTTTGGTATAGGGCGGACATTTGCCCCCTCGCTCTAATGAACAGGGCGGACATTTGCCCCCTCACTTTTTTTTAACTTGAAATTGAAATACTATTATAACTTGTCAATTTGGCTTAATTATGCCGACTGCACTTGGTCAATTATGATCATCCACCAGTGAAAAGGCGGTATATGTTCATAAGATGATTCGACGTTAATTTGGCTATTTTAAGTTAAATTGGTTCTCTTGGTTTTTTTGGTTTGTCTTGATTAACAAATCGGATAAGTGTGATTTTCTTTGATCGGTAATAAGATTAAAAGTTCAAACATTTTATTAGCATAACATTTACATGTCGTTGCTACATACATACATACATACATATATTTACATAAACATACACAAACAATCTATAATTATTATTATTATTATCATTTTTATTATTATTATTATTATCATGATTATAATTAAGTAAGTTAATTTTATCAATAATCATACAATTGTGGAGGCTTGTGTGACATCGCTATATTCTGAGTCACGTATAGTATTAGCTAAGTAAATAAATTTTCCAAGTTTGCATAAAACATTCTTTTTTTGGCTGTTCATTAATAGTTTAAATTTGTTATAAGTTGGCCATGTATAGTAAAATTTTGGTATTAAAGTTTTTCTAAGATCACGATATTTTGGACAAATCATTAAGAAGTGGAATTCATTTTCTATGGTATTTTGAGAGCACATTTTGCATAGCCTATTTTCTTTTGGTGTATTATTGAACCTACCTGATTCTATTTCTAAATGATGTGAAGAACATCTTAATCTCGACAGTGCAATTCTATGTTTGTTGTTATCAATACAATTAAAAAAGATTGAAGATGTAGGTAATAGCTTAATTGATTTAAACTTTAATTAAGTAATTATTATCAACCCCTAATTAGCCAAACTATAAAGTCCATAAAAGAATTCCTTTGCGCCATCGGAGGCCACATCCGTCTGCGAAAAACATATTCATATTTGACCATTTTGAAAAATAAAAGTAAATGTTTATATTCAATACAATACACTTGTTGCTTTCTTATGTATAAGACCCTTACCATAATACAAATAATATTGGAAAATATTCCCCTACCGATCATTTTATCATTTCGATTTTTTTACTGTCCCATTCAAACATTTCATATTCCGATGGTGGATAAACATGATTGACCAAGTGCAAATGTGTTAATATGGGATATACCCTTTCTCGCGCGTCATCCCTTCCTCGCGCGTCATCAATTGTTATACACCCATTACCCTTTCACGGTTGGATGAGCAAAATTGGCCAGGTGCAATCGGAGTAATAGAGCCAAATTGACATGATAGTCTGATGAAAATGGTATTTCCATTTAAATATATAGTTTAATACAACGGAACACAATTTGGTCAAGCAAGTTAAAAATTAAAAGTGAGGGGGCAAATGTCCGCCCTGTTCATTAGAGCGAGGGGGCAAATGTCCGCCCTATACCAAAAAGGGGGCAAATGTCCGGGGGGCAAATGTCCGGGGGGGGGGGCAAATGTCCGGGATTCGAATAAAATGCCTTCCTAAATTCTGTAATTATCTTGTCAATATTAAGTACCTTTCTATGACAATTTAAGCGAAACCATCTCTTACAGAAATTCCACCATAAAGTTTACTTTGATATATTCCGGATTTGTTATATGGTAAAACACGACGCAAAGAGCTTGACTTTTCAATACTTGTGTCACAAACACAGCACTGTTTGGGTGATTTGCGCGGTGTACTGCATTTGTGATCCATTACAAAACACAACGCTATAAAATACAATAAAAACCGGAGCCACGGCTTCATCTCAAAAGGATCCAACGCTAAGTAGGGTGTCTAAATAGGTGCATTTTCTCATAAATAAGCTTGCAGACTCTTAATCGACGCGCATGCGCAGTCGATGTTGTTGCATTCGGAATACCTCGGCATAACCGAACACTATATTGTGTTCGGTAAACCAAAGACCTAATAAACTTTCTCTGACAACTGGCCCTAGTTAGTCTAACTCGGATGATCCAAGCTGTAACTGCGTGACAGCTTGGAGGCGCCCTGCGATAAAAACGCGTCAGTATTCCCCCTCTGTGTGTGAGGGGTCCAATCGGTGACGAGAAAAAATATGGGCACCAATCAGAAAGAAGGTAGGATTGACCAATAAGATTGCTTATTGCTTCCGTTTCCGGTAATTTACAGAAAAAACAAAAACACTAACATTTGTAGACATATGATTGACGGGAAAAAATTAATTCGTTTTAAACCAAAGCAGAGTCATTTGATGAAATCCATTGTCGAAGGAAAAGACACTTTAGTATCAATTTTGATAAAATATCTCTTACATAAAATAGGGTCATCTGTACCCTATATATATTAAAACTTAACATTCATTCGGACTGTTTGTCAACTCTATGCTTAGCTTAGCTTAGCTTAGCTTAGAGTCATTACCCAACACAGGTCCCATATAGGTCCTTTTCGTCGGGGCCGTTTCTACATTTTTCAGTTCACGATGCTAAAAATGAAACAACATCAACGCTTCCCTGATAAAACTGATTAACCCTTTTCCAAACAATAACGATACTTGACCGCTTTGTTGCAGACGACTCTGGAAAACATTGTGGGAAAAGGAGATATTGCTCATGATGAGCAATTTCTCATTTTCCCGCATTTTTTTCTGCCCAATTAGAAGATTGTTTTTCAATTTCATCACTTTTTAAAATGTCGTCTACGAACTCTTTCAATTTGGGACAGTCGGAATTTGGTGTTTTGGAAAGGGTTTAAACAATGTCGTTGGTGTTGAAGGGATTTGCTTCGCCACACTTATTTCGAAATCAATCCTTTGTGGTTATTTGTGTTGGTAAAAAGATAGTCACATCTTTTTATATGTGCGCTAAATAACTGTGGATTTTGATGTTCCATTAAAAAAATAGCCCATTTACCAATCTAGTGATAATCAAAATCGGTCTGTCCGACTCATTCCATGCATGGAAACATTGGGCAATACCCTTTCCCGTAGACCTACCATTTTAGTTTTCAAAAATATTGAATCCAAAGGTAATCAGTTTTGTTAAGATTTCAACATTTAGTTACCCTTCTGTTCCCCAGTCAAGGTCGTTACCATTCTAAAATTCAAACTGCAATAAAACACACAAACTATTCGATTAGGTAAAATGCAAACTTTTACTATATCAAGAAAGTAATCGATATTGTTTTGGCAAAAAGGATTTGGTTTTGACGATTACTATTTCGCTGCAAACATAAATGATATTCAGAAGAAACTTGCTCTTATATCTGTAAATTTGATTATAGTAATATACTTAAAGAATAAAAATCTATGTCAAATGCGTATACTTTGAGGTCAAAACTATGCTGCTATTAACAAGATAAAGGGTAAGGCACGTGTTGTGTGATGTACGGCGGTGTCTGGATTAGTATCTGTGTGTGACGCGCGTCGCTCCCGTCTGGTGTAATAAAACTAGGCGTTTGATATTTAGACCAACGACCCGAAAGATGTACTATTCGATACTCCCCTTTTATAACATGCCCCGAAGTTGTTTATATAGCTTTTTTTTGCTTTAGGAATCATTTGTTTAAAAGACATAGCTGTTATCTATATCTCTGTTTTCCATTCGCGCTCGCCCAACCTGCAAATAACATACTTTGAAATAGTTTCTAGATTTATAATTCAGATTAGACCCATAATGCCGATTTCTATAATCAAGAAAATTTCGAATTGAGAGCCTATTTTGCCATAGAATCGGCCATCAGAAATAATAGGCTAAAGGCTTCTTTTGTGGCAAATGTTTCCATAAAAAAAATCTCTGATGGTTTGAGTGTTGTCTAGATTTTCGCTTAGAGTCACAAATATCTTCACTCAATGAATAAATATCTACGGATTCAATTGAAATCAACTGTTGCAATACTTTGGCAATTGACAAAATTCATATGAGGGAAAGGGAATCTCGGTTTTAATGAAAATAGATCTATTCTACCAAACGAAAAGGAACCAATATTATATTCCCGCCAGAATTTACCTGTCATTTTAACTCCGCCCCTTTCTACAGATTTCCCAACATGCACTACCTCGAAAAATCGATATCCGCTTGACGCGCTTTTACATCGAATGCATCCAGACGGAGAGTGAAATATCTACGTCTGGATCATTCGGACTATTAACTCGGATGATCCAAGCTGTAACTGCGTGACAGCTTGGAGGCGCCCTGCGATAAAAACGCGTCAGCATTCCCCCTCTGTGTGTGAGGGGTCCAATCGGCGACGAGAAAAAATATGGGCACCAATCAGAAGGATGGTGGGATTGACCAATAAGATTGGTTATTGCTTCCATTTCCGGTGATTTACAGAAAAGGCAAAAACATGAACGATTGTTAACATTTGATCGACGGGAAATATGAATTCGTTTTTAAACCAAAGCAGAGTCATTTGATGAAATCCATTGTCGAAGGAAAAGACACTTTAGATTCAATTTTGATAAAACATCTCTTACATAAAAAAGGTAAACTCAACATTCATTCGGATTGTTTGACAACTCCATATCACGATGCTAAAAATGAACATCAACGCCTCCCTGATTAAATTGATTAAAATAATATCAGCATTTTTGGTTTGAATCGATTTGCTTCGCCACACTTATTTCGAAAACAATCCTTTGTGAATATTTGTGTTAATAAAAAGATCATCATCATTTTCTTCCCCCCTTCCCATTCTCTTCTTCTTCGTCTACTCAACTCCTTCTTAGTGCTATTTTAGACTTGAGAACAAATTTGATTATGTCAAATGCCAAGTTTAGAAAACACTATACTGTATATATATATTTATATAATGTGTAAATGTTATTGTAATTCAATTTGAATAAATGGGTTGACAATTCAAAGGAAAACAAAAACAAAAATAAACATAATATTTCGGACGTAAATCTTTCAACATGACTGTAAAGTTGTCCGAATAGAATCCGAATAGAATTCGGCCACCTTTACGGTTATCGTGAAAGATATACAGGTACGTCCGAAGTATTTCGGAACCATTTAATGTGTGATACCTTGAGATTTCTAATTGTGTTGAATGTAAATGTATCATTGGTTCACGTAGATTTCTTTATATAATGAGAGAAACAAACCGAAAATTGTGATACATTTGAATAACGCATCAAGGCCACAAAGAAGTAGACAAAACTAGGCCGTTTGGGTCATCGATTGTCAAGAAGTCTTTCTCCAGTCTATTTCCTTGAATCTAATTCTTAGCTACTTGAAACCGTAATTGTTCACTGAAATTCCATTGTTAAAGTTATTGAACTTGGATAGCCACTTAATCGTATTCAATTACAATTCATTAATATTCCGCACATATTTCAAGATTTGAAGAGGGACAGGGAAACTTTCTCTTGGATTGATCAATAGGAATGTCCTAATAACTTTCCTTCATCACCACAATTCATAAGTGGCAAATTGAAAATTTAAGTAGGTTTAAAAGTTGCGAAACATTCATAACATTTGTGAGTACCTACACTTGAATCAGTTGTGATGTGGCACCCAAAACGGTCTCAATTTGAACGCGTATATTCTTATGTTCATATCTATACTTATGAAATAATACATTGGGTTATGGTTGTAGTGCATATTTTGAATTTTTTTTTTACCTTTTTTCTAAATGTTTTACTGGTCCAATTAAACAAACAGTTTGTTGACCAATAAAAAAATAAAAAATAAATAAATAAAAAAAAAGTGGATATTGATGCACCATTAAACAAATAGTTCATTAACCAATCTATTCATAATCAAAATAAAATCGGTTTGTCCGACTCATTTCATGCATGAAAGCATTGGGCAATACATTTGCCCGTACCATTTTAATTTTTTAATTTTTTTTATATCCAATGGTAAGGTATCAAGCTGCAATAACGACCGATCCAACATCATCAGTTTTGTAAGCTTTCAACATTTAGTTACCCTTCAGTTTCCCAGACAAGGTCGTTACTATTCTAAAATTCAAACTCCAATTAAACACACAAACTAATCGTTTAGGTAAAATACAAAATAAATATTCACTATATCGAGAAAGTAATCTATATTGGCAAAAATGATTTGGTTTTGACGCCTACCATTTCTCTGCAAACATAAGAGATATTCAGAAGAAACTTGCTCCTAAATCTAATAATTGTTGATATCAATATACTTTAGAAATAAAGTCTATGTTAAATGCGTATTCTTTGAGGACAAAACGATGATGCTACCAAGATAAAGGGTAAGGCACGTGTTGTGTGATGTACGACGGTGTCTGGATAAGTGTCTCCGTGTGACGTCGTCATGTCTGGGGTCATAAAACTAGGCGTTTGATATTAAAGGCCTAGTTTAGTCCTTCTTTAATTGACCCCCCCCAAAACCAATAACCAGATGCCCACCCGGTGTGATGACCAGCTGTGATAATTAATTGGGATTACGTAATACCATGTATAGCACTGTGTCAAACTGATGGGTTTCTTTTGACAATTTTTTTCAAAGAGGACATTTAAGCAGCAGAATTGATGTTTTTTTTCAATTAGTCTTCAAATATTTTTTTTTTTGAAGTTTGAAAGGTTTTTTAGTAGGTTTTTCTTTTTTTTCAATTTGTGCCTTATATAAAGATCATTTTACATAATTATGACTTGCAGCATAGTAATAGTTCCTCTGTAGTATCATCATCATCATCATCATCAACATTATCATTTAAATCATCATCAACATCATCATCATCATCATCAACATTATCATCAAAATCATCATCAACAACATTATCATCAAAAGCATCATCATCATCATCAATGTTATAAGTATAACGAGTGAAAATTTATGGAATAACTAACTTATTATTTTCTTCACATTTCTTATCAGTGTATTAAGAAAAATCCACTTATCTTGTAAATCATTGTTTTAAATAAAGAAATCAAGAATTCAACATTTATTTCTTATTGATATTCCACATTATGAAAATCGAAGCAGAATGACATTTTTTTCTATGTAAGACTTGAAATATATTTTTGGAATTTTGGATGGGTTTTTAATAGGGGACTGTTTTTTAATTTGTACCTTGAATAAAGATTAATTTATGTAAGAATGACTTGCAGCAGGGAATGTTATAGTTCCTCTGAGGTATATCATCATCATCACCATAGCATATCATCATCATCATCCATTTTATAACTTTGACAAGTGCTAGTTCATTGAACAACTAACTCATTTTTTTTATATATTTCTTGTCAGTTTATTGAGAAAAATCTATTAATCATGTAAATCCTTGTTTTAGATAAAGAAAGCTATAACCAAACATGTATTTCTTATCAATATTCTACATCATGAGAAACCGAAGGGTTGGGGTATTGCATAATCTGACCACCCATTCCTTATCAAGTAATATACAGGAAATTTGCTCCATGCTGTGGAACTGTATTGTTGCCCTGTAGGGTGCCCAGTGGGAGATAAGATACCAGACATTCCAAAGACTAGGCCTTTAAGACCAACAACCCGAAAGATGTACTCCCTCCCCCTTTATAACATGCCCGAAGCTGATCATATCGATAGCTTTTTGAATGATTTGTTTGAGAGACATAGATGTTACGATGTCTCTGGTTTGATTCCCTTCGCGCTCGCCCAACCTGCAAATAATTTACTTTGAAATAGTTTCTAGAATTATATTTTAGATTAGACCTATAGTGCTGATTTCTATAATTCAAGAAAATATCATATTGAGAGCAATTTGTCCATAGATTCGTCTACTTAGAAATGATAAGCCAAAGGCGTTTTTGTTGGCAAACGTTTCCATAAAAAATTCTTTGATGGTTTGAGTATTTTCTAGATTTTCGCAATAGATTTAAACAGATACATATTTCCCTTGATATGTATATATTGGATCACGGAGAAGTGCCCTCCCGGAGAAGTGCCCCCTCGAGCATATATATGTTTTACGTCAGTCACAAATATTTTTACTAAATGAATGAATATCTACGTATTCAATTGAAATCAACTGTTGCAATAGTTTGGCAATTGACAAAATTCATATGAGGTAAAGGGCATCTCGTTTTTAATGAAATTAGATCTATTCTACCAAACGAAAACGGAGCCAATATCATATTCCCACCAGAATTTACCTATCATTTTAACTCCGCCCCCTTTCTACATATTACCCGACATGCACTACCGCTAATAATCGATATCCGCTTGACGCGCTTTTACATCGAACGCATCCAGACGTAGAGTGAAATATCTACGTCTGGATCATTCGGACTATCGGACTATAGGCCTTTTCAGAAACGTGGTTTGTCTCCCTTTGAAAAATCGGGCCACATTCGGAATACCTTCACTTCCGGGTATTAATTTCGAAAGAAGAATGTGGGCAAAGGCAAAGAAAACGATCGCTATCGATCGGATTTTGAAATTTATAAGCTTCATGTACCAAAATCAGAGATTTACATACGAAAACATCAACAGAAAGATTTGTTGTTGGCTGTTGTCAAGCCTCGTTATAAAAGGAAATTAGATTAAATTGAATTGAATCAGACCCGAATAGCGCACCGCAGTTCAGTTAAAACATGACATTCCGTGTGAAAAAAAGGCAAATAAGTATATGTTTTTGTCTGAATTAAATGCTTTGACAGATCAAAAATGTGTTAATCGGCTGGTTGATGGAAGGAAAGAATGAATGGAACACATATTTCTGGAATGTTATTACAAATTTGCATTAAGTTCGATTTACGGATTTGAAATAAGATAGAACAAACATCAGCATTTTTGTCAATAATGTGTAGAGGTTTTGTTTCTCCAATAAGTATATATTTTTTCTTAAAATTGAAATTTGTCGTATAAATAAAGTACCTTAAATAGAGAACTAGTTGTTATATGAGGTTCTCTGTCAGCCTACCTTTGATGATATATCGTATCCAAATATTACGGGCTATGAAAACAGTCCCAGTCCATTTTTTCCACCTGTTTAAACTACATTCAAATAACGCTTACTAAATAACGAGGGACACAGGGTTGTGGAGATCTTTCATATGTTTTAAGGACCTCAGATTGCCGATGGTTAATTACTCTATCTCTCGATTGGCTAAACAATAAAGGGTGTGACATATGGTGCAAACGTGGTAGATTGGTGTTAATTTGCATCAACACTCTTAATCACTGTGATAGCCAAAGTTTGTCAATTGACCCTTTGAATGTAATTAAGAAGGAAAACTGGCAACAATCCATTGAATTGAAAAGAGATTACAAATGTGTAAATTATCATTTTAATGATATATAATTACACAACAAACTCAAACAAAAACACAATCGTTCTCGTTAAACAACAATTATAAGAGACATTTAATTAAAAGATTACTACGCGATCAATTAAAGTTCAAAGTAAGAGAAACAATATTTTCTAGCAAATCTTTGAACGATTTATCAATATGATTACAAGGCAAAAAGTCGTCAACAAAGTAAGTGACATGTTCCAAATAAACCCTTATTGCCGAATCTGACTCTTAAGTCTGTTTAAAAGTTTACTTCAAAGACCAGGGGTGGTCCAAAGGTGTTTTTTTTTTTCGTTGCTTATAAGAAGCCTCATTTTACATAATGTAATTCTGTATTACATCGCATGAACCATAAAGTCATAACTATTTGGGGTAAAACAGAGCAAACTAAACATACATGTCGGCAGATCAAGACATACGGGTTCAACAAATATGAAACATAGTACATAGGCAAATGAATTTTCTACATAAGGACTTCCCATTTAGTCTACATCCCATAAAGGTTTTAATTCCCACGTCGTCTACAGATTAAATTGCCAGAATACAGTTTAAAGAAATATTTTCATTTCATTTTTAATTGATTAAAATATCTTTAAAAGATTTAGATTATTCTGAATCTGCATAATTTGTTAGAAGCATATTACGAGAAATAGTGTAAACCAACATAAGAAAAATATTCTTTTCTGGATCTACACTTTATACATATTTTTCTTTCCCACCAACCCTCCATAGAAAAAGTGATTATAGGTTGGATTGATTTTCAACTCAGTTAGTGTCAAAAACAACCAAATTTTTCCGTGTAGGTGAAATGGAACTTCTGTATGAAATGGTGTGAAAATTGGTAAAATAGACTTTAGACAAAATGGGAATAAAACCTTGTACATAACAAAACGACCGGACACTCAGTAACATAGGGAATTAACTCATAAAGGGTTGATGCATATTTGGTCGAATATAAAGGGTAAAAAAAGATCGTATATGTTATTTCCTACGTTATGCAGTTGACCAATAAAAGAAGCAATAAAACCCTCGACGTGAAAGATATGAATCTTTTGAAGCTTGCCGAAATACACAGGCGCGCATCACATCATGTTTCGTTGACACATAGTTGTGTGTTTTATGGCTTCGAGGCATGCCATTGGTTGCTATATAATGACGGAATCATATTTTGATTGGCGTTGCAAAGTCTGATTAGGGTAAATCGTTCTGCTTGAAGGGTCTTGGAAACAGTAATTCTAAGTAGAGTGAATGGTATGGACATGTTTTAAATCAGAGGAATCTAACGTTGACTCGGTAGGTGTAATTATTGTTAAATTGCCGATAATTAAACATGAATATAATTATTTCTATAATCTCTTATAAGTTAACATCTATTTGTCACTCTTATTGGACATAATTTGATGGAATGCCCCATAAAAAAGTGGAACATTTATTAAGTAGGTTTGATCAGCTTGCATCATATCATCTGTTCATTGTGTTTGCATTTACATGGTACAACATCGTTTGAAAATGTTAGATTGCAAAATGGATTTTGAATTATGTTATCATAAGTTAAGGCAATAATCAAACAGATCTTCATCATCGTATTCTATACTTTAATTAAGGTTTTAGCAGAGGATCGACTCTTCTCACTAAAAATGAATCGCAACGTTGTAACCGCGTAGGTATACAGTGTTTTATCTCGGGAAACTGGGTAAATTGTCCGCTAGAGAGTAAACAGAGAGTAAGGATATACTTTGATATTTCCCATCCTCAACAATCTTTCAAATGTAGTTTTTACAAACACGACTTTCGACGGCATTGTTAAAATACCCGCAGCAGTTTATCTATGTTTCTCAATGTCAGCTGTTATTATTTAATACCCGGAAGTCTTAAACCGGAAGCTACCGAAAATTTCGTATCTCCGATTAAGAGTATTCAAGAAAAGATAACAACACTTTCTGAAAAGGCCTATAGGTATAAACCATCCGATTATCGAAGACCATTAACGCATACATAATTAGTCACCCTGGGTACCTATTTGCACAGGATTATCTCCGATAATTGTTATTGATTGGGGTACTGTTAATCAAACCCAAATTAATGCATTTTACATTCATCTAATAGATTTTCTCAAAGAAGAAAAGACGACGAGAACAAAATTTCCTTTAAGATGATGTTTTTTTCTTTATTTAGTGATACATTCATATCAGGATTAAGTTGTAGAAAATTAAACAAACAATGAAAATGAATATTACGGTGTGAATTATACAAAATCAAAAGTAATAATATGACTTATGTGTTCTCCCTGAGAGATCCCTAATTTGTTTTTCTGTTTTGTCATCAATTGCGGGGAAATTTGTTGCCGAAAAATACCATTCATGACTTGAAATACATACTTTGTCTTTGCATATTTCTCAACAAAGCTGAATCGTTTTACTTCAATTCCCATTCAAACCGTTTCCAAAATGAAGAAAAGAATGTTTTTCAACGCAATATTGCTTTGTAAAGAAGTTAAACCTGGTCCTTCTAAAAAATGTAAAACAGTAAAAATCAACTCATTTTGGCAACGAAACATGCTAATTTTTTCGTAAAATACGTGTCCATGGGTGATGAATTTACCCAAAGCTCGTAGTTGTAGTCAAAGTCGGAGAAATGATCTAATTTGCTTGTCCGTGAATTGGTAGTATTTATCAACATTTCATCATCTTCAGGCTTAAAAAAACCCGATCAAATTACTGCTCTGAATCTACATTGATGTCTGACTTGCGATCGAAAACACCAAATTGGCTAAATATTTTAAAAAGGCCGTCTTTATAACGTCAATTATTTGACGGCTCGATTTTCAATCGCCTTTAAACTTTGAACAATAGCTCCGTGTCTTAAACATCCTTTACAGGTCGCGTGCCGTATGCTCTCGTTTTAATTGGATAGTATTTTTAGAAATGTGTTAAGTTACTAAAGAATTGCATGAAATCCTTATCGAGTCTTTACAAATCGGCAGTGTTTTGATCTTTTATGACCGGAAGACTTCTCATTAATTGGATTGGTAATTTGGATTCCCTTTATCTCAATTTGATAGCGTTATTTCCATAAGCGTGTCGTGAGACCATTATCAAAAGATTCTCTCTAGAGCAAAAGTTTAAACTTTGACCCTATAATTTTATCATCGGAAATGAAAGAAGACATATTTATTTAAGAGGAAAATAAACCTTGGAGAAAATGACGTGTGTGCAAAGATGTGTTATGAAGAGCTAAAGCTGAATCAATTTTTCAGCTGTCAAAAAGCGTTCTATGCAGTAATCGTTAGAACTTCAAAATAGGTTTTATACGGTAATAGGTATAACGGCGAAAAGGGTTTTATACGGTAATCGATAAGGCGGCGAACGGCGCTATATACCGTAAAGGGTTAAAAATAGCTTCAACCACCACCCCCGAAACCCACATGCATATATACATTGTTATCAACTACAATCCTTTGCATGAAAATATCTATGCATGATGCTGTATTCATGAAACAGAATAACACGCTGTTTCTTTCAGGCCAACACACCTTAACGTGTTCGTATATAACATAAGTCATTGAGGACCTGTTGCAAGTATTAAGGTGTATTAAACCTTTGTGCTTGATCCCACTTATTGCTTATGCAAACAGGTTAGTTCACAGGCCAGCCGCCAATTTCCTTAGCGGCTGACCTGTGAACTAAACTGTTTGCTACTCTGGGTATCTTTCCTAATCAAAATTAAGGAATTATGCTACTCTGGGTATCTTTCCTAATCAAAATTAAGGAAATATCTAAGGTTTTTGGAAAGAAGACGACGACACAAAAATCTATATGCATTCGAAGGGTTGAAAAAGAGGTTGGAAGCCGATAGTTCGTAATGATAAACCACGCATCTATCCGAGGGCCAATTAATCATAAATTCATACTTGAAACGTGCACCGGTATACGGTAAAACCGTTCTCACTACAGATTAGAACCAATTCTTCACCAATCTTAGCATCGTCAATCTAAGAGGCTGTACGTAACTTGAGTTTTTTCTAAACTAGCAAGTTCTATATCATAGCATTTTATAAACCACGCTTGATTCAGCTTCCGTTATGTACAACAAAAACCTTGCCCAAGTCTTCATTAACTGGAAATAGAACGGTGCTTTCCATAGATTAGAGGAATCGAACCGACTGCTATCATGTCTTGTATCCGACGTTCTACCCAAAACCACCGTCCGACATGGTTTTTTTTTCTATTGATTTCTAACACATTATCCTTTATTATAACCTGTCCCTAAACATTCCTTAGATAAGTAGGAGTCTGCTAGTTTCCCATTCTTTGTCACTATGTACAAGCAGTTATGTTATTCCCTTCTTGGTACTTTTTCCACAACTAAGTATTTAAGCTTTATTGCAGCCTTTACTCTGTCTTTATCGACAACCCAGTGATAGAACAATGTTCACAAGATCGCTATTCTGTTTACATTTTCGTTTGAACCGATCAGCAATGTGTCCATCCTTCGAGTGTCGTGAGGTGATTGGCGATGACATTTAGCACATTATATATGTGTGAAGCCTTTGGTAATACTATCTTCAGTCACGATGAACTCTTGCGTTTCTGACAGCAGTTACATAAGGGTAGAATGTCCATGATACACCATTTTGAAACATGTTCTTTCGCTGGAGTACTTCGGTCGTTCTCGGAAAACATCTGTCTGAGCCGTTACTATTCGTATTAAACCCAATAGTTTCGTCCTCGACCGGTGTTTACCGAAAACGACGGAGTAATCCGACGGGAGAACATGTTTCAAAATGATAGATTATTGATAGTCTACCTTTACCCCTGGGGCCCGTTTTACTAAACAACTTACGGAAAATATTTGCGTAAGTCATAATTGATAAACATGCATCTTCAATGAAAGTACAATGTTGCAATTTGGCACTTCATTGGAAGCGTCTCGGAGAGACGATTCCAATGATGTGTCACTTTGCAATATTGCTTCGTCAAATATTGAAATAAGAGGAATTGTTGTTTTAGACTTACGCAAATCTTAAGCGTAAACTGTTTAGTAAAACGGTACCCTGTACATTAAAACTAGACTTGATTTTAACCCTTTACCAAACGCCAAATTATCGACTGTCCCAAACTCAAAGGGTTTCGATATCTCAAAATGTGATGAAATTGGAAAATAATCTTCTGATAGGGGAGAAAACATTGTGGCATGAGCAATTTCTCCTTTTCCCGCAATGTTTCTAGATTCTAATACAACAAAATGGTTAAACGTCGTTATTGTTTGGTAATGGGTTAAGCATACTTTCCGATGACAGAGCTAAACTGTTACCATCTTCTACCTGTCCATCAAATCCTCGAGATATGGGATGGGTGTCGATCCTAAAGCACGATGTATTTGTCAGGGACGAGTTTTCAATATAAACTTAATGGGACGTGATATAAAGCTAGCTACAGGGGTAAAATAAACTAGCTGCTGAGCCAGAGAAGAACACCGTTTTTGGAAAGTGTCACGAAAACAAACTGTAAGGTAAGACTACGCTTATTTAACCCATTACCAAACAATAACAGCATTTAACCACTTTGTTGCAGACAACTCTGAAAAACATTGTGGGCAAAGGAAAAAAGTGCTCGTAACTAGCAATTTTTACTTTTCCCACATTGTTTTCTGACCCTATAGAAGACTATTTTCCAATTTCATCACATTTTGAAATGTCGTCTGCAAACTCTTTCAAATTGGGACAGTCTGAAATTTGGCGTTTGGGAAATGGTTAAACAATGACTGAATTGCGTCAATTGGTGCCACTTTTTGGAGAATTCCTTATGTCATTTTAAAGGGGAATCCCTGTCTCCTAAAGGAGTCTCACTTATCCATTGATTCGATATCTCTATCTCGCCTTTACATAAGTCAAGGGTTTGAAAAACATTGGTGAAAAGTGTTTACATGACACATAACCTCTTATTTTCCTATTGAAGCTTTGGTCTGACATCTTGCAATTATTAAACGTAGTAAGCTATTGTTTAACATCTCTGCACAGTAGACTATTTTTAAAGTCATTGTGGCAACATGAGATATTTCTCAAGGTGAGCCAATTCTCATTTTGCCATAAACATTTTACTGTTGGTATAACGTTGTGTGCTGATTTCTGTATTTTTGCCCGCTACTCGAAACATGGGCATGGCTAGAATGCGACACTCAATGTGTAATTTACGAGGACGTGGGTGATAAACAGAATGCCTCAAAGCAAATGATGATATCGTCCCCATATCCTAGTCACTGGACTCAATGCGAGTTGATCGGGTACGATTTATGTCTCTGTTTGGACAAAGTTAATGTAGTCACTGTTGTAGTCCTATATGATCCCAGACTTACAGTAGCTAACAAAGTTAGTAGAGTTGTCCACAATGCATGAAATATGCGCTAGGAGAACTCAAAACTTTTTTGTCCAACGTTTAAGGTATGGAAATCATCAGAACGTTTAGATTCAAGCTACATTAAGTCAAATCTTCTTTAGAGGAGAACACTCAGCACTAAATAGACACTTCAAGTCAGTAACTGTTGCTGCCTTTTACGTTTGGTCGCTCTATAGCCAAACGCCATTTAAAATATAAAGATATATAAATTATTAAAAGATTTAAAATATTTTGTAAATATAAAGGAGATATGCGCGTTCTTTCTTATAATGTATGTGTGATAAAATGACATTTTAGTTATCATCTTATTTTCATGCAAATGCTTTTTGATTTAGTATTTCTCTGGAATGCAGCACCAATATCGTATCACACTGGTGCTAAAAAGAAAACATATTCTAGAAAATCAAGAAAACATTCATGCGAGAGGATACGTTGCTCATCCCGCTTTGAAACCTCGGATACTTTGTATAATAATCAGTATTCATTGGTTAATGGGCTAAGGTGGCACATTTTTATCACTATGCGTCACGTTTTAGTTGATTTTTCCCGGGGTATGAATACACAGGGCGATATCTGGCGGATCAGATGGTTTAATAGGGCCGGATAGAGCGATACGATCTGATGGGAGATTTTACAACAATGCCCCCAGACAGTTCGTACCATAAAAGCGCACATTTATTTCGTTTTTACGTCCACCCCTTTGCATATAAAACACATTAACACTTGGGTCAAATGTTAGGAGGGATGGTTCGACCACCATCGTTGAATATCATAAATGAATTTTTTCAATCATATCCGTGCCAGTAGCAACGTATAATTATTATATCATTTGTTCCTCACTGCTCATTATACTTTCTCAGACATATTGATACCTCACTGTCAGACGACATATGGGCCAAACTACCTTAATTGTCCTTAGTCTTTTAGTTTTATTGTTCACTTGTTCATTGTTGAGGATCTTATGGAAGATTGTCAGTTTAAATTGTCAAATGAGTTTCCTCGTTAAATAAAGTCTTTATTATTATTATTATTATTATTATTATCATTCACGCTTCTGGGGTAAATGTATCGTATACAAGCCGGGTCATCGAAACGATTCACGCACAGAGAGACTAGCTTACTAGCCTGGGGTCCTGGCCAGTGTGTATACCCCGCACTAGGCGGGGTATACACACGGGCCAGGACCCCAGGCTACTAGCTTACCCGTATGTTAGCTTGACAATTGTCCTATTCAGAATGATTAAGGCAGTTCCCCATATAAGAGATTTGTGAATGATTTAAATCGAAAGCATCGATAGACAACACACATATCATGAAAGAAATACAAGTACTTCATGTTACTGTGAAGACGCTATTGTAAAAAAACCGAGATAAATTGATCCCTAGCGAGCAATTTATCCTTTTGTCATAATGGTGTCTTAAGTCGTCTGTGGTACAGGAGGCAATTGGGATTATTTTGTTGATAAAGATTTTATGGTAGAGGTTTATATAAGTATATATAAGTTTATTATGGTAAATTTTTCTGTAAAAAAAGGAATGATAAATATAGCAGGATTACCACCATATGAATCCTTAAAGGATCGCAATATTATGCTTATGACGAAACACACACAACTACTTCCTGTGATGATAGATATGAAGAGGAACTCAATCTTGTCGCTGATCAGACTATGTTTATATCAGTACCATCCAATCTTTACAAGATCGGTTGGTTCTATGCACCGGGTCAAAGTATAGATTTCACTTCGTGACGCATTAGATAAATTGGTGAACTTGTATTTTTGGGGACCCGGATTCGAACCTCATCGGTACCGCTGGACTCATGGTAAAGTCGTTTGACAAAACACATTCGAGACATAGTCTGGTGATCCCAGGAAGTCCGTTATAACTAAACAACTGCTGACAAGATGTTAAATGCTATAGAGAAAGTCATAGCCGCCACAAAAAACGATGAGATTAAAGCCTGTGTTTGTCTAATATTAGTCTTCTAAAAGACTGAAAACCAGTCTTCAAGTGATCAAATCTAGCAATAGCACCATTACTGTGTACATCCACTCCAGTAATTAAATCCTATGAAAGACAAAAGATCATATGAGTCGTAATACAGGACCATATGATTTTGGTTACACAAATACGTTAGCAGCGATCGCCTTTCACTTTTAGAAAATTCAAAAACCAAAAATCAACAATAATAACAACCATTACAGAGGACAAAAACGATTCGAAATGCTTTTTTATAAAACTTCGACGTAAATTCCTGTCCACATGTCTTAACCCTGTAAGCTCCTTCAGTCCTTTTATATCTCTTTCTGAGTTGTCGTTCGTTCCTCATACGTCTAACGCTTTCAATGCTGTAACCAGGAAATTGGCAGCTGGTCTGCGTTCTAACCTGTTTTCTACTCTGAGTATCTTTCCTGAACACGAGTAAGCAGATACTGAAGGTTTTTGGAAAGCAGACGACACAAAAAAAACTATTTTTAGAAAATTACTTAGCATTCTAAGGGTGAAAGTAGACGCGTAGAAGGAACTCTACCCAGGACTAGAATGCATCACCTTATGACGTTCATGCTGGCTGGCGTTAATTGGTTTTCCCAATGGATCGCTTACGTAAAACGGTACAGACTTGCTACATTAATAAAGCTATTGAAGTCATATCGATATTGAAGGCTCGAACGATTTGGCTAACGAACTTGCTAAGAATAACCATGTTGCCATATAATAAACGTTCTAAAAGAATTTGCTGAAAGGAACACAACACAATATTTGTATTTTAATAGTTGTTAAATGGCCCCATATTACGGAATTCCGATGGATTTACCCGGCTGGACAAGCCCTTATAGGCAATTGAGTAAGGGACTTTCTTCCATCCTTAGGAATCCGACAACACAAACTAATTATAATTATATTGATGTGATATAAAACCCATATAAATAGATAGATAAGTAATGTTCTTGAATAGGCTTAGTCTTTTAGCTTTCTGCTTCATGTGAGCTTAAAGAAGTGTATGTATATGGAAACAAAGAGAGTTGTCATCCAATGATATCATCGATATTCGATTATGTATATCGCTACGATACCCCATCGTCTCGTCACCTAGGACAACGGTTCACAACTCTCGCGAGATCTCGGGGAACCACGTGCTAATGACACAGGTCAATGTGTGACTTTCGCGTACAATATCAGTCGAACCCACACGTCGACTTGTTTGGCTGCTAAAAGTAACAGAAAAAATAGTGTGAACGGATTTTAAAGTGATAGTAATGCATTAGGAACACTCTAACATGATCTTTCCACAAAAGAGAGAAGGTGCGAACCTTCATAACACCACCGTCGTATATAAAGTTACTAATCCGCCTTTGTGGTGGTATTGTGTTTATATTTGCACCTCGGGTCTTTCCTACTCTTTAGAGGAGCTTGTTCATGGAAGAACAAAAGAGAACATTTAAAGGTCCGTATTAAAAGTATTTGAAACAATAAATTTGTATTGTTGTACGATTATAAATAGGTATTGAAAGCAAATTTAATTAAAAAACCGCCCGTACAGCTGTTGTGCAGTTTTAAAAAAAGTTTTTAACTTCCAAACTTCATCTCATCTTTGAACAAATATCTTTAACCAATCTATGTTGTCCGCATATTCAAGGGAATAGCCATACTGGTAAAGCTTCCAAATCAGAATACTGAAAGAAAGGTGTGGTCTGTAGTACTGTATATATTCTCTATCAAACCCTTTTGTAAGAAATGCTCGATATCCTCGGTTATGGTCATGGCATGTTAACATTACATTCAACAACGACACACGCAAAATATCTTAGTCCGAATGATCCAGACGTAGATTAGCCTGGGGTCCTGGCCCATGCTAACCCGCACTAGTTCGCGGTATACGAACGGGCCAGGACCCCAGGCTAGACGTAGATATCATTCGGAACACTTCGGCCATTTCTTATCTACCGACTTGTGACGGGGATTGCCGAGTAGATACGATTGCGTAGATATGTCACGCAGTTTCAGCTTGGATCTTCCGAGTTAGGCCCTAGTAAATCAAAACAAGCGACAAACGTTAGCCTATTGGTATCTTACCTGTATTCTTGGCATGTATAGCAGTTCCGCGACCAAGGTGTTGAAATAGCCTGGGGTCCTGGCCCGTTCGTATACCGCGAACTAATGCGGGTTAGCATGGGCCAGGACCCCAGGCTAGGTGTTGAAAGCGCACGGCAGAGTATAATCCCTTTGTCTGTAATGGTCGGAGTTATTGGTAACCAATTCCCGCATCTTAAATCTGACAAGCTACCCCTCACGAATGCTAAAACCAACAGAACTGTCAGAACACCTGTAAACGATAATAAGAGAAGAAAAATGGAAATATGCATTAACTCTTTACCAAACGCCAAATTTTCGACTGTCCAAAATTGAAAGAGTTTGCAGACGGTAATCTTCTGATGGGGTAGAAAACATCGTGGGAAAAAGATTTGGTCATTATGAGCAATTTCTCCTTTTCCCATAATGTTTTCCAAAGTCGTCCAAACTGGTCAAATGTCGTTATTATTTGGTAATGCGATAACACACATTTTATATATAAAGTGCTGGTTCACGGATGAGAACATTTGAAAGTCAAAATGATATGTCGCTGAAACAGCGCATGTTTTGTATTGAAGAGAACTGTATGATATGCGATTAAATGTAGCTATTGAAAGAATGAATCAGGAAACGTCAATAGATGTATTCACTATTTACATTGTAAGTATGCTAAGTCCATATTCAGTAGATATCAAAACCGTACATCGCTTTTCGATTTAAGTTAATATCAATACACTATATGCAGCCTCTGAAAACTTGAATATGAACTTGTTTTGCTTCCAGTGTTTAACCTCCAGTGCCTTTCAACCAACAGTGCAGCTGTTGACCAGTTTTAAAGAAAGGAAGTTTCAATTTCCAAATTTCATCACATCTGTTGAAAAGCACATGTATATGAAATTTCACTGCAATGATTATCACAGTGAATTACAAAAAGACAAAATTTATGTTATGAATAATGTATGAGCACATGATTGCAAGTGATAGAAAATACAGTTTTGTGAGAAGAAAAGTGAAAAATTCGATGGTGAGCATCTCCCACAAAGATTCGTAACTTTACAACTACGTTTACAAATTGTCGTAACTCTTGTATGTCAAAGATTTCTTTGATTTTTTCAGAATGAAAAATATATATGCGTTTTAAAAACGCTAACCCTTAAAGTGCTGGAATCGACTTCATGATAATGCAAGCACGTTAGATCCAGGCCAGCCACAAGTAGATAGGCGGCTGACCTGTGATCTTACCTGTTTGGTATTCTGTGCATCTTTCCTCATCAAAATGGGCCGATATATGAGGTTTTGGAAAGCAGACGACACAAAATTCGGGTTAATGAGTATGTAGCACTAGTTAAGAAATGTTACGTGCATTAATTGAGATATGCAACGACCAATTTGATAGATCTGAAATATTGTTGAAAGCGATGTGAACTCATAAATAGCCTAGAAGGAAATTACCCAGCATTCTAAGGGTTAAACTGTATGCAGCATTAGTTAAGAAATGATACGCTCATTCATTGAGATTTGCAGCGACCAATTTGATATGTCTGAAATATTTTTGAAAGCGATGTGAAATCTTAAAAAGCCAATCCGATGCAAACCGTCGCTTTTAACTAAAAACTGTTTTAACCCTTTACCAAACGCCAAATTTTCCACTGTCCAACACTGAAAGAGTTTGCAGACGACATTTCAAAACTTGATAGAATTTGAAAATAATCTATTGATAGGGCAGAAAACATTGTGGGGAAAGGAAAAATTGCTCGTTAAGAGCAATTTCTCCTTTTCCCACAATGTTTTCTTACTGTCGTCTGCATCAAAGTGGTCAAATGTCGTTATTGTTTGGAAAAGGGTTAAAATAGGTACAGAGTAAAATAATAAAATATTACGAATCCCAAAAACACTAGAAAAAAAACCTACCTGCCATTCTTATATGCACCCGTATAAAAGCACAAATTGAGCAAAATGTGTTTTTTCATCCGGTAACAACCCTCCAGTAAATTCAAATTACCGCTTCATAAAACACGAAATTGGGCTCTTTCGAAAGAAACCTGTGTCACCCCGCCCAGACAGTGTGGTAAAATATGACTAGAACAATTTATAACTGTTTATTTACAACACGATAGTGGTTGCTAGGTTCCTGGACGAGAATTGTCGCACCAGAGCACCAGTTAGAGATTCGTAACTTTACGTCTACGATCACAAATCATAAATCACAAATTGTCGTAACCCTGAATTTCAAAGGTTTCTTTGTTATTATGAATGAAAGTAGACATGCGTTTAAACCTTTTACCAAAGGCCAAATTTTGGACTGTCCCAAATTGAAAGATTATGCAGACTACATCATTTCAAAATGAGATGAATTTGGAAAATAACATTCTGATAGGGCAGAAAACATTGTGGGAAATGGAAAAATTGCTTGTTACGAGCAATTTCTCCTTTTCCCTCAATGTTTTCTAACGTCGTCTGCAACGAAGTGATCAATATTGTTCAATTTCATCACATTTTTAAATGTCGTCTGCATACTCTTTCAATTTGGGACAGTCGAAAATTTGTTGTTTGGGAAAGGGTTATTACTTAAGTCGAAATAAGTTTTATTTCGTTCCGAATGGGAAGTGATGATTTGCTGTAATATACCCGTTCAAAACGTGTTCCAAATATGAACTCATGCGAAAAGGGCGGATACCTATAACCGTTTTAAATATGTTAATGATGGTGCGATAGTTCATTGGGTTTGTGCTTCTTTAATTCATGCTTACTTCCCCCATTAAGAAGCAGGCGCGTAACTATTCATACGCGAGTATGCGAATGAATCCACATGATTCTGACAACAACAAAAAAAATCAGGCTTTTTTTAAAATTACAAAAATCTACGATATTAATGTATAAACCATTGACGCCGTATTGTATTCCATTTGACCCTGAAGTCGCCTAGAATGCGCCAGATTGCAACATTATTTTCAAAAATGTCAAGCGTTATCCTGAATTCACATCCATAGAGGGATAGCTATGCGCCTGAGAAGGACCAACAACAGAAATAAGAGAAAATCACTTGTCCCAAGCTTTTAGTGTTATCCTTTTTTGTTTATCAACATTATTGCATGTGTGATACATGTTTTGATATTTCTATTACCATGTTGTTGCCATGTAATGTTATATCTTTTTGCCATATTGATATTTCTATCTATCTATCGATCTATCTATTTATAATGTGTCATTTATATTTCAGTACAGGTTTACGTATCTATGTATATGAATAAACTGGACCCGCTACTTTTTCGTATTTGCCCTGCATACATACCTGTCTGTCTGTGTAGCTTGGTTCATGGCGTATGAAAGTCCCATTTCATAATGCGTTCGAAAGTTTAAGCTTATCGTGGGAGTGGTGCAGAGGTAGAGCGTCAGCCTCTTGTACCGAGGGTACAAGAGTCACGGGCTCGAATCCCCGTTAGTCAAGGTGACAATTTCCGGGTCTAACCCACGAATCGGCGCAAGTACTTGTTCAGTATCCAGGAAGCAGTCATCGACAGTGGCTTTAAACAAGCTTCAAGCTTCCTTCACAATCGAGTTAAAACAATAGGTAAATTATCATTTGCCCTGATTGCAGTCGAAATAGAATATTATGTCGTTCCGATTGAGGCGACAAGGAAGTGACGATTTGCTGTATTATACCCCAACAAAAGAACTCATCCGAGAAGGGTGGATACCTATAACCGATATGTTTAAATCAAAGTGCAGGCATGGGAAAATATTGTGAAAATGGATCTTAACTAAACCAGTTCACCTTTACAAACTTCACCTCTTCTTCTACCAATCTATCTACCTGCCTATCTATCTACCTGCCTATCTATCTACTTGCCTATCTACTTGCCTATCTATCTAGCTGCCTGTCCGTCCGTCCGTCCGTCCGTCAGCCCGTCCGCCGTCTGTCTGTCTCTCTGTCTGTCTGTCTCTCTCTGTCTGTCTGTCTCTCTCTCTGTATGTAAGTTCCGCCGTAACTCCCTTTGTCTCTCCATATGTGTGTCTATCTATCCCACTTGTCTGTATCTCCGTCCGTGTGTCTGTCCGTCCGTCGATCTCTCCTTGCGTCCGTCCATCCCGTCTGTAGGTATGTCTGTTTGTTTGTCTGTCCGTCCATATGAAAGTATCTATTTTTGTATTGCTCTTTGTTTCTCTTTATGGTTGAATGTTTTTACGTGTGCATATCTTGAAGCATAAGCCATCTTTACAACAAATACTAACTTTCAAATTAACTTTTAAATTAAGCGTAGTGCGTACACATCTTGCACAGTTATTTGTGTTTAATGTATTTCATTGAACCCCTTAAATTACAGAAATATTTTGAAAATATCCTTATATTAAGAAAAGGAAAAGCAATCCTGCAAAAGCTTGATAAATCGTTTTGCAGAACAGTAGCGACTTGTTCCTTAAAGGGACACAACTGTTATTTTAGCAGAAAATATTAATTTATGAGTTGTTTCCCTTGTAAACGCGTGTGGATAAACCATTTTATACCTAATATGTTTATTAGGTCTTTGGGATAGCATAGGCGTAGGAGCCGGGGGCCATGCCCCCCGCCCCAATATCCAGACAGGGGGGGGGGGGCAGAGTATACTTTGCCCCCCCCCCCATATCCACATTTGCAAATGAAGATATTTGAAAAGAAAAATGAAAGAAACGAAATTCAACAGCAGAATAAAGATAAATGTGTATTTTTGTGCTTTATCCAATACCACTTCGCCTTTTGTTACGAACAATAACCAAAATCTTTTTGATGTCATCATCGCAAATGGCAATCTGAACACATCGGGTTTATCCAATGAAAACTCAGCTCACAAAAATACCCGGGAAGTTTTGATTGACGAAAACCGTGGTGTAAAACGTGTTATAAGGAGTCAGACTCAATTTTGTCTTCAATTGTTAGCTAAAGCTTGAACACTCATCTAATTCTTTGTCATCTAGTATGTATGAATTCATGGCTGTGACACACTGGTCGCTGCTACTTTTTGTTTAGATCAATACATTTGATAACCGCGTGAGTTCGAGACCTGGCATATCCTTTTTTTTTTTATTAAAGATACACATTTTCATACGCTTTATTTCAATTCTTATTATGTTATTGAATTTGTAAATGCATGAATAGTCATGAAAAAGTTTAGGAACATTTATTCTTAGACCGTTCCTCATCTGAAGTTGCCCCAATGTTGAAAACGCTCCTACGCCTATGGATAGACGGGCACAGATGTAATGAAATAACATAATTCATATAGATTATATATGCTTATGAACAAAAGATTCGAAAGACAACCTTCACGGGTTTTGTTTAGATTTTCTCACTATTTTTTATTTCAAACTACCAAATGACAGCAGGCCTTTTTTGTGGAAAACATATGCCATTGAAAAAAAAATCAATGACATAATAGTACAATAAAGATCTAATAAAGATTGATCTTTGATTTCAATGAAATGAAAAAACTTATTATGCTTTCCTCCCATGTCGTTGATATTTTTCCTTTCCGTATTAACATGTTTTCTTATTAATCAGGGGAGGAAACTCTATCATACTTTTTCTACAATCGGAACACCTCGGCCATTTCTTAAAATAACCTCGGAGGCAATGGGGAGCCATTTTTGAAAGTAGGTCAGCAACGAAGGGCATGTCCGTTTGCAATCGTATCTACTCGGAACAAGCCGGGGATTACCGAGAAAAGCCGATTGACAAAATATGAAACACAGATGTGTTGATATGATCATCTTTAATGAAAAGGGTAAAAACAACATTCAATGGTGATATATAGCCAATTTGTGTGTATCTAAAATACATATTTAGTGCCTGTGTGCATTTTGAGTTATCCGCCGGAAATAAGGCGAATTACCCCAGAATTTCTGGTGTATTCATGTACTGCCTACGAGGTATATCTACCGACTTGTTACGGGGATTGCCGAGTAGATACGATTGACTTTTTCTACTTCCGGCTGATTCATAGTCTGTTTTCCAAAACATTTAAGGAATTCCGATGTTTTTAGTTCCTTATTTGCATTGTTAGTTCCAGGATGCAAGATGGCAGAAGGCGGAGGAACAGAAAATAAAAAGAATACACTTCCACAGCGTGGCAAAGTACAACAAGGCAAGAAAAATATATTTTATTATGTAGCCAAATTTCACATCTGTCGCACTCGCAGTGTCACTTTCTCTGTCTCGAAGTTGTAAATACTCTTACTACAAATCCAGATAATGTTCTTATCTTGTTGGTAACTTTTTAAAATATTCTTGACGAACTGGGTAGAGCATTGAGCTTTTATATCAGGGATGGCGAAGTATGATTTTGATTTACTTGTCCATAAATGCCTTTTTTTCTGAATTGTCCTTATGGGTTTTCAGTAAATTACAATAAAAATCACTTGTCACGTAAAGTTTTATGACAAGCTTGGCATTATGGACAGTTGTTTCCTAAACCTCTTGGTACCCAGGGCCTTGGATTGATCCCTGTTAATATAGTCATAATAAAATGAGGCCTAAAAAATAAATTGTTTATTTACGGTAACATCTTCAAAATCAGTAGGTAGGGTAGGTAGGTAGTCAATATTATTTATTAATTTATCATTTATTAAGGCCAGTACAAGAATTGAACCTTTTACCCACCAGCTTAGTTTTTGCATCCACCCTGGATAGCTTCAGATTACTCATCACAAGGTTATCTGTCAATTCTACAAGAAAAAGACAATGTAAATAGTCTAAAAAAAATTTAGTTATGAACAATCTGTGCACCATGCTCAATTGAGCATAAAAGTTTCCTTTGAGAACCCAGTAGTCCCAGCTTAGTCTTTGGAAAAAGAAGACAAAAAGATTAAGAATAAATAAAGTTTAAACTAAATAGCAATACTGTACGCTTGTAGGAAGATACCTCTGTTCATGTTGAAGTCCTAGGACTAGTGATTGGATGACAAATTCTGAATTTGATTTAATTCCCCTCATGTCAAAGCTTTTTCTGCTAATGTCCGTATAAAGTTTTTGTTGTCAATTTCACTGATAATTCACTTGTCCTTTAAGGCTTTTGGACAAGCTGGGCAATGCAGACAATTAAGTTCGTCATCCCTGACTAGTCCATTACAGAGCTTTTTTTCCTTGAATTGGGAAGAGGCTCAGGCCTGTTGAATTTGGGAAGTATTATCGCTGATATTGCTGAACTGGAAAGCCAAAAAGCTGGTATGACTTTGATTTATTGGGAAAACTGCATGATTTTAAAGAGATTTTCAATTAGGAAGGTACCTTTTATGGGCCCCTGTTATATAATGCAAAAAAGCCCGGCATTAGCCTTGATAACATGTGCGTTTGGGTTCTTCACACACAGTGTGGGTATAAGAAGATGAATTTTTTTGGACAACTTCAGCCAGAAATTAGATGGCTCCTGAGTATGGGACCAAGCTCAGGCAATGTTTTCCACAAAGTTTGGAAATGAATGTGACATAATTTACTTTGATCATTCCACAAAACGTTTACGTTGGAAAACAGTAGTCGACTCTGAAATATTAATGTGCAGTGCTTTTAATGAATAAAAGGTGGGTTGACCACTCTATGTGACTGAAATAATGTTGAAAACAGTGTTAACTCCCTCAATCCCAATACTCTGATATAAATGATCCTTTGCAAAATCAAAATGCACCAATTTGACCATGGTTATTTTCCAATTGAATTTGATGATCGGAAAGTTTCACAAATTCTCTTCATTCAAATTCCTTATAACAGCAGTCTTCGAAATTAGCCGGGCGTCCGACGCCCGAGACATGTAAATCCCTGTTTGGGCAAGCACAATTTCACTCCAGGCTTGCCCAATGGGCAAGTGTAAATTTCACGCTTGATATAGAAAATTATCATTGGAAAACTACATTTAAATAAAAAATATCGACCCGATAACATTGCATGAACTTTAAAATTACTTCCGATTGAAAACACTGTCGGTTGTTTTTCTTACGATCCTTCCTGGGACGAATCAAATGTTACGCATGCGCAGAACTTTCTTTTCCGTTTCCGTTCGTAGTTTTCGTTCGTAACTAAACTGCATCGTAATGTTGCGTTATTTCCATGGTGCTCAGCCTGGTTAAAAGAGGCCAGCTGAAAAATCTTTGACCGAGAGGGCGTCCGCTAAACGATCCTATGAGACGAATCGACAGAGGACTTTTCAAAACCACTGGAAAGAGGGTAGAGAATGGCTTTTTTTTGATAATGAAAAAAATGAAATGTCATGCATCGTTTGTAAAAAATCGAAGCCAGATGACCCCTCTCCTTTTGTGAAGGGTTCTAATTATTTTAGGCTGGAATCAGTTAAACAGCATGAAAGCTCAAAGATGAACCTGAGTGCCATTGAAAGGTCAATTGCCAAACAACAGCCAGCTCCAGAGAGTAAGGCAGCTCACTGCCTGTATACATTAAAAAAGGTTGAATATTCCAGGCTTGTACATAAATTCAGGAACGCCCACGCTGTGTGCAAGGCAAATCTTAGCCTGAGAACTTATAATCTTTTATGCAGGCTAGACAAAATGAAAGGGCTTGATATTGGTACCACATATCTGAATGATAAAGCTGCTGCCGAGTTTTCATCCAATATAGCCAAGGTCACCAGCTTGCAAGTTAAAGAGAAACTTAAACAATGTAAATATTGTAGTTTCACTATTGATGGATCTACTGATTTCACTGGAGATGACCTTGAAAACATCTATTTAAGAACCAGTGGAAATGGAAGGATTGAAGATAGTTTTCTCAATATTGGTTGTGCACAGTCTGCTTCAAGTGCAGATATTTATTCACACGAAAGCTCAGTCTTTTCGTTGTTAATGTCATATAATAGAGAATAAAGAAAAGACCTTTAAGGCTTTACCATGAGTGTTTTAAAAATGTGTTGGTTTAATATTTGGTCTCAAAAAAGTATTTAGATTTGGGCAAGTTGATTTCAGTATGGGAAAGTAAACTTTGACAGTTCACTTGCCCAAAGGGCAAGTGGCTGAAAAAGTTTTTCGTGAAGACTGTAACAGACATGTTTTTAACATGTTCTATGGTTATTTAATCATTGTTTTTTCAACGGTCAAATGTAATTAATTATGAAAGGCGTTAAATTCCATTTGAACTGACCCTTTTTTCTGTGAGTTTTCTTAAGACGAAAAATTGCTAATTGCAAACACTTGTTGCTTTAAGTGCTTTCACTTCCGGTTCTGTCTTTGTGAGTGAAGTCGTTTGACTCATGAATGTCAAAGGCAGACTCTTGTATGTATTTTGACTATCTTTTGTAATGACATTCTTAAAGAATTGTCTGCCAACGACTTCATGCTTATGCAAACAGGTTTGATCCAGGCCAGTCACCAATTAGATTGGCGGCTGGCCTGTGATCTAACCTGTTTGCTACTCTGAGTATATTGCCTCATCAAAATTAAGCAGGTATTCAATGTTTTGGAAAGCAAACAACACAGAATTCTATTTTTAGAAAATTACCCAGCATTCTAAGGGTTAGAGTACAGAGCCTGAAATTACATGACCCCTCTTTGCATGGGTTTCAATCAATCGTATCTACTCGGCAATCCCCGTAACAAGTCGGTAGATATACCTCGTAGGCAGTACATGAATACACCAGAAATCCTGGGGTAATTCGCCTTATTTCCGGCGGATACCCCAAAATGCGCACAGGCACTAAAAACGTATTTAAATACACACAAATTGGTTATATATCACAATTGAATGTTTTTTTACCCTTTACATTAAAGATGATCATATCAACACATCTTTGTTTCATATTTTGTCAATCGGCTCTTTCGGCAATCCCCGGCTTGTGCCGGAGATTTTCGAGTAGAAACGATTGCAAATGGACATGCCCTTTGTTGCTGACCTACTTTCAAAAATGGCTCCACATTACCTCCGAGGTTTATTTTAAGAAATGGCCGAGATGTTCCGAATGGGGTTTCAATCAGCGTATCAGTAACTTTTGATTTTCATGAGAGACAGTCTCTCGGCTGACTTACAGAATGTGTATGGTGCTACCTAGACTGACCAGCCATTATGGAATTTTGGGCAGTTAAGCTCTTGGGGCCAGTTTTACTAAACAGTTTACGCTTAAGATTTGCGTAAGTCTAAAACAACAAGTCCTTTTATTTCAATATTTGGCAAAGCAATATTGCAAAGTAACACATCATTGGAATCGTCTCTCCGAGACGCTTCCAATGACGTGTCACATTGCAATATTGTACTTTCAATGAAGATACTATCCATGTTTATCAGTTATGACTTACGCAAACATTTTCCGTAAGTTGTTTAGGAAAACGGGCCCCTGGTCTTCCTGTATTGATATGAGCAAGGTATTGCAATTTACATGTTACTGAAATACTGTTGACTCAATGTTTACTCTAACAAATTAAAATGTTTTTGTGTATCAGTCCAAATTTTAGGGTTTATTTCATTGATGTCTGCTAGGATAGGAATGCCTGGATAGATTAACTAGATATAGCTTTAATATTGTTGAGAGTGATGTAAAACTTTTATCCTACACTATAGTAGCATGGAACACATTTCATGAAGTTTTCTGTAGGGTGACGCAAGTAGACATCAAGTAAAAGGTATAAAACAAAATATTTTCTTTTATGAGGAGCTATTTTGACTAAAGGAAAAAAGCAGTCAGCTCTTTACATGGAATTTCCCCCTTCTGTCTGAGTGGTTCCAGATTCAATTGGAGAAGATGAACATGTTTATAATTATGTGACTACATGATTATTTTTATATACATGTTCATTTTTTCTAATTATATCTACATAATGGAGTGATGGGTTAAGTTGGTTTGGCCAGTGTTTGAACTGTCAACAACATGTATTTACTCATTTGATGTTTGACAATTAAGTCTGGCATGTTTCCACTCCTGTCTAATGTCTCCTTTGACCCTTCACCAAAAAGTCAACCATTTTAACCCTTTTCCTTGTATGTATTAATCCATTACCAATCAATAACGACATTTGACGACTTTGTTGCAAACCACTCTTGAAATCATTGTGGGAAAAGGAGAAATCGTAACAAACAATTTTTCCTTTTCCCACAATGTTTTCTGCTTTATCAGAAGAAAACTATCCAATTTCATCACATGTTGAAATGTCGTCTGCAATCATTTTCAATTTGGGACAGTAGGGGCTTTTGCTTTTGTTAAAGGGTTAAGAACTTTTTGTGTTACAGGGGCCCATTAAAGGCACCTTCCCAATTGGAAATTTCTTTAAAATTAAGCATTTATCCCCAAACTTTGAAGTCACCCCAGCTTTTTGGTAACATGTTATGGTTATAATGATATAAAAAATATTATGTACAGTAATATCTCGTTAATCCGAACACGTTTGTTCCCAACAAAATGTCCGGTTTACCGAATAATCCGGACTAATGAAGCAGAGCATGTTCTTATACACATTAAGACATAAACGGTCTGTATGCACGTGTATACTTAATAAATAACCCTTTAGCAAACGCCAAATTGTCGACCCTCCCAAATTGGAAGAGTTTGCAGACGACATATTAAAACTTGATGAAATTTTTTTCAAAGATAATCTTCTGATATGGCAGTAAACATTGTGGGAAAAGGAGAAATTGCTCGTCACGAGCAATTTCTCCTTTACCCACAATGTTTTCAAAAGTCGTCTGCAACAAACTGGTCAAATAATTCCGTTCCCTAACAATTTCGTCCGGATTGCGAGACATCCGGATAATCGGGGTCCGGATAAACGAGGCTTCACTGTATATATCCATTATAGGGACAAGTGAAGAAAGAGATTTGGCTTTTACAGAGTGATCTCTCTGACAAGCAAATCAAGATCAAATTTGGTCATTCCTGTTTGAACGGTCCCCTGTTTGAATACTGTGCCATCTCATGGCAAATATTTGAGTTAACCCTTAGAATGCTTGGAAATTCAAAAAAAAAATGGATTTTTATGTCATCTGCTTTCACAAAACTTTAAATATCGTCTGAATTTTTATGAAGAAAGATACTGAGAGTAGCAAACAGGTTAGATTTACTTGGCGGCTGGCCTGGATCCATCCTGTTTGTATAAGGATGAAGTCAGTTACAGCACTATAAGGGTTAACCACTTTAAAGGTGAAGGGTCTAAAAGTACTTGCCATGTTCTTTTCCCTTGAGTTTGTCGTTCACTTGTAGCTTACCTGGAAGGCATTAGTAATTGATGATTTGTTGTTGTCTGCCCGACGCACCTTAGCACCTTGGCACCTTGGACAGTCACAAATGATGAGGCCGAGCCTTGTTAGCTCAGTCGAATTGTTGTGGTCAGCCTTTTAGTGGTCAGCCTGTCAGCCTTTTAGTGGTCAGCCTTTTGCTCTAGGTCACTGTTAGTCATCTGTTTTGTGGGGTGCTTTTGATGCAATACAAAACAATAAAAAAACTATTACACTCAATTGCTTTTACAGAAAACATGAGTTTAACCCTTATAGTGGTGGACTGGGTGGTACCCGGCCTGTGATCTTTCCTGTTAGCTACTCTGGGTATTTTTCCTCAACAAAATTAAACAGATATTTAAGGGTTTTGAAAGCAGAAGACAAACAAATCTGTTTTTCGAAAAATTACCCAGCATTCTAAGGGTTTATCATGCTCTGCTTAATTTTGATAAGGAAAGCTTCTCAGACTAGTGTTTACTTGGTAGCTGGCCTGGATCAGACCTGTTTGCTTTTAGTATAAAGTGGTTCAGGCACTATATAATACCTATTTTCACAATCAATGCAAAATGGATGAAGTAGATTAAGTAATATCCTTAAAGTTAGTTACGGATAGTGAGATGTAGTAAGGGGAACCTGTGACCTAGTTGTTGGAGAACACATAGTGGTTGATTTTACATGACCCTTCTCCACATGGGTTCAAATCCCAGTTTGTGCATTTGAACTTGCATTAGAGGTAATCTCTTGACTGACTGACAGAATGACAGACTGGCCCAGCTTGACCAGCCCATGATTAGCTAAATTTGGGAGACTTTCTCAATCATTAGCAGTCAGGCATTGCAACATAAATGAAATAATGTTGATGTGATGTAAAACCTGTATAAATGGACAAGAAATGGGTAGAAATGGTTTTGATCCTGGGAATGAAATAGTTTTTAAAACATATATTGTTAGTCACAGTTGAAAATCATTTATTTTACATGGATTGTGAGGGAAGCTTGAAGCTTATTAAATTCAGGCTCGATGACTGATTTGTCGATACTTAAACATTACTTGATCCAATTTGCGGCTATTCCCATCAATTTTCTCCTTGTTGCTAATGGGAATCAAACCCAGGAACATCAGTACCAGTAGGCCAATGCTCTGCCACTGCATCACTGTCGCCCAAGTCACAGTTTGCACTTGATGAAACCAAAAATTGTTAAATGAATCCGAGGACTGTAAAAGTGACCGCGAAATAAGGAGTATAAATGTTTTGCTTTGGGTGAGATGAGTCATAACATCCTAATCCTTCCCCTATTTTAACCTAATGCAGTGGGGCTGGGCTAAGAAACTATTGTAACAAAAAGAGAATTTTTTATTCATCTCCCACCATTGTACAAGTTATATATAAATGATTAGAAATGTACGGTTCGTGAGCCGAGAGCTAGTTAAATTTAATGGTTACCTAATTAAATCTGCTTGGAGCCTGGCATAGTGATAGAAGTTGGAAGGTACTTGGTATAATCAGCGAAAATAAGTGTCCCATAAGCCAAAACTGGCTGGCCCTTTCAATAGGGTTGACACTTTAATAAACAAAACCTTTAAAAGGATAGCTGTCAGTAGCTAGCAAAGATTGTTTTGTATTTTGATACACCTGCAATAAATACAATAACAACCAGTTTATTGCAGACGACTCTGGAAAGTGTTGTGAGAAAAGGAGAAATTGCTCTTAACGAGCAAGTTCTCCTTTTCCCCTAATGTTTCCTTCCCTATCAGACAATTGTTTTCAATTTCATCACATTTTGAAATGTCAGCTGCAAACTCTTTCAATTTGGGACAGTGGAAAATTTGGTTTGGGACAGTGGAAAATTTGGTTTGGGACAGTGGAAAATTTGGTTTGGGACAGTGGAAAATTTGGTTTGGGACAGTGGAAAATTTGATGTTTGGTAAAGGTAAAGGGTTAAAAAAAAAAGTTGTGACAAAGAAAAGAACTGCTCATAACACGAATACCTGTAGTACTCCTTTTGTGAGTGAAATTTCTATACAACTTCTTAAGAAACAATGCTTTTGTTGTCATTATATGATAATTATCTTTTTCTTCTATCTTTTTTTATTTTGACTCATTGTCAAATTCAATTTGAAGAAATGTGTTCATTTTGTTTGTACATGTGAAAAAGAAAAGCACATAAATAAGCAGGACCGTGGTTAATATTCCTTTGATTTTCTTTTTCAGTTCGCAAAGAGTGGTCCGTATTCGAAGATGGTGCAATTGCCTATCAGATGCAAAATGAAGAAAGTAAGTGATGATTCATTGTGTTTTTGTTGTATTGAGGGTTTAGTGCAAGACTGCATGTATTAAGAGTGTCACGATTGTGAAAAGCTTACTCTGATCAAGACTGCATGTATTAAGAGTATCAGGATTGTGGAAAGCTTACTATGATCAAGACTACATGTATTAAGAGTGTCAGGATTGTTAAAAGCTTACTATGATCAAGACTGCATGTATTAAGAGTGTCACGATTGTGAAAAGCTTACTATGATCAAGACTACATGTATTAAGAGTGTCACGGTTGTAAAAAGCTTACTATGATCAAGACTACATGCATTAAGAGTGTCATGATTGTGAAAAGCTTACTATGATCAAGACTACATGCATTAAGAGTGTCAGGATTGTGAAAAGCTTACTATGATCAAGACTACATGCATTAAGAGTGTCATGATTGTGAAAAGCTTACTATGATCAAGACTAGATGTATTAAGAGTGTCAGGATTGTGAAAAGCTTACTATGATCAAGACTACATGTATTAAGAGTGTCATGATTGTGAAAAGCTTACTATGATCAAGACTACATGTATTTAGAGAGTCACGATTGTGAAAAGCTTACTATGATCAAGACTACATGATTAAGAGAGATTGTGAAAAGCTTACTATGATCAAGACTACATGTGTGTCAAAAGCTTACTATGATCAAGACTACATGTATTAAGAGTGTCATGATTGTGAAAAGCTTACTATGATCAAGACTACATGTATTTAGAGAGTCACGATTGTGAAAAGCTTACTATGATCAAGACTACATGTATTTAGAGAGTCACGATTGTGAAAAGCTTACTATGATCAAGACTACATGTATTAAGAGTGTCATGATTGTGAAAAGCTTACTATGATCAAGACTACATGTATTTAGAGAGTCACGATTGTGAAAAGCTTACTATGATCAAGACTACATGATTAAGAGAGTCAGGTGTGTGAAAAGCTTACTATGGCCAAGACTACATGTATTAAGAGTGTCATGATTGTGAAAAGCTTACTATGATCAAGACTACATGTATTTAGAGAGTCACGATTGTGAAAAGCTTACTATGATCAAGACTACATGTATTTAGAGAGTCACGATTGTGAAAAGCTTACTATGATCAAGACTACATGTATTTAGAGTGTCACGATTGTGAAAAGCTTACTATGATCAAGACTACATGTATTAAGAGTGTCACGATTGTGAAAAGCTTACTATGATCAAGACTACATGTATTAAGAGTGTCACGATTGTGAAAAGCTTACTATGATCAAGACTACATGTATAAAGAGTGTCACGATTGTGAAAAGCTTACTATGATCAAGACTACATGTATTAAGAGTGTCACGATTGTGAAAAGCTTACTATGATCATGCACTAAACCATTCATATATGGTTTCTTTTTGACCTATGACCTAATGATAATGGAATATTTTGTTTGGTCTGTTTGTCAACTTTCCCTTTTAGCAAACTTTAACCTAAACAAACAACCTGTAATTAGAAAATTATGGCATATTTGGAATTGTTTCTTCAACACAGTGGCTAAAATAGGTTAATAAGCCCCAGAACAAAGTTTGTTTTGATAAGATGACACTTATTGTTAACATTTCAGACTCTAGTTTAGATAAAGGTCGAAATACCACAGTTATTTTGCATCTAAACCCTTCAGTGTTGGTACTTAATAGAAACATCACAAGGAGGTTTTTCCAATAGCTGCAGTGCTCTTTCACATTATATAACAGGGGCCTATAAATTGATCGTCAGTCCAGCTTTTTGGATTCAAAATTTTGCAATTACGCAATACAGTTTCCTTAGGTCTTTCTGCAATTCAATGCAAATGACCTTTGAATGTTTTCCTCAAAGATAGTGAATGTTTGTTTAAGGGGTTTAACCCTTATGATGCTGGGTATTTTCTAAAAGTATATTTTTGTGTCGTCTGCTTTCCAAAACCTTTAATATCTGCTTAATTTTGATGAGGAAGGATACTCAGAGTAGCAGACAGGTTAGATCACAGGCCAGGCGCCAATTTATTTGGCGGCTGGCCTGGATCTAACCTGTTTGCATATGTATGAAGTTGGTCCCAGTATTATAAGGGTTAAAGATAGACTGTCAAGGGATTTAAGATAAACACTATCAGTCTGCTGTATCATTTTGCCCTTACATCATTATGACAATTCTCTTACGTGTACCTGCAGTAGAAGGCATACAATCAAATCTTTTATTTGTCATGATTTTTTCTCATTGCTTTTTTTGTGAAGCTGTTTGGCTTCTTGTATTTCATTTGTATTACAATAACATAACAACAATTGGTAAATAACAGATAAAGAGAGGTAAAACAAATAGACTGCAGAAATAAGGAAAAGTTAAATATTAATACAGTCATAATCATGTAGCCAGTGAAAAACACTCAACATGTTCATAAGGAAATAATTTTGAATTCCATTTTATAGTGTATGTACCTGGTGTACGATGTTAAAACAGTAGTCTCAATATTGCAAAGGAAATGTTATTCTATATAATTATGATTTAATTTGAATTTTTTTTCTTCTGTTTTTATTCATACAGGTCTTGTTGGTTCTTTTTTATCTATTAGTTGATAATCATATTAAGTGTTTTTCATTGCAAGACTTATAGGAAGTGCTTCATGTTGTTTAGTACCTACCATAGTCATGTATCAAATCCTCTATATACTCATTTTCACACACAAAATATACAAGAAAACACTTGGACTTAAAGGAGAAATTGCTCACCACAAGCAGTGGTTCACTTTTCTCAAGATGTCTTCAACTCAATTTCACTCGGGCAATTTATTTCATATATCATATTGTAGCAATGTGTTCCAATATTTTATTTCAATTCCAGTTGACATGCATTATGGGTTGAATCGCTTCAATAGACGTACTGTGAGAGAGGACATTCCATTAGCAAAGATCGTGCAGACTGATGAGGAACTGCAGCAACAAACGGAACGAATGCAGCAACTTCAGATTCTGAGAGCCCAGTAAGTGTTCCAATCAAGCGGGCCTTTTAAAATGATATGTTTAAATGGACTGTGTCACAGATTTAGATTTTTGTTTTTTTATAAGCAAAAATAATTTACTGATAAAATGACAACACAGATTTACATACCATACATGTAGTTAAAACAGCGATATCTTTTAAAAAATATTGAATCGAATTTGGTACCAGATGAATTGGAAAAGGTTATGGTGTTTTTCTCTGAAATTGGTAATTTTTTCAGGAACTTCTCAATTTAAACAAACTTTATTGGGAAATTAGGAAAAATAATCAGATAATTTGAATGGGAATGGGTCTGTTTTATGGTACCAAATATATAAGGAAAATATCACTGTAAACCTATATAAATCTGTATCTTTGTTTACTTCTCAAGGCTGGTCACATGGCCTTTCTTCTATAAATTGGGAAGAGTGTTGATTTTGGGAAATTGTACCAATGAATTTGCCCAAATGGAATACCATAAAGCTGGTGTGACTTTGAATTTTTTGGAAAAATGCCTGATTTTGAAGTAATTTCCAATTGGAGGATGCCTTTTGTAGGCCCTTGTTATATTACGAGAAAAAGCCCTGGGGCCCGTTTTACTAAACAACTTACGGAAAATATGTGGGTAAGTCATAATTGATTAACATGGATAATATCTTCAATGAAAGTACAATATTGCAATGTGACACGTCATTGGAAGCGTCTCTGAGAGACAATTCCAATGATGTGTTACTTTGCAATATTGCTTTGCCAAATATTGAAATAAAAGGACTTGTTGTTTTAGACTTACGCAAATCTTAAGCGTAAACTGTTTAGTAAAACGGGCCCCTGGTTTTGCTTTATCAGAAGATAGTTTTTCAAAATTTCATCACATTTCAAAATGTCGTCTGCAATCTCTTTCAATTTGGGACAAATGAAAATTTTCTGTTTGTTAAAGGGTTAAGCTATTTTTGACAAGCTGTATGCAATGAAATATAGAACATTGATATTTTACTCTTTTTTAGGGCCGAGGAAGATGAGAGGGTTGCCAAGGAAATCATGGAGAAAGAACAGCTTCAGGTCGAGGCTCATAGAATGGCTGTGGAATTGACCGACGAGGTAAAGGCACAGGGGTGGGGTATAGAGCTGGTTTATATATGTACCATCTTTATATTGTAATGTAATCACCTTGTTTATTTCCCAAATATAGTCTAGTTTGATAAATATTGATAAGCAGTTGAACCTTTAGTAATTTCATACAGTCTTATTTTAATAACAGACAAGTTATGCATACTTCGATGGGGTATAGAGCTAGGTTATAGATGTACCTTCTTTATATTGTAATCACGTTTGTTCTTATATCGATTGATTTGTTTTACATCCAATAGCTGTTAAACTAATCAACAACACACAAAAAGGTGTTTGGAATAGAGCTATGTTATAGATGTATCATTTTACATCATATTCACCTTGTTTTAATCAGTTTAATATACAGTCCACCCTCGATAGTCCGGTCGTTATTAGTCCGGATTATTCGCCATCCGGACAGAATTTGAAGGGAACGGTCCTTACCTTCATTAATTCCACTGTTTAAACCGGAAAATCCGTGTTACGGCTCCGGACAATGAAAGTCCAGAACCAAGCCTAACTTCTGATAGTGTATATGCATATGACTAATCCGGAAACCAGCATTATAGTTTTTTTTTTTTTGCAGTTACATACATGAATTGACGACATATGGTAATCCAACATTCACACCTTTGGCAAATTCACATGTATGCTTGATCATAAAATGTCACAAAGTGTAGTGTAATGAAAGGTGTTGATTGTTGTAAATCAGTCATTTAGTCAGTTAACTGGTTTAACCTAATTGTAATTATCGTCTTCTGCAGAAAGTCGAGTTTGTAAAAGGTGTTAACTCACTGCTGCATTGACAGTGATCAGGAGACAATGTCTGGCAATCATTTCCAACTATTACGTTTTTTTTACTTCATAGTAATTATTATGAAAAACGGTGTATAGGTAAACATTTCACTGAAAATTCGCCGATTGTTTATTCCGGATTATTCGTTAATACTAGCATTACTCCTGGGAACGAAAGTGTCCGGATTAACGAGGCTCGACTGTAGTCTGATTGGTTCAACATTGAATAACTGTTGCTCTGACAGTACACACAGGGATTTGGGAATAGAGACATGTTATAGATGTACCAGTACTATCTCAACATTGTCATCACCTTTATTAGTCCCTATATTTGAAATAGCTGTTGGAACTTATCAGTGTATGGAGTGAAGAGATATGTTATAGGATGTACCTTCCTTACAGTGTAATCATCTGTTGTTTTTATGCTTTTGGCTAGGCATATATGTTGTGATGGGAATGTGTTAACACGTTTATACGCTTTCTACTAAATATTATATCTTTTTAACCCTTTCCCAAACAATAATGACATTTGACCCCTTTGTTGCAGACGACTTTAGAAAACATTGTGAGAAAAGGAGAAATTGCTCGTAGCGAGCAATTTTTCCTTTTCCCACAATGTTTTCTGCCCTACCAGAAGATTATTTTCCAATTTCATCACATTTTGAAATGTCGTCTGCAAACCCTTTCAATTTGGGACAGTCAAACATTTGTTGTTTGGGAAAGGGTTAATGGTTAGACTAGACCCTTGCATGCTTTAATTATAATTAATTAATTTATATTATCCCCATTTTAGAATAGCTTTTTCAGGGGTCAAAATGAATTGGCCTGATAAAGGATCCCTTTAATTCTAGATTGTTAATTGTGAGCCCATATACAAATGTTCTAGTCAAGACCGTTCTAATGTGAAAAAACAATGTAGGATTTAAAGCAGAAATGAACAAGTGCTCATTGAACAACTATTTCAATAATACTAAATTGTTGAAACAAATTAGAATGAACTCCCAGAGACAACTTTGCGCACCACTATGTAGTATTTAAAAAAAAAAAACTTTAAAGCAACTGCTCTTATCTAGACCTCTGTATACTTGAATATATATTTTTCTCTCTCTAATTTTTCTTTTATAATAACTTTTATACAACCAATATAATGGAAAATCCCCCAGATGCTGTAGTGAGTGCTAACGATATCAACATCTTCAAAAATAGACTAGGTCAATTCTGGTCAAACCTATTTATGTTCTACAAGTACAAAAGTAAAAAGATGGAAATCTGACAAAGAGGACCTGCAAAGGTTGTGTGTCGGAAGGAATCATTAAGTATCATTGACATGGATGAAAGTGTTCAGGATTATTCCTGAATTTCAGGTTTTTTCGACTTTTTGTCCCTATATAATGCTATAATAAACATGCCTTTTCAGGATAAAGATTTCAGGTTTTTGAAATTCTTCAACTTTCACCCATGCATTGATATTGTTAAATAGCACCAAAAGTTTATGTGCCATGTGGGTCATGTATATTTTAAGTTGTTTCTGAGAAAGGACATGGGGAGGTTTGTTGAATTTGGTAATCTCTTCGTACAGGCGGATGAACGTATAGCCAAACAGCTGATGGAAGAGGAGAGGCTCCAAATACAGTCTAAAAAACTCTCCGTCGAACTGAACGATGAGGTAGGGAGAATTGATACCCAGAATGCATCAGTCATCGCATGTGTCATACCATTGAATCATTTCCAATCTTAACTCTGAATCGAGTTTGGCAATGAATTGTAGTTTTCAGACAAGGTCTGTGTTTAAAGCGGGTCCTGACTGGCCCAGTGGTTAAGTTCGAGAATTTAGATCTCGGGGGCCCAGGTTCAAGTCCCAGGTTGGTCGAACTGAATGATGAGGTACCGTATGGAAATTTGATTCCCAGAATGCATCTGTCATACCATCGAATCATTTCTAATTTTAAATGAGTCACTTTGGGAGGAGGGAATCTCTTGATCATGTATCACAAAGAATAGTAGTTTCCTGACTAAGTCTACTTTGAAGGTGTCCTGCATGGCGCAGTTGTTAAGTTGGGGCCTTAGATCTCGGTGGTCCCCTGAGGTAAGCAATGAATAAATGTTAAATACCTCTGTGGTCTTATGGTTTATATGATTGAGTACAGAACTTGATATCACATGGCCCCTCTCTGCATGGGTTAAAATCCAGGTAACGGAATTTGGATTTTCATGAGAAGCAGCCTCCCAACTGCCTTACCGAGTGCCGATGGTTCTTTCTGGCTTGACCAGCCCTTATTGGCAGTTGAGTACGGGGTATTCTTGCATCAATAAGAGTTGGGCACCACAACATAATTGAAATAATGTTGACACAATGTAAAACCCAATATAAGCAAAAATATTGAATAAATGTCATGAGAAACTTCATTCACATTCATTGTGACCTGCTTCAATTCATGCTTATGGTGCTCTAAAACTGAATGATGATATTGGGAGAATTTCATTTTGAAATATCAATTTTTGTTGTGCACTTCATTGCTTCATCTCCTTATTGTGTTTTTGTGTATGGACAATTTGTATAAGAACAATTTGTGTAAGAACAATTTGTGTAAGGACAATTTGTGTAAGCACAATTTGTGGAAGGACCATATGTGTAAGCACAATTTGTGGAAGGACAATTTGTGTAAGCACAATTTGTGGAAGGACCATATGTGTAAGCACAATTTGTGGAAGGACAATTTGTGTAAGCACAATTTGTGTAAGCACAATTTGTGGAAGGACAATTTGTGTAAGCACAATTTGTGGAAGGACCATATGTGTAAGCACAATTTGTGGAAGGACAATTTGTGTAAGCACAATTTGTGGAAGGACCATATGTGTAAGCACAATTTGTGGAAGGACCATATGTGTAAGCACAATTTGTGGAAGGACCATATGTGTAAGCACAATTTGTGGAAGGACAATTTGTATAAGCACAATTTGTGGAAGGACAATTTGTGTAAGCACAATTTGTGGAAGGACAATTTGTATGAGCACAATTTGTGGAAGGACCATATGTGTAAGGATATTTTCTGGAACATAAAATGCTTGTCATTGCTTTACTTCACACTAAAAACAAATATGTTTTAAAACTTAATTTTGAAATATTTGTTATATTACGGTACAATGTCCTTGGGGAAAATTGTAATTCAATGTAAAAAATGTTTTGAAAAAATGACAATTATATCTAATGTCATTATTGCAATATTCATCTTTTGTACTATATACCATTATTATTTGGTTTGGAGATTTGATATGTCAGGCATTTGTCTGCATAAATTTTTGAATAAAGTGATGTAGAACTAAGTTCTTATATGAATTTGCTATGCTATTCATGGCTTCATGTTATTTGTAATGCTTTTTGCCAATTGTGATTTGCTTCAATTTACAGTGTATATTTGTGGAGCGTAAGCCTAGTTTATGTTGTAATTTGCTTTTCCCATCTGCTTTCTTTAGGTCTTGTCCTTTCATGTTAAATTTTGATCTTACAAAATGTGTGTGCATCATACAGAAAATGTGCCCATAGCTTCAAATTTTCAGTTCACTGTTTAAGGCTAGGCATTCTAAGTGACCTTAGCTGTTAATACACCTTAAAACACCATTCATTAAGGCCAGAGGTGAAACTTTTTATGATATTACACTTCTTAACACAGATGACTTTGAATAATAACCCATTTGCAGTAATTGGCAATTTCAGCCATTGTAACAATTTGGAAAATATCCACATCTTAGTTAAATTCCCATTTCCCAATAATTTCAATGCACATTTATCTGTAACATGAATTGTCATTTTTCTCACTTTGTTTTGAATAAAATTAATCTGCCACAAACTGTTCCATGGCAAGAGATTAACACCTCTTTTATATCTATTTTTACATCTCTTTTATATCTTTTATTACCCATTACTCAATATCTCACGTTTACCATCTACTCCATAATTTGAATCACTGTGACAAAAAGATATATTGCTCAAACTATCATTTTGTTACAATGGGTTATCCAAAAAGCACAATATACCAGTAAATGTGTTGTTATTTTCTTTACATTCTGCATGAGTTTGTGGAATGCTGTTGTTTTCAATTTTGACCAGCCACAAATTTCTATTTAGGGGAATGAAGTAACATGAAGTAACATTATCTGCATTTATTACCATTGTTTATATATTGCAGTAACTGTTGCCTTCGTGTTCATCAAAACTGCTTATTACGAAATAGATTTAGTTCATAACTTATTTGTTTATATTTTCAGGAGTTTGCAAAGGCAGTGCAGGAGAAGGAGAAAGTGAAATACGAGAGATACCTGGAGAAGAAGAAAATGAAGAAACTGAAGAAGGAGAAAGAAGAGATTGAGAAGCGTCAACAGACGATGACGGAGCAGGCCAGACTCAATGTTAGAGGTCAGATTGGTACTTTCTTATATACATATGTATTTAACCCTTACCCAAACAATAACAACGTTTGACCACTTTGTTGCAGACGGCTTTATAAAACATTGTGGGAAAAGGAGAAATTGCTCGTAACGAGCAATTTTTTCTTTTCCCACAATGTTTTCTGCCCTATCGGAAGATTATTATCTAATTTCATCAAATTTTGAAATGTCGTCTGCAAACTCTTTCAATTTGGGACAGTCGATAATTTGTTGTTTGGGAAAGGGTTAAAACAAGCTCACATGCCTTTCAGTGCTTTGATGGCAAAGAGGGTCTTCCCCAGCGTTTTTTATCAGGCGATTGGGCGCTTGATTCTGGGGGAAAAATGTTCGCCATAATAGTGAGGACCCCTTTTTACCTGACAATTCCTTTTTAAATATACATCCCAAAGTGGTAGGTTTTATGGTATATTTTTGAATAAGAAGACTGTTTTTATACCAAATCAATAAACACAATTTACTTAATCCAATTTGAAGAGTTTATTGGTTACTATTTCACTTGTTTAAAGGAAGTTATTTCAGAAAAATAGAGAAATTATCTGTATGAATAATACCTGTAGGCAGAGAAGTTAATTAACGATCTTTGATTACAGGGAGCCAGGAAGATCTGGTAGAACACATGAGTGACATGAATCCCCGACAGAACGGGGCACCAGGCACAAGGTATAATTACAGGTAGTGGCTTACTAACATTACTAACTCTACTAATATTATTTTTATCACTGTGTTTGAAAAGTATAAAAAAAAATGTATATTAAAGTCTACTGTTAAGAATTCATGAAATAGTAAGTTAAAGTAAAGAAAAAAAAGATTACTTGAAAGTCACATGCAATAAATGTAGTGACTGTTGCATGTAATGTTTTTGTCAGATTCCATTGTCTTTTTTTAGATTTATAGAATAAAAAAAATTCTATAAAATGAACAAAAAAACCACTAACTCTACTAATACTCTTAACCTTTACTTGTAGTCATTGATCAGTTTTAGGTTTTACTACATTAACCACACCATCATATACATTAGTGTAGAGCTACACTTACAATACATAGTGTATGCAGGCCCTTAGAAATGGGGAGTCAAAAATCTGATTTCATGGCGGATTAATTGTTTTAAGGTATTTTATGACTAGTTTTACATGGATTTATGAAATGATTTAAAAATATTTTACCTGCTTCTACACACAAATGGCTTCAGATCGCCCATGTGACCATTTGATAATAAACAAATTATGAGGAGCACACCTTTGTCAGCTGAGACTAACAACCCCCCCCCCCCACACACACACACACACACACACACACCCAGTTAGTGTGCATGCCCTAAACAACTTTGCTTCCTTCAGACCTGATAGAAATATTTCTTAGAAAATTTGCAGTTGGTTAACCAGCTTTAGATGCGCCTTAAAACACCATTAATTCTTGTTAACCAGCTTTAGATGCGCCTTAAAATACCATTTATTCTTGTTAACCAGCTTTAGATGCGCCTTAAAATACATGTACCATTTATTCTTGTTAACCAGCTTTAGATGCGCCTTAAAACACCATTCTTGTTAACCAGCTTTAGATGCGCCTTAAAATACCATTTATTCTTGTTAACCAGCTTTAGATGCGCCTTAAAACACCATTCATTCTTGTTAACCAGCTTTAGATGCGCCTTAAAATACCATTTATTCTTGTTAACCAGCTTTAACAATATTGTTTTAGCTAAGGACTGACCACAGGGCTACCTATTGCGCAACTACATCCAACAGTATTGTGTAGTAATGTTGAAAGCAGTATTTAGATTTTTAGTGTTAGACTAGTACTCACTACACACCTTAGTATAGAACTGGCACTTCAAGCACTCCTAGGACTGTACCTACTTATATACATTATATCAGACCTTTTAGAATTGTAAGTATGTTCATTTTTGTATGTAAATAGAAACTTTGTAAAGTTTACATTACTGAATAAAAGATATATCTACTATAGTGTACCTATATATGCATAGGTCCTCAGGAATGGTGTTAACCTTCTGAAGTTGTTTCTTAGCATACAAAATAAGAGTCGATTATTTCTGGCTTAATTCTTCATTGCTTCGCTGAATCCCATATTGTGCGTATTCATTAGAACTGTCTCTTTGAGACGATACTAATGAGTTCCCACAAAACAGTATTTGTTGAATGGTTTTGAAAGTACTGCGTGTTAAATACTTTTATACATATATTTTATCTAGACAACTGTTCATTGCATTTTGGACATTTATTGTTCACCAGCAAAAACAATGTTGGCGAAATGTATTTTATAAGTGATTTCATTACACAACTCGGTTGTGCCTTCTAGTCAAATTACTAAAGACAAAGCTGTTGAAAGTATAGATACAATTGTTTATTAGAATAGTGGTGTAGAGGGCTATATGTGTACCGATATGTGTATCAAATTACTGTCAAAGCCTCTCTCTCCCCGCCCCCCCCCCTCCACCCCCCTTAAAGAGGGGTTAGTTTCCAAAATGTCAGTACAGTAACACTTTTGACAACTATTGCAAAGTGTGTAGAGACATTGGTGGGTGGTTGTGATAAAGACGACATTTGATAATAGTTATATTAAAAACACAATGCTTCCTTCACTACAGAGCTACTTACTCTTTCAATGATATATTAGTGTAGGGGAGATTGGTGTTGCTAAAGGTGCGAAGTTGCTTCCGTCTTTTTTTACCAATTCAGCTTTTTTTCACAGGTGAAGGTAAGAAATGGTGTCAATTAAAATGCAACTCTTTCATTTGAGCATTTCTTTCCAAAAAATATAAAATAAATCAAGTTATTGAATATTTCTATTTCAAATTAACAGTAAATATAACTTTATTGATAAATATTTACTTTTTCAGTGTTACATTTCATACAAATCAAGCAATCATTACTGTTTAATTTGAATCAATTTTAAGAGTAACAGTAAAATACAACTCTATCAAATGATTGTTACTATTTTAGAATAACCATTCATTAGCAAATTAAGAAATCTTTGCAAATTTTCAGTTTGAACATCTAATAAAAGTAAATTACTCATTGCTTATATAAGAGTAAACATTCTGTACCAATCAATCAACTATTGCCAATTTCAGAGTAACAAGTCAATAGAAATCAATGTGTTATTGCCAATTTCAGATTAAACATTCCATTCAAGTCAATCAACTATTGCCAATTTCAGAGTAAACATTCTATACATCTCAATCAACTATTGCCAATTTTAGAGTAACCATGAAATGCGGTACAAAGTTATCAATCATTGCCAATTTCACAGTAAATGTTAAAACAAATAAATCAACTATAGCCAAGTACAGAGTAAACGTTCAATACAAATCAATACAATATTTCCAATTTCAGAATAACAATTCGATAGAAATCTATCAATTATTTCCAAATTCAGAATTACCATGCATTACAAATCAATCAATTATTGCCAATTTCAGAGTAAATGTTTGGTACAAATTAATCAATAATTGCCAATTACAGAGTAACAATGGATGGAAAGATTGAAGATGACGGAGATTTCAGCGACTTCTACAATCTGCCGGAAAATGTTGACCCGGCACAGCGACAGGCCGTTCAGGAGTTACAAGACGAAGAGCTCGCAAAACTTATACAGGAACAAGAGCATAAGGTTTGTCAAAAGATACAAATTTGCAATAAGTAGTGATTCCTTACTTATCTGAAATATTCATATATCATGTATCATTAACTCATTACAAATTATTTATTTAAAATCTTTTATTAATGACAGTTTACCTAAAGTGTTCCTAAGCTATGACTCTCTGAGAAACTAACAAATTTTTCGTGTTTTTTATTAGATAATTCTGCACACAGGGGGTTTGAATCAATGCATAACTCCCAAATCCATGTGTATATACTGTCTGTAAACTATATTTATTTATATACATGGATTTAAGCCCCTCTGATTCTGCATTGCTCAATGGTTTTTTATTAGATAATTCTGCACACAGGGGCTTGAATCAATGCATAACTCCCAAATCCATGTGTATATACTATGTCTGTAAACTATATATATTTAAATACATGGATTTAAGCCCCTCTGATTCTGCATTGCTCAATGGTGTTCTGTATTGACAGTATAAGTACTCTCAGTGCTTTTATTTTTCTCAGAGATCAAAAGCTGAAGTTGACCGTATAAAGCTTAAAGAGATTGAGGAACAAGACAAGCGTTTAGCTGAGATTATACAGGAGCAGGAAAAGTTACGCTTGAAGAAGGCCTTAGCCAAGAGAAAGCAGCAAGAAGAAGTTAAAAGAGCGCAGGTTTGAAGTTTAGCACCCCATAACAAGGGTTTGATTAAGACTATAGAAGGGGGCCTCGGTGGCCTAGTGGTTAGAGTACAGAACTTGAAATCACATGGCCCCTCTCCACGTGGGTTCAAATCCTGAGAGGGATATGGATTTCCATGAGAGGCAGTCTCCCGACTGACTTAGGAAATGCCGATGGTTCTACCCGCCTTCACCAGCCCTTGTGGGCAGTTGAGTATTGGGTCTATCTCCATCATTAATAGTGGGGCATCGCTACATAACTGAAATAATGTTGATGTGATGTGAAACCCATATAAAAAGAGACTATAGAAGGGGCATTCCAGTGTCGAGTAGTTAGAACTTGAAACTTCAAAATCAACCTTTCAGCATGGGTTTAAATCCCAGTGACAGAGATTGGATTTTCATGAGAGGCAATTTCCTGACTGATTTACAGAATGCCCATGGTTCTACCTGACTTGACTAGCGCTTATGGGCAGTAATGGTCTTTTGTGTCAGACTTAGAACTCGGGGGTCCCGAGTTTGAGCCCCACTGATACCTCTAGTTTCATCTGAGTGTCCTTTACCAAGTCATTTCCGAGCCCTATACTAGAACTGGTGGATCCAGGAAAGCTGTTACATAACTGAAAATTGTTGACATGGCTTTAAACACCATACTAACAAGAGGATGAAAGGTATAGTCTGCAGGATTTTTTGGATATAGCACTCCTAACAAGAAAGTTCTTTGTTATCATAATATAAAGCAAGGAAGTTTAACTTGCACATGTTTGGAAAGGAAACACTTTTATATGGAATATTCTTTTAATGGTCTAAAATGAAAGTGAAAGCAGACAACAAGAAGTATAGACTAAAGATTTGCAAATTTGGAGAAATTCTTCTTGAAAATAAATTGTTTGTCATAATGATTTACACAAAAGTGGATTTAAAAAGAGGAATAAAAGTAAAAAACTGTCGGAAACCTCGCGAGAGACCAAAAGGGGAAAAAGATTTAACAAAAAAAACACTTTTTCTTTTTTTTCTCAGGAAGCAGCTCAGCGCCCTCCTGCCCTCCCTCCGCGGAATGACCACGATCATCGTCGATATCGACGAAACAGTTTTATTCTCTCGATGGAAAATGATCCAGAGGACGAAGATGATCCAAACTTTGACCCCTCAGAGGATTACATGGTACCAGTTCAAGCTCCTGCTGAACAAAGACTTCATTCCTCGGGCGATCCAAGGCTCAGTGCAAATCGGAACGCTCCGAAAGCTCCTACGGGTCAAAATGGTAATGCTCGACAAAATAATGTAAGTGTGAGACAATCAAGTCAGAGCGGTCCACGCGAGCATCAGCAAAATGTGCAAAACGTTAAAAAAGTGAAAAACGATCTACGATTTAGCAAAAGCGGACAAAGAAGTGTGAATCAATCTCAATTGCCGACGGAGACGATGCCAGACGTTGAACGCTGGCTGGCCTCTCAACCACAAGTGCCGCGCGGACGATTGAGATCGGACGAGAGTGACCATATACCAGAATCTCCTTCGCCGGGCAGTTACCATAGTGACGAAGCATTCCCATACGCACAAGGGTTGGTGATGTTTTGTTTACCTTAACCTGGAGAATAGATGTAGAAAATTTATGTGGAAATGTAGAAATATGTTGACTTGTTTATGCTGTTGGTGAAGCTATCTATGGCCATTTTTTTTTTGTTTTTTTGTTTTTTTTTCAGTTTTTGGCTGCTTTTCAAAATAACATTGAAGAGGTAAAGGATTGGTGTCAAGCTTTAGAACTGGTTGGCTCCAAAAAGACCTTTGTAGAAGACGTTATTTCTTAAGATCCTCGCAAGAGAAGAATATCCTCATCATAAGCAAATTCTCTCTTTGTCACAATAATTTAAAAATATTGGGGTAATGCATTGTTCGACGGTGTAAATGGATAGTGCAGATTTTTATCATGAAACATTATATTTTGATAATTGGAATCAATTTGTTTCATTCTATCTCATTGCTTAATTGGACAAAATGCCATGTGTTAGGCCATTGTTAGAGAGAAGAAATATTTTTTTTCTTTTCGATCGCTTTTTGTACATGAACATACAGAAATCTAATGTATGCATTTTAGCTGCTGCAAATTCCTTATGACAAGAGAATTGGTAATTGGAAAAGTTATTTTAGTAGCTTTCAAAAACCAATCAAAAGTAGAAAGAACAGTACAATACTACTGAATTGAGGTTGAAATCAGCTCTAAACACAAACAAACAGAAAAAATATTGATTAATTTATTGATTTCAGCATTCCATCGAGAGGTGCCGTACACAACACAAGCGTAGACAACAGTTCTCACTACGCTGTTAGCGATCCCTTTAACTTTAACATCGCCACTGCAATCGACCCCACATACACTCGGAGATCCAACGACGGACAAACAGAAAGAAAGATGCCAGTACATCATGTGACCAACTCATTACCAGCAGAAGGTGAGGGGTGTTTTCTATTTCAATCTTTGTTGTTGGTACTCACCAGAGAGGGCAAAATCATTTGTCCATACTGCCCAGCTTGCCCAAAAGCCTTAACCCTTTACCAAATGCTAAATTTTCGACTGTCCCAAATTGAAAGAGTTTGCAGTCGACATTTTAAAATGTGATGAAAATGAAAAGTGATGTTCTGATAGGGTAGAAAACATTGTGGGAAAAGGAGAAATTGCTTGTTAAAAGCACTTGCTCCTTTTTCCACAATGTTTTCTAAAGTTGTCTGCAACATTCTGGTCAAATATAGTTACTATTTGGTAATGGGTTAAACGAACAAGTGAATTTTTACTGAAACACTATATGACCATTTTACAGACAAGTGCAGAAAAAGATTTTGGTATTTACGAACCAGTAAATCCAAATCTAATTTTTCTGACCAAAGTTTGAAGCTTATGAAATTCTCTTCATGAGAGGCAGTCTTCCGACTGACTTACGGAATGCCGATGGTTCTACCCGCCTTGACCAGCCCTTATGGGCAGTTGAGTTTCAGGTCTTCCTCCATCATTAAGAGTCGGGCATCGCTACATAACTGAAATAATGTTGATGTGATGTAAAACCCATTAAAAAAAATATATATATAAAATTCTCTTTTGATGACTGCTTCCTGGATAGTAAACCAGTACTCACACTGATTTGTGGGCTTGTCCCGGCATTTTCACCTTACTGTTTACGGGAATCAAACTTGGGACCCTCGGTTACAAAGGAATTTTGAGGTTCAGATAAGAGATATAGAAACTATGATATAGTGTACCCTGGTTCATCTGAAAGATTCTTAAAGTCTTAGAGCAAGTTTTGACATCTGCAAACTATCCTAATTATGACATTTTTCTTTCATTTTAACACCTATTCCTTTTGGTTATACAGTCTAACTTGTGTTAAGCAGCCACCCTTTTAAGCAGCCAACCTGCCTTAAGCAGCCACTACAGAAAGTCCCATTGTTGGATCTATAGTGTAAATCAATTTGTGTTAAGCAGCCAACCTGTCTTTAACAGCCAATTTACTCTGTCCCATAGGCTGACCTCTTAACACAAGTTTGACTGTAGTTAACTTTAGCACCCTTATAACTTCATAAACCATTCAAAACTTAATTTCTAATCCTTGTTTTGAATTTTAGTGTCCTTTGTTTTGTTTTTATCTTTTATTGCCACTGCATAACGAAACATTTGTTAAATAACATTCATATATTCATACAAAATTAACACAAATCTCTCTAACTATTTGCAATTTTATTCATTTGCAATTTTGTCCATGGTACACGTTATAACTAACCAGGGAAAGAATGAAAATATTTCAAAAGTATGAGATTGCCTTGATGATTTCTGTAGAGATCAATTTGACAAAAAGGAGACATCATTCATTATGAGCAATGCCACCATTCATCACTGTTGTTTTTTAAAAAGTTTGCTGCAGTTAGTATTAAAATGAATATGAGGCATTTTTGCCGTTTTCTGGGTTTTCACATTTAATCTATAAGATATGAGTTCATCCTTTGAAATCATTCATTACTTAACTCTCCTAACCTTCTCTAAACTCCGTAATACCACATTGGTTCATTTAACCATTCATAACTAAATTAATTAATCCTCATACATCTTTATACAAAGTGATTCAATATATACTAATGGATTGTGGAATCATTCATAACATAATCAATTGATCCTCATACATCTTGTACAAAGTGATTCAATCTCTACTAATAGGTTGTTGAATCAATCATAACCTGATGTTAATTTTCATACATCTTATAGAAAATGATTCAATCTTTACTAATGGGTTGTTGAATCATTCATAATCTAATCATTTAATCCTCATACATCTCATTTAAAATGATTCAATCTTTACTAATTAAGGGTTTAATACAATACTGTTGTATGCTTCATGTTTATGAAGCACTTACTATAGTCTTGCATTAAACCCTCATAATGGGTTGTTGAATCAATTAATCCTCATACATCTTTAAACAAAGTTATTCAGTCAATACTAATCAAGGGTTTAATACAATACTGTAGTGTACATTCTTGCATTGAACCCTCACAATATATTGTTAAATACATGTAATTCATAACCTAAGCAATCTTCATACATCTTTAAACAAAGGAATACAATCATTTCTAATCTCATGTTTATGAAACACTTACTACAGTCTTGCATTGAACGCTTGTAATTGGTCATTAAATCATTAATTACTAATCAATTAACCCTCATACATCTTTATTCATTACTAACCAGTCTGCTCAGAGATGGAATGGGACCCCAATGTACGGGGAAGTATACGCCGCGGTAGTTTGTCTCGCCTTCACGGCACGGTTTGCTTTAATCACGGCTACGAAGGTAACAAGTGAATTGGGTTGATGCTTTTACACCCCCACCCAGCTTGGATGGCATAATGATGTATCCAAAGAAATTGATAATTTGATTTGTAGCACCTTTTAAAAGAGCTTGTTCACAGATTTGAGGAAATTTTTGAGTTGAAAATCAATTTCTTTAAAACTGCACAACACATGGTCTATTATAAGATGCACACTAAAGAAAAGTCATTGGAAGCAACATTAGATTGTTTTTTAACTTTTTTAGATTTTTTATAAAGTGAACTAATATGTATTCTAATCCAAAATTGTAATATCGCTTTTGTGATTTACCTCAAATAAACTGGACATACTTGGATGAATGGATGCTTCCTGATTTGATTATTCTGTCAATAGATAATGTTAATTGTATATCAAACAACAATACAAAAGTGGTATTGCTTCGACAAAACTTTACCTTAACTTTGAAATTTTCTTTTCTGTGAACAAGCACCTTTAAGCAAATTAGATTTTGTTCATTATTTGTAAGCAGCTTGACAAAAAAGAGACAACTTGTGTGGCTGAAAGCATTTGACAAAAAGAGAAAAAGTTTGTTGGTTTAAAGTGGCTTGACAATAAAAAAAGTTGCGTGGCTAATTCATTTTGACAAAATGAACAAGACATCTTTTGTGGCTGAAACCATTTGACAAAAAGAGAAATAGTATTATAAAGTCTGTTTTCTGCTTATTGTTGTGACTTTTTTGACAAAGAGTGAGACAACTTCTATAGCTGAAAGCTTCTCGACAAAAGATAAACTTGTTTGACAATGACAGCAACTTTCTGAAGCAACGTCTGTTTTGATTTACTTTGTAGTGGTGTTTCAGTTTCCAACTTTTGTTAAATAGAGTATTAAAACTTTTAATTGAGCTTTGCCACTGTGGCAGCAACTATGTGTCATTACAATGTATTGGCATTTGCACAGAATGCTTGGTTTGATTCAGACTCTTGTGCATGGCTTCTTTTTTCTTTTTTTGTGTGTGTGTTTGTTTTGCTTTTCTTTGTTAAGCCTTGACTTATTTTTTCATGGCACCTCACTTTGACACACCTGTTTTAGCAGAATTTTAAAAAAAAAAGATCCTAATGAGCAATTTATCCTTTTTTTCACAAATTTGTATCGTAAATCAAAATGAGAATCATTTATGTTTTTTTGTGCTTTATTGTGGTTCATGTTTTTATTATTTTTTTGGACATGGGTATTTTGCTTTCAGTTTTTACCAGTTCAAAAATTTGACATGGGGAGAAATGTTTAACATTGCAGGTCACATTGGTTTGCCTCTTTTTTGAAGTAAAGTATACTGTGGTATACTATGAAATATACAGGGTGCATCTGTACTTGTCACAGAATTAAAACACTGGGTTAGGCAATTACATCATTGCTTGCGCAATGTTTAACCCTTTATCAAACGCCAAATTTTGGACTGTCCCAAATTGAAAGAGTTTGCAGACAACATTTCAAAATGCGATAAATTAGAAAAATAATCTTCTGATAGTGCTGAAAACATTGTGGGAAAAGGAGAAATTGCTCATTAAGAGAAATTTCTCCTTTTCCCACCATGTTTTCCAAAATAGTCTGCAGAAAACTGGTCAAATGTCATTAAGTTTGGTAATGGGTTAATCAAAGCTTTTGCTGTCTTTGCATGGCGTGCTATGATGGTGCTTTGTAACTAATACTTCTTTATTTGTAGCTTTGCTTATTTGTAAGGTATGGAAGGCTGATGCAATATGCCTAGTCTAGGCTGGTTAACAAGTTTGCCTGCTACAACAATGCTGCCTACTATACCAATTTGCCTTTTGAATTTTGTGTGTTTGTCACTTTTTCGTCCTTCTGGGAAATAAATGTGCATGTGTGAATGTATGTTTGCGGGGATGGGGGAGTTTTTGATGTGCATGCGTATCCCTTTATATGTTTATTGATGTTTTTTTCATACATTTTTTAATTAGGCAAATACTTTTAATCAAGTTTTAATCATGCTGGTTTCTCCACTTTGTCTTTGTTTTTTGTTTTATTCAAACTGATTCTTAAGAGAAATTTTGTTCTATACTCTTTCAGATCACATTAGCTCGCTTTTCATTTACATTTATGACATTTTATGTAAAGAGATATGATTTGTAATTTGGGTCTATATTAAAAGTTATAAAAGTTTGTTCTGTGGAAAAGATGACTGTTTAACATGGTCAATATGAGATTTGATTGCATGATTTTCTCTTTTATGAAAATTTTATTAGGAAGGGAAGATCAAACAAGAATATTATTTAAGGAAGTGAACTTGAAATCACATGGCCCCTCTCCGCGTGGGTTCAAATCCTGAGAGGGATATGGACTTTAATGAGAGGCAGTCTCCCGACTGACTTACGGGACGCCGATGGTTCTACCCGCCTTGACCAGCCCTTATGGGAAGTTGAGCATGGGGTCTTCCTCCATCATTAATAGTCGGGCATCGCTACATAACTGAAATAATGTTGATGTGATGTAAAACCCATAATAAAAAAAAAGAAATTAAGGAAGTAGATCTTTAAAGTGGCTTGGTTACAAATGAGAAAATTTTAAAGTCAAAATAGTATGTTGTTTTAAAAAATCAGTTTTTGTATTGTTGTATGATATGCAGTTAAAAGATGTTTTTGAAAGTATAATTGATTCAGAAGGCATTCATATATCTGAGTATGTACAGTCTTTATGCGGAAGGTCTCAAAACTGTTTCAATGCTTTTGAATGTAAAGTCATATTAATTCACTGTATACAGGCTCTTAGATACAAACTAGTTTTACTTCTTTGATGTGTATCATACAACAGTATAGCTGTTGTGCAGGGGTCTGTTTTACTAAACAAGTTACGGAAAATATTTGCGTAAGTCATAAATGATTAACATGGATTGTATCTTTAATGAAAGTACACTATTGCAATGTGACACGTCATTGGAAGCGTCTTGGAGAGACAATTCCAGTGATGTGTTGTTACCTTGCAATAATGCTTCGCCCAATATTGAAATAAGAGGAATTGTTGTTTTGGACTTACGCAAATCTTAAGCGTAAACTGTTTAGTAAAACGGTACCCAGTTGTAATATTTTAACTTCTAAATACGCTCACATTCTGTGGATATGCAGCTTTTAAGAGATATGTTTGTCTTAAAAAATTCATTTCAATTTCAGAATATGTGACGAGTACAAACTCATCCCGAGGGGACAGTTACCATGGTGACGACACTGGGGTCATAAATCCGTTTGGTCCAGTACAAGGTCAGAGACGAGCGGGTGACAAGGCACGTAAATCAAAGAAGGTCGAACCGGGGTCGCCCAACTCGAAACAGAAAAACAACTGTAAACAGCAATAACAGTGTGTTTGATGTAGTATTAAGTGTCTTCTTCACCCAATTATCACACAGGTACCAGTAATTAAAAAGAAAAATAATTGTGTATTGTACAATATGTATATAAATAGCACTGTTGAACAACATTCCCCGTCTATTGACCTGCCTGTTTGGGATGAGTAAAATGCTTTGCTGAGTATATTAAAATATACCCGGAGCCGTCCGTAATGATTGGCCATGTCGTTTATAAGGGGGACACTGTTACCACGAGAGCATGGATGTTGTTATACAACTGGTTGTGTTTAAGTGTTATTTTGATGTTTTAGGGTCAGTTACATTGCCCATACCCCAAATCAATCTGTTGAAAACTATCAATAACAATAAAGAAGTGAACAACAGTCTATCAATATAACTTTGTTTCTTTGGGAATTTTGCAATTGAAAAAAAAACCTGATCAATCGTGACGGACTTTGTCGAAAAGTTTCAAATGTGTTTAGAATACTGTCCAGTATTGAATATACCGCATCATAATTGTTCATGCATAGAGGGCAACAGACGGCGAATGTTGGTCAACAATACAATACACAATTGTTTTTGTTTTGTTTGTTACTTCTACCTGTGATTTATCATGCTTTACGGCCATGACAACCCCTACTTAAATGTTGCTTTCGACCATTAAACAATTTGCCTCAAAGTAATTATTCATCTTAATGGTTTTACCAATAGAACCATGAACAAACCTTGGATAAATAGATGTATTTTCCCTTACGGATAACACTTTCATTAGCTCTAACTGTGAAAACACCTCAGATTAATATCAAGGTGGGAATTTGTCGACTTGTCAATTATTTCTAGAGGTCTGGAAAAAGTGGTTTAGAGTCTTTTGCATGAAACTTTACACAAACTATCCACAGAATCCTATTTTGCTGGTGCTCGTAAGAATGGTCTTGCCGAGACAATTTTAATGAGTACCAACAATACAGGGTTCAGTGGAAAGTTTCTGAAATGCAAAAGACTCTTTAAGACACTTGCCAATACAATTCTAATGAGGACCAACAATATATTGTTAAAGGAAGAAATAAACAAGTTAGCAATGGAAATATGCTTAGTTCCTAGATTTGGGATTCTTTTTGCTAATCCCATTGCTTTCTATAAGCAATGATTTTTATAAGTTTTTTCTTCCAAATCTTTGTTATTATATCCTTAAAGCAAAGCTTAGTTGATGGTTTAAACGTAAACAAATTTAAAAGGTGCTTGTTTACAGATGTAAGGAAATTTGGAAGTTTAAACTTGATTACTTCAAATCTATACAAAAGCTGTATTTTTGTGAAATATGCACCGGAGAATAGCTGTTGGAAGCAGAATAGGTTCACATTCAAGTTTCTGGAGCCTTATGAAGTGTTTTAACCCTAATAGTGCTGGAACCGACTTCATGCTTATGCAAACAGGTTAGATCCAGTCCAGACACCAAGTAAATTGGCAGCTGGCCTGTGATCTACCCTGTTTGCTACCCTGAGTACCTCTTCGATAAAATTAAGCAGATATTTAAATTTTGGAAAGCAGCCAAGGCAAAAGTCTATTTTTAGAAAGGTAATCAGCACCACAAGGGTTAAGGTGTATCTAAATCCAAAAGCGTTTCAACGGTTTTAAGATTTACTGCATTATACACTATACATGCTGAGTTTTACAGTGAACCCTCGTTTATCCGGACCCCGATTATCCGGATGTCTCGCAATCCGAACAAAATTGTAAGGGAACGGAATTATTGGACCAGTTTATTGCAGACGACTTTAGAAAACATTGTGGGTAAAGGAGAAATTGCTCGTGACGAGCAATTTCTCCTTTTCCCACAATGTTTTCTTCCATATCAGAAGATTATCTTTGAATTTTATCACGTTTTGATATGTCTTCTGCAAACTCTTTCAATTTGGGACGGTCGACAATTTTGGCGTTTGCTAAAGGGTTATAAGTATACACCGCTCATACAGACCGTTTATGTCTTAATGTAAATAAGAACATGCTCTGCTTCATTAGTCCGGATTATTCGGTAAACCGGACATTTTGTTGAGAACGGACATGTTCGGATAAACGAGGGTTCACTGTATTGACTTCTTCTGAATTATTTTTGCTCTGGATAGCTATTTCTGATTGTATATCATACACCAATACAAATAATGTATTGTTTCAGTGGCATTTTATTTTCAATTTCAACATTTTCGAATCTATGAACAAGCCACTTTAAAAGAGGTTGTAGAAGATTTTGTACAATTTTTCAATGTAAATGTTTATAATTGTTTTTGGTGCCTTGGTTTACAGAGATGCTTTGTGTTAATTTAAACTTGTGGTTGTCAACGTTTTTCTACAAATATATATATTCATATTTCATTTCTTTTTTTATTTTACATGTCATGTACACCATAGTGTTGATAGTACTTTTTTGAGATTATTATTTTTATATGCAATTTAAAACTTTGTGGTATCTTTGAAAGTGTAATATTTGAATCTAATGTTTCAGTTGCTCGCTCTCACTTGTTTCTATTGCTTCAATAGACTGACAAGTTACACATATGACAGTTTGAAACCGTAATGCAAAAGCAGTATAAAGTTTAAATCCACACTTAAAGGGTCATTGTAATACAAAAGTGAGTCTTTTACATTTGTAAAGACCTTGGTTTTGCATTGAACCCTTGACTTTTAAGTGTGAATGACAAAAGGTTATTATAAAGAATAAAGTAGGAAAAGTTTAACAGTTTAATGCTTAACCCTTTCCCAAACATTAACGACATTTGACTACTTTGTTACAGACGACTTTAGAAAACATTGTGGAAAAAGGAAAATTGCTCTTGACAAGCAATTTTTCCTTTTCCCACAAGGTTTTCTGCTCTATCTAAGAACATTTTTCAATTTAATCACATTTTGAAATGTCGTCTGCAAACTCTTTTAATTTGGGACAGTCGAAAATTTGTCGTTTGGGAAAGGGTAAACTCATGGGAACAACTGAAAATACAAGCTTATCATTGTCTGTGATAAAGTTAACAGACTGATAAATGATTGTCTTTCTGCACATACATTACCCTGGTTCCCCTGTGTAGGACTTTGTGACTGATCCAAATTGAAAGCAATGTTATTTGTGCTTCTTTATGGGACTATGTATAGGTTCAAATTTGGAGATATAGTAAACAACAGATACCAATATTCAGTTTGAAATGATAATACTTTGCTTGTGATATTGGGTAGAAACCACTGTGACCAAAAAGAAAGAATTTCTCTTAAACCTTTCCCAAACAACAAATTTTCAACTGTCCCAAATTGAAAGAGTTTGCAGACGACATTTCAAAAAGTGATGAAATTGAACAATATTCTTCAGAAAGAGCAGAAAACCTTGTGGGAAAAGGAAAAATTGTTCGTTACGGGCAATTTCTCCTTTTCACACAATGTTTGTTAAAATCATCTGCAACAAAGTCATTAAAAGTCGTTTTTGTTTGGGAAAGGGTTAAGGAGCAATTCATTCTTTTTGTCACAGTGGTTTCATAAATTTCCTCTGCTGAAGGATTAAAAGATGTAAATAGAAAAGTCTTCTTCACAGTCAACTGGCTGAATATTCTACCAGATGTGTATGTGCTAGAGAGGGAGAGTAAAACTTAGAGAGATGTATTGAGAGATCCATGCAAAACTTAATTGCAGTCCAACTTGTTAAGAAACCATCATTTAGAGCAGCCAACCTGCCCAAACAATCACGACATTTTACGACTTTGTTGCAAACGACTTTAGAAAACATTGTGGGGAAAAGGAGAAATTGCACGTAACTAGCAGTTTTTCCTTTTCCCACAATGTTTTCTGCCCTATCAGAAGATTATTTTCCCATTTCATCACATATTGAAATGTCGTCTGCAAACTCTTTCAATTTGGGTCGGTCGAAAATTTGTTGTTTGGGAAAGGGTTAACAGATAGATTTTATTAATACAAATTGTGATAAAATGATGAAATTCCTGATCCTAAGTATTTTTGCCTTTTATTACGCTGTTTTCAGTAAAGGAACAATTAAATAACCAATGTAAAGAGTTAGGTATTCAATAATAATCATCATTCCTATATCCCATGCTTAGATAATTCCTTAGGTAGATACAAAATGATATTCCGTAGACATGTTATTCTCATTCCACCCATTTGTAGCTGTGTTTAGAAGGTTAATCCATATTTATAAATCAAAAATGTTTGTCCTAATACTCTTTTTTATTCCCATTTTTATGCATATGCAGTAAGAATGAATAGCTTTTACCTTCATTTTGGATTTAACAGCCCGTTGAAAATTGAAATCCAGAATGCACATCAGCTGTTTAAAATTGAATGTCTTAGTACAAGACCGTAGTTAGGGACTAACTACGGTCTTGCATTTAACCATCAATAGGCTTTGTGGAGAAACCAATCTGGCAATGTGGCTTTATGTAGAAAATTTACTGGAAACCGTTGTAGCATGAAAAGAACTTTCTGTATCAAACAGTTTTCCCCACTTGCAAAGGTGCTTTGACTTTTGACTTTCCTTTCAAACAGAATTCCATGTAAGGTCACTCTTTGAATAATTTTTAACTGCATTATGCTCACTTCTGTTTATTTGAAAGACTCTGGGCACAGTGTCTCAAATACTTCAATGGGCTTTATTTAGTATATAATGGATGTGTGCTTTTTTGGATAGGGTTACTGTTACTACATTCGTATATATATTCAAAGGAATTAGGTTATTTTTTAAAAAGCTTCTTTTTTTTCCAAATACAGTAAATTTAGTCCCTCACTCCATCAAACCTTATTTTACAGTATCTATTGGTGAAAGCATTAGAAACCATTGCAACAAAAAAGATAAATTGCTCATCATGAGCAATTGATCCTTTTTGTCACAATGGTTTTTTTCCAATGTCATAGTAAATGTGAATCTCTTCCTTCCTTATGTGTATACTATCTATTGTCGTTTTTGATTTTGATCAATCACAAATTTCTTGTTTGGGGGAAATGTATTGTAGGGTGCAAGAATTAACATATACATCTTTGGCAGATAGATTCTATCTATGATTGCTTATCTTCAAAGATTTTTTTTTTTACATAAAGAATTACAAGACTTTGTACGATCAATTCTCCCGAGGATTGCTCCTTATGGCCAAAATAGATTTTTTTTTTAAAATGGGGAATTACAAAACTTTGTAAGATGAAGTCTCCCTTGAATTGCTTCGGATGTTCAAAATAGATTTTTTTATACATGGAGAATTATCAAGGAAAGGAATCATTTTGGTAATGGGTTTAGTAATATGTCTCATTTTTCATTGTTTATCTATACATGTACTTATTATGATAGCAGCGGGTTTTCTGCATATTTTCTTTTTCTTTTCATAACATACATTTCATAAAACTTGTAACATCATATTTTGAGACATTCCTGCAGTAGGGAAAAAAAATGATATGAGATGAGGAAGCATAAATTTTGTTTATCTTGCGTGCAAAAATAAGTATGTCTTTTTTTTCAGGGTCCTGGGTGCCGTTTTACTAAACAGTTTACGCTTAAGATTTGCGTAAGTCTAAAACAACAATTCCTCTTATTTCAATATTGGACGAAGCAATATTGCAAAGTGACACATCATTGGAATCGTCTCTCCGAGACCCTTCCAATGAAGTGCCACATTGCAACATTGTACTTTCATTGAAGAAACTATCCATGTTTATCAATTATGACCAACGCAAACATTTTCCGTAAGTTGTTTAGTAAAACGGGCCCCTGCATGGGCCAGTGGTTAATGTTATATAGAAATGGTTTTTAAATGATGAAGAAGAGTCGGAACCTAATTATTAGCCTAACTCTGAAATTAGATTGATACTATTGTTTCAAAAGAAGAAATTGCTTGTGTCATACAACAACACTATGGCTGACCGTCAAAGTCAATTAAAAACTGCATAATTGATTAATTGAGTAATTAATTAACATAAAAGTCAGTGTCTAAATGAAAATTATGGTTGGAGTATAGTGAGACTGTTATTTAGTCGCCAAATATTTTCAAATTTCTGCTTTTAATCTTGAGCTATTTTTTTCAACCATCTTTCATTTGCATTAGAAATGAACCATTGCACATTTTTGACACTGAACATTCCTTCATCCTTCATTGTTCACACTAAAATTTTAGAAATTGTTCACTGTTAAGGATAAGTTTGTAGAAATTATTTGCTGTAAAAGATTTCAATACTGTAGTGTATGTCAAATAACAGCTGTAGTAACATGCATTAGATTTTCAGCTCCCTTCCTTCCTTAAGGTATTCTGTAGACTGTTATGAAATTACTTTGGGAAATGACTAATTGCTCTTAACGAGCAATGATCCAGTTTCCATAAATAATTTCATTTTTATCTGTGCAATACATATGACTTTGTCAGAATTAGACCTCCGGAAACTAGGTCAAATGTTATTTTTTTACGGGTTTGAGCTAAACATAGTCCCATGTCAAATGAAATTGAATTTTTTTTTACATCTCCTTCAAATTACTCTTTTCATGTTCTCTTGCAAATTACTCACTTCAAAGAAAAGTTCAAAGGTTTCAATGTATCGCAAAGTTTTCTTGTTTTATTGGTAGCCTCTGTGGCCTAGTGGTTAGTGTATTAAACTTGAAAGACAAAGTTTGTGTTGGCATTTCTTCAAATCATGGTAATAGTAGATTTTTTACTTCCATCAGAGGTTGCTGCCTAACTGACCAATGTAATGCCCATCTTAACCAACCCTCTTGGGTAGTTAAAGTAAAATATCCTTAATCTGCCATTTTTGAGAATTTTCTTTCCTTGGATTACTTCAGTTGTTTTCGGCATGTATTGGTCGGGCCTGGAACTATTCCATTTGATATGAATAATTTCCCCTCAGACCGATGTTATTGGTCGGGCTTGGAACTATTCCATTTGATATGAATAATTTCCCCTCAGACTGATGTTATTGGTCTGGCCTGGAACTATTCCATTTGATATGAATAATTTCCCCTCAGACCGATTTTATTGGTCGGGCTTGGAACTATTCCATTTGATATGAATAATTTCCCCTCAGACCGATGTTATTGGTCGGGCCTGGAACTATTCCATTTGATATGAATAATTTCCCCTCAGACTGATGTTATTGGTCGGGCCTCGAACTATTCCATTTGATATGAATAATTTCCCCTCAGACCGATGTTATTGGTCGGGCCTGGAACTATTCCATTTGATATGAATAATTTCCCCTCAGACCGATGTTATTGGTCGGGCCTGGAACTATTCCATTTGATATGAATAATTTCCCCTCAGACTGATGTATACCAAGAATGACCGAAAAAATCTGACAAAATAAAAAACTCAAAATGGCGAATTATGGGTTTTCTACCTTAAGTATGTTAATCTTTCTCCATCCATTATTAGTGTGGTAGTAAAATATAACAGAAGAATTGTTGATGTGATGTTAACACCCAATAAACAAACAAAACTCCATTGTTTCATTAGCTATAGACCTGTGAAGCAGAATATCTCATGACCAAGAATATCTTTTATTTAAATTATAAAGGTTGTCAAATACATTGTTTTTTCAATATTTCTTTTCATATACAGTGTAATTGATTTTTTTGTTTGAGATATTTTTTACTGTACCTTATTCATTACAGGTTATATATGAGATATGTTCGTCGATGTTTTTTTACATGCATATACATGTACATACCATTCATTGGTCATAACTCCATTATGCTTAGGATTAAAGTGGCGTAATGTCATGTTTCACTGTAAAATTGAACAAAAAGAGAAATATTGATGTAAATGTTGTGGTAAATAATCTCTAATGACCCATTATTCCATACTCTTCCTGTCACAAGATCGAAATAATAACCTTCCAAAATAAGACACTTCTTTTCGAATCAAGTTTGCAATTAATCATGCATGGAAACGAAATGAATATACACAGTTACATGTTGGATAACGTTGGATACTTCCTCATTTTACATCAGGAAAGTCTTAACGTAACTTAAAAATTGTTGCCACAGCGAGGCTGTGGCGTCCATTTAGTCGTGCTTCCTCAACCAACTGTCCATTTGCTAAGTTTGTCAGTGTCAAACAATTCGAGGGTTCAGTGCAATACTATTGTAAGTGCTTCATGTTTATGAAGCACTTACTATAGTTTTGCATTGAACCATCGAATTGGATAAGCATGTTCTCTATTGAACAGTTTCTATGCAGGATTTTCATGAATGGCATTCAACACATTTGCATAAAAAACTGACACCTTTTTTTCACTGTATTTTTCACTCAATGTATAATGTCTCATTTGTTTATTTGTTCCTGTCTCGCTAGAAGGGTACAAGTTTACATTCAGGACTTTCATAGACAACGATCCAAGATTGTCTGATTTGATATAATGAGAGTTCAATACAAGACTATCGGAAGTCCTTCACTTGTAGTGTCTGATTTGATATAATGAGAGTTCAATGCAAGACTATCGTAAGTCCTTCACTTGTAGTGTCTGATTTGATATAATGAGAGTTCAATGCAAGACTATCGGAAGTCCTTCACTTGTAGTGTCTGATTTGATATAATGAGAGTTCAATGCAAGACTATCGTAAGTCCTTCACTTGTAGTGTCTGATTTGATATAATGAGAGTTCAATGGAAGACTATCGTAAGTCCTTCACTTGTAGTGTCTGATTTGATATAATGAGAGTTCAATGGAAGACTATCGGAAGTCCTTCACTTGTAGTGTCTGATTTGATATAATGAGAGTTCAATACAAGACTATCGGAAGTCCTTCACTTGTAGTCTTGTATTGAACCCTCTTTATGCTCTTTAATCAATATGGGAGGGACTTAATAAAGTCTTTCATTGACCCCACAATATTGTATCACATGTGGGTGGGGTGGGGGGATCACCTGACCAATGTTAACGATCTTATCCCGAACAAGATGGCTGCGCCAAGGTATTTTTGTTTTTTTTCTTCACCTACTTTTGCCAATGAGAGTAAAGGTGAAAAATGCAAAAATAACTTGGCACAGTCATCTTGTTCGGACACAAGATCATAAATATTGGTCATATGATTCCCCCGCCTGGTATCAATTAATTGAAAATCTGGATTGGGACAAATAAACCAATATTTATACAATGAAAGAGTCTTGAACGCAGCCTTGTACCTTTTTGTGGTGACTGACACATTATTATATGATAAAACCACTGCTTGTTACTTGATATTAAAGATATATCAGTCAATATTGTGTTAATCTTAATTATTTTTATAATAACAGTAATTATCCCATGAATTTGGTCTCAATTAAAAGATTGTTTTATTTTGTGTCCGAAATTTTAGTAAAATGTATTAATCACCCGAATTTATAGTAACAGGGTAAGCTTTCACTCAAGTTTGATTCTGTTTGCAATTATTATTATTATTTTTTTTTTTTTTAGTGAAATAAACTGCTTCCTGTGAATCAGAGAGACTATACATGTATGGTGAAGCACCTGATGAATACTATCAGTACAAGGCTAGAAAAATTGCAGTTTGTTTATGTACGGGTTTCACATCCCATCAACATTTTTACAATTATGTTGCGAAGCCCAACTCATAATGATGGAGGAAAACCATAAGGAGGGTCAAGCCGGGTAGAACCGTCAGGAGACTGCCTCTCATGAAAATCCAATTGCCGTCATTTTGATTTGAACCACCGCGGGGATTGGTCATGTGGTTTCAAATTATGTGCCCTTACCACTAGGCAGCAGCCATCACCAAATAACTGCCTTGATTCATTTTACTTCAGAAATTGTAAAAATTATATGGTAGCCACATTGTTGCGTCAAAGATATAAGAATCAGAAGCAACATGTGTAAAACACCCTTTTATAATATCAACATGACGATATAAACTTGTTCTTGGACAATACCTAGATACACAATAATATTGGAGGCAACATGTGTATAACAAACACCCATGCATACATTCTTACGACAAGGATCAACAACTTTTGTAGGGATTGGAAATTAATTTGACAAACGTCGCGTTAAAGAGATAAAAGAAATCGATTCCAAAGAGCTTAAATATATGTAGAATAAAAAATATATAAAATGTCCCATTACAAGGCGTTTAAAAGCTTCGTGATTATTTACAGAGAGTTATCGTTCATTTTCATGTAAAAATGATCAACAGCAAACTATGTGTTGAGATTGGAAATGTATTTGTCGACGTTGCCTAGAAATAAAATTAGAAACCGATTCTCAAAGAGCTTAACTATCTGCAGAATAATGACTGTCAGCAAAATGCCCAAAAGCGAGGCGCCCAGAAGCTTCGAGATAATTTACCAGGAGTTAACGTTCCTTATCTTTCCAAAAAGATCTCAACATCACTGTGTTGAGATCGGAAATTTAATTCGATGGACATTGCCTTTTAAAAGATAAAATATACGGATTCACAAAGAGTTTAACGATCTGTAGAGTGAAAAAAGGTATCAAAGTGCCCAAAAGCGAGGCTCCTAAAAGCTTTGCAATTCTTTGCCGAGAGTTATCGTTCCTTTTCTTACGAATAGGATCAATAGGCTTGTGTAAAGATTGGAAATTATTTTGATAAATGTCTAAAATTGGATTATTTAAAGAAATCTATTCAGAAAGAGGTTTACTATCAACAGAGTGTAGTAAGCTTTGAATGTCCCAAAGCGAACCGTTAAAAAGCTTCACGATTCTTTACCGAGGGTTATCGTTCCTTTTCTTGCAAAATAGGACCAACAACTGTTTGTAGAGATTGGAAATGAATTTGACGAATGTCGCCTTTGAAATGATTACAGAATTAGCTTCACAAAATGATTAACTATCTGGAGGGTGAAAATCAGCATCAACATGTCCCGAAGTGACTCGTTCGACTGGGCCCCGTTTAGCTTGTTGTGGGGGTAGCAATGCGTCGGCTCATTAGTACAGTAGAAGAACACGGTACCAATATACATCTTCCAGTACACTCGCATCTGGGGATCGGTGCATGCGGAGAAAATGATGGTTTCCAGCTCGTTTATAAGGGTCCTTTCCACGCTGGAAAGAAAAGAACGGGATGGTGATTGGAAATGTGTACCAGCCTTGTGTCATGGAGGAAGTAATGTGTTTGTGTTGGCGCAGTATTTATCAACGAAAGATTTCTATATATGTCATGTCTTTGTTGGCAATTCTGACACGATATTGAATAAAAATAGATGTTTATGTTTCGTCTGTCTTGGTGTATTGCACGATATTCATGAAATACATGTCTGTGTTAGCAATTGTGGAAATGATATTTGTCAACGATGAATTGATACATGTATGTATGTTATGTCAGTGTTAGCTTTTTGGGTGCAATATTTATCAACTATAGATTGATATACATGCCATTTATCTCTTTTAAATCTTTTGCATGATATCAACACTAAATTATTATATGCATCTATGTTTTGTTTGTGTTGGCAATTTTGGCACGATATTTATCGATGATAAGATAAAAGTTTCGGGACCGGAACTGTTCGGTGTAAAGCGTTGTAAAGCGAATAGTTCCGGCCTAGACCGATGTAAACCGAGAACGACCGAAGTATTCCAACGAAGGAAAGAAATTAAAAATTGCGAATTATAGGTATTCTACCTTAATTTCATACACACATTAAAGAAAAATGAGGTCGTTTAAGATTAATTGATACGTACGCGCACTGACTAGCCTTTTCTAGGTTTCCGCTGATGCTATAGTTGGCCACCGTCTTCATGAATGTGTTCATAACAGATGAGACATTGGCCGTCGAGGCACATGTAAGTACCATGTCTGAAATATAGAAGAGGAAGACAATTTTATTGACCTAGGCTTATACAGCTTTTAGCCATATACATGTTTTGTATGTTTGGTTGGTGTTTAACACCAAGTCAACAACTTTTTAAGTTTTGTAACGGCTTTCCTAGTTCCATCAGTACTAGGCTAAGGCTCTGAAGTGACCAGCCAAAGGTCACTCCCACGAAGCAAGAGTGTCGTTGGGGCTAGGACCTAGGACCCCTCAGTTCTTATCCGCCGTCTTAACCACTGGGTCACGCAGGACCATTACTCATATATGTTGATACATGTAAATATAAATTAATATCAACAATAATGATACGTGACAATAACTTGACAATCAAGAAGAAAGATTCAGTGTTTATTATCGTCTTGGCAAAAACACGTTCAGTAGGTTGTACTGATTAAGTTATTTCTAATTTCAAAACCATGTTTAATATGTTTCGTTAAGTCTGACAGTGCTTTTCCACTTTTAAATTGGAACATTTGCACCAATGTTTGCATACATGGACGTAAACAATAATATCTTTTTAGATGTTTTTTTAAAGGATCATATTTTGAACAAACCAACATGAAATGGAATTCGTCTTCAATATAGTTTTCAATGCATATTGTGCATAATGTGCACGGGTGTCTTGTGTAGAACCGTTTGCCCCGAGACTTGCACGAATAAGCCAGCGAGCGTATCCAATCGTACCACGCCACAAAAGCGGCCCTATTGCTCCAAATGCAGTGGAAATTTCACGCAAGTCACCCCAAAAAAAAGACACCATATAAATAAGGATGGAAATGCTACCCGAGATCTTATCCGAGTTGGCCAAGGAGCACATGTATACATTCGTACCCCCGACACGAATGGTGCCCGCGATAGCACAAGTACAGTGGAAATCTACCGCAAGTCACCAAAGAAAATCCGTTTTGTGTACAAGTCAATTCTGATAGGAACGCGGCTGAATGGAGAATTTGGCATTTCTTCCAACAGACTTATCCGAGTTTGCCAGGGAGTACATACAATCGTACCCCGCCACGAAAGGTGCCCGCGATAGTACAAATACAGTGGAAACTCCGCAAGTCACCAAAGAAAACCAGTTTTGTGTACAAGTCAATTCTGATAGGAACGCGGCTGAAATGGAGAATTTGGCATTTCTTCCAACAGACTTACCCGAGTTTGCCAGGGAGCACATACAATCGTACCCCGCCACGAAAGGTGCTCCAGTTGCGCCAAACACGGTGGATATTTGGGGCTCGTACAGACACTTCGTGATCAGGTTCTTTATACAGCTTTGTATCATCGTTTTGGCACTGTCCCTGCAATGTTTTAGACAAATGTAATGCTTTGAGAGTTAGACGCATTGTTCTGTACCTTTGCGTGGCGCTGTCGCTACAATGTTTTAAACATATTTAATTATTTGAGAGTTAGACACAATCTTCTGTACCTTTGCCTGCCCCAGCGCTGTTCCTACATTGTCTTTAACAATTTTAATGATTTGAGAATAAGACACGTTGTTCTGTATCATTACATACCTCGGCACTGCCCAAGTAATGTTTTAAACAAATATAATGTGTTTATGAATTGACACAATTTTCTGGTTATTTGCATAACATGGTGCAATTATAACGAAGGGCATGCCAACATAGTTCTAAATAATAACCGGTTGTTCTCTACGAACAATTTATGGCGGTATTGGTTCGGTACATGTATTCGTTAAAATCCGGTTTTGGTACGATCAAGGTATTCATCAAAAGCCGATTTCGGCCGTTTCAAGGATACTCACTGACACATCTCCCCAGAATGCGTAAAACTGGCCGGAGTGGGAATGATGCCGTTCTTCACGATCGCCCCATAGCTCGCATAGCACCGAATGATGTCGCTGTTAATGCGGTGGATCGTGCATGGGTAAAACGACGTTGCGACGTTCTGGCATGGAAACCGTAGAGTCGACAGGTACTCGTGCATCACGTGTTTGTTAGCCTCGGTACAATGGCCGTGCGTTACGGCCGTGTCGTACATCGCCATTACGCGTGTGTGGAGGTGCTGAAGGGGTCTAAAAATAGAATTGTAAGCTTATTTTAAAGCTTTTCAGCGCAGATAAAGCGTATAAACGCATTATAATAGAATGGTTGTCTTATTTAAAGATTCTGTTTTCAAAGATTTAGCGTATGTACGAAATGAAATGAAGATTTTACGGCCGTGTCGTACATCGCCATAACGCGAGTTAGGAGGTGCTGAAGGGGACTTGAATAAAATAATAGGCTTACTTTTAAGCTTATTGAATACTGATATATTATGAACTTCATTCATGGCAGTATCTATTAACTTATTCTACTTTATTTACAGCAGTATTTATTAAGTAATAATAAATAATTGTATTTCATTTATAGCTGTATTTGTTAGAATAATAATATAATGATTCTACTTCATTCAAAGCAATACTATTAAGTTAGTTTACTTCATTAAAAGCAGTATTTACAAAATATAATTATATAATGATTTTACTTCATTCATAGCAGTATTGATCGAATACCGCTATGAATGAAGTAAATTCAATTATAGTACACACTATTTTTTAAAAATTGTAAATAGAAATACAAATATTATGATAACATACATGCACATGTCGTGAAGCGTTTCAGTCTGTGCGTCCAGAGCATCAATACCTTCGACCGCCTCCTTGATTAACGCCTTGATTTCGTGGAAAGAATGTTGGTATAGACACGTCATATCATGCTCTGTAACAAATATAGAATAGCTAAGTCTATTAGCGTTACGCAAGAGCTGATATGTACTTAAATTGAGAAACGAACCCTCCCCAACCATCGGTTTCCTAGAACAACTGTTGAAAAAGACACGTTAGTTTTTGCTCTTTAACAAAATTCATACCATTTGGTTTAACAGTCAATACGGGTTTTGATAATCAGGCCGGGTTTTTCGACGTCATTTTCCAGGATTAAAAGACATAAACGCATCGTTTGATTAATATAACTTACTGAATGTTTCTATCGCATCAGAACTTCATCTTTAATTTAGAATTTATCTAAAGGAAATAGAGCGAAATATAGATAATATAAAGGCCGTATACTTCATGGATGTGATAGTTATCTTTGCTTTATCTATGTTTTATATGGCCGGGGAATACATACGCACACTGTAATCATGTGTATTGATAATACGGTACGTTCGATGCACATTTATAAAGGCAAATTGGGAACCCAATGCATTGTAATAGAGAACATGCGACAGGTGTTTAAAATCATTTTAACCTTTATGTTCTGCGTTACAAATTCCATCATACGCGGCCAGCAGAGCTGAGCCCCTCTGTCCGAATATCGACTTGATCTTCTTATTGGAGACACATTTAGAGATGACGGCGTGGACACAGTGCTTGATGTCGGAGATCGCTCTTCTGTGAGAAAGGAAAAGTTAAGATATTAAAGGTGCTTGTTCACATATGTCGGAGATCGCTCTTCTGTGAGAAAGGAAAAGTTAAGATATTAAAGGTGCTTGTTCACATATGTCGGAGATCGCTCTTCTGTGAGAAAGAAAAAGTTAAGTTAATGAAGGTGTGTGTTCACATATGTCGGATATTTCTCTTCTGTTAGAAATGAAAAAAGTGTTATTAAAGGTGCTTGCTCACTTATGTCGGAGATTGCTCTTTTGTGAGAAAGAAATAGTTAAGATATAAAAGGAACTTGTTCACAAATGTTGGAGATTTCTCTGTTGTTAGATAGAAATACTTTAGTTATCAAAGGTGCTTGATCACAGATGTGAGGAGCTGTTTTTATTATCATCAAAACAATGCTAAAGATATTCAGTATCATCAATTGAGGAATATTCTTTAAAAGGTCGCTTGTTCACAGATGTGAGGAAATTCGGAAGTAAGAATTAATTTCTTTAATACTGCACAAAAGCTGTAGTGTTTTATATTGACAAAGAATATAGATATATGTTTATATCTTATTATAGTACAATGGCCTCAGGCCCACAAGTACAGGCAGCTATCATTCCAAATTACAAAAACAAGTCAATAGCAAGGTAATATAACAGAACTCTTATTGTTTGTCCACACTAAGCCCATGCAACGAGGAATAAATAAAAAAAAAACTAATCAACCATTCGCATTAATTATCTTTACATATACGTACTTGCAAAAGTTGATGACTTCCGTAGAGCCATTGACGATCGGCACGAAAAAGTCCGAGCCCTCTTCCATGAAGTTGTCCGTCAAACATTTATTGGCGTTGGCGTGTATTGAAGCGACCGTGCACATCGCTTGCACACTGGTTAACATCAGTAATAACGCCGTTACTTAAAATAGATTTGGAGACGTGCATTTTGACGGTTAAACATTTGTTGGTGACTTTTAACAAAATTTCAAAATAATTAGATGTGAAATACTAGCTGTAAAGCTCTTCAAGTAACACCGTTACATAAATAGAATTGAAGTCGTACATTTGACGGTTAAGGTAAAATACCCATAATCCACCATTTTGAAAGACATTTTCAATTTACTTCGTACGTTCTCGTTTAATCCGAATAGTTCCGATACCGACCGATGTATACCGAAAACGACCGAAGTAATCCGACGACAGAATGAGTTTCAAAATGGCGGATTATAGGTATTCTTCCTTAAACATTTGTTTGTGACTTTTAACAACATTTCATTATCATAAGAAACGACATGCGAGTCTGCGTCAATCACTTTATGAATTATATACATCAAACCAAAAAGAAAAAGAGGCTAGATATTTGTGATTACTTTCAATGGTACACAACCTTAAAGAAAAAAACATAAGATTAAAGAGAATATGTTTTCACAATAAAGGTAACTGCGCAAATCGAAGTCTATTTTCCTAACAGATATTGTCTACCGTCCGACAAAATTCTCACAGTCATATTTGTCAATGTATAAATAAATGGATCCCAGCTTGAAATATGTTCATCTGATTCACTAAACCTAAGCACAAATATGAATATAATCGAAGGAAATAATATCACTCAGATATCACTCAGGCACTCAGATGTATGTGAGCGAGATCTTGCAGAACTACGTAGTGACATATAAAGGAAACAAAACATCTCTCTTTGTTTACACTTACATTAAAACAAAAAATAAAAAAAAATCGTAGAAAAAAACGCATTCTCTCGAAACTTGAATGCGTAATATACGAACTCTGATAGAGTGTTTATGATTTAATCGAACTTGATGCTAGGAGCTTTTCATAGTTGTTTATAGTTGGCCATTTAAAATAGTGTTTCTTCATAAATCATTTGCAAATCATTGTAATAAGGACATACTATCATAAAATGGTATTCGTCTTCTATGTGTACATTCAACACGGGAAAGAAAGAAAGAACGACCAAGACAAGACGTTTCAAAACAAAAACAACATACCGATTCTCAATAGTTGGTCCATCTCTTAGGGGGTAATGTCTTAATGGTGGAGAGTGTTCGTTTGCTTTGTTCGAATTCCGTTAGCGACGATTACGATGACGTCCGTTTGTGTGCATGGTGACGGCAACTGCTAATATGTTGCCTAGCAACGAAGATGTTTTCATTCGCATCTTCGGAATGTTTGGAAACAATTTCAAGGCAACCATGTTTTAACTCATCATCATTTGCGTTCTTTCGAAAATACGAAATTGACTCATAGATAATGGCTACTTTCTAAATTATAATGCCTTCCATTACATTTTTTATCAAATTGAGCAAGATTCAATGTTACAAAAGTCGGAATGGGTTGAGTTAACCCATTACCAAACAATAACGACAATTGACCAGTTTGTTGCAGACGGCTCTAGAAAACATTGTGGGAAAAGGAGAAGTTGCTCTTAACGAGCAATTTCTCATTTTCCCACATTGTTTTCTGCCGTATCAGAAGTTCATCTTTCAATTTCATCACATTTTGAAATGCCGTCTGCAATCTCTTTCAATTTGGGACAGTCGGAAATTTGGCGTTTGATAAAGGGTTAACCCTTTAAGGTATAGAGATAAGGCTTATCAGTGACACTATAGGTACAAACCATCCGATTATCGAAGACCATTAACGCATACATAACTAGTCACCCTGGGTGGGGTACAGACAATTCCCCACTAGGACGATTCCCCACTAGGACAATAACCCACAGGACAATTACCCACTGGACAATTACCCACCGGACAATACCCCACATTTGTGTCAAATAGGACAATTCCCCACTGGTGAAATGAAATGGTCACAAAACTTTTATTTTTCAAGAATCTGAATTAAAGAATTATTCAAATATATTTTCAAACAATTATCTTCAATTTACACATGAAAATATATTTATATTACAATAGCCAAACAAAAAACACATGGTTGAAAAAAGGTTTAAAGATTGGTCCATTCACAAATTTTTTTGTGATGAGAATGTGGACAATTCCTCACTTTAAATAAATAATAGCAGTAAGATATATATTTTGATATGTTCATGAATCTTTACTATTGAGGCAATAAATTAAAACTAATTAAAAATCAGTGATCATGGATTTAAGCATATTATTTGTGCACAATGATAATGTAGAAAAGAACGGATTGCAATTCAATTATCCAATGAATAATAATCAACCCATTTATTAATTTAGGCAATTGAAAACAGATTTATTGATAAATTTATATTTTGGTAAGCTTTTTAATTTTGGATTTTGATTGAATAATGATTGTTTTGCTTCACACCTCTAATCAACCTTTGGTTAAACCTTGCTAATGAGGTCTAATTGATATTGATATATCAATAATGTACATGTTTTTCAGTCTGTGTTGGATTTTCACATCTTAATTCTTCATTTCTTATTCTTTTAAAATTGGTTTATTATCACTATGCTTCCTTATGTTATATCCCATTAGACCCCACATTCCATGTTTTTGAAATATGTAAGCAATTTAAAATCAATATCATAAGAATTCACAAAGATTCTTTTAATTGGAATATTCAATATTTGCAAACTAAAGTATTTCATGTTAGGTTAAAATTTTGAATCAACAGTCCAATTAATTGATATTAAATTTACTTTTGCAACACTATTGATAATAAATTGTTACATGCATTCTGTACAATTCTTTTATCAGTATACATTTTTGCAGACGAAAAAGGAACAATGCTTCAAATCTCTATTTTGATAATTTTCCACTCTTATTTTCATTGTTAATGATAACAGATAACGTAAATAATGCAAAATCTATGTTATAAATATAAAAACATAATTTATTTGAATAAATGTTTTATATCAAATAGTGGGTAATTGTCCCAGTGGGCAATTGTCCTAGTGGGTAATCGTCCTGGTGGGGAATTGTCCTGTGGGTAATTGTCCTAGTGGGGAATCGTCCTAGTGGGGAATTGTCCTACACCCACCCTGGGTACCTATTTGCACAGGATTAATTCTGTTATTTGTTATTGATTGGGATACTGCTAATCAAACCCAAATTAATGCATTTTACATTCATCTAATAGATTTTCTCTAAGAATAAAAGACGAAGAGAACAAAATTTCCTTTAAGTTGATGTTTTTTTTTCTTTATTTAGTGATTCATTCATATCAGGATTAAGTTGTAGAAAATTTAACAAACAATGAAAATGTATATTACGGTGATAATTATACAAAATCAAAAATAATAAATGACTTATGTGTTATCCCTGAGAGATACGTAATTTGTTTGTCTGTTTTGTCATCAATTGCAGGGAATTTTGTTGCCGAAAAATACCATTCATGACATACTTTGTCTTTGCATATTTCTCAACAAAGCTGAATCGTTTTACTTCAATTCCCATTAAAACCGTTTCCAAAATGAAGAAAAGAATGTTTTTCAACGCAATATCGCTTTGTAAACTAGTGAAACCTGGTCCTTCTTATAAATGTTAAACAGTAAAAATCAATTCATTTTGGCAACGAACCATGCTAATATTTCCGTAAATTACGTGTTCATGGGTGATGACTTTATCAAAAGCTCGTAGTTGTAGTCAACGTCGGAGGAATGATCTAATTTGCTTGTCCGTGAATCGGTAATATGTATCAACATTTAATCATCTTCAGGCTTAAAAAACGATCAAATTACTGCTATGATTCTACGTTGATGTCTGACTTGCGATCGGAAACACCAAACTGGCTAAATATTTTAAAAAAGCCGTCTTTATAATGTCAATTATTTGACGGCTTTATTTTCAAACGCCTGTAAACTTTGAACAATAGCTCCGTGTCATAAACATCATTTACAGGTCGCGTGCCGTATGCTCTCGTTTTAATTAGATAGTATTTTTAGAAATGTGTTAAGTTACTAAAGAATTGCATGAAATCCTTATCGAGTCTTTACAAATCGGCATTGATTTGATCTTTTATGACCGGAAGGCTTCTCATTAATTGGGTTGGTAATTTGGATTCCCTTCATCTCAATTTGATAGCGTTATTTCCATAAGCGTGTCGTGAGACCATTATCAAAAGATTCTCTCTAGAGCAAAAGTTTAAACTTTGACCCTATGATTTTATTATCGGAAATAAAAGAACACATATTTATTTTTGAGGAAATTAAAATTTGGAGAAAATGACGTATGTGCAAAGATGTGTTATTAAGGGCTAAAGTTGAATCAATTTTTCAGCCGTCAAAAAGCGTTCTATGCGGTCATCGATAGAACGTCAAAATAGGTTTTATACGGTAATAGGTATTACGGCGAAAAGGGTTTTGTACGGTAATCGATAAGGCGGATAACGGCGCTATATACCGTAAAGGGTTATGATAAGTATACGTTCAAGGCAATTTTCAACCAGTTGTCGAAATTTCATTATTAAAAGCGTATAACTATTGAATAATTAGTCAAACCCTTCACCTATATGAGAATATGTGACTAGTTGAAAAGGAAACCCAAAACAGACGAAAAAAGTCTCAGAAAAGAATGAACATTGATATTTTGTAAATACCATATGGTAGAAAATATTGCGACAAATAGCATTATTTTGTCTCCTCGGTTTCTATGGACTTCTACAGGGAACTATTCAACGGGAAACATCATGGAGCAATGGGTTACTTTATCGATACACTTGCAAAATTATCACTTTTTCCACAAAATCTATTTTAGAGCTATGAAACGTTTAAGAAATAATTACAATATACTCACTTCTGAATAAAGCTGTCAAATACAGCTGTTGCAGATCAGACAATTTGGAGATTCATGGTTTCCCATCAAAAGCGCGTGTTCACAAAAGAGAGGATTTGCAAGATAAAATGGAATGTCGTTGAAACAATACCGTTTTTGCATCGTGGTATAACATTTCATGGAAAATAGTTACTGAACACAATATTGAAAGCGAATATGTCTACATGTTTAAGTTTATAAAGACAGTATGTGATGTATTTCAAAACCGTTGCAGCGCTTTTGGGTTTGATAACATATTTACTCATTTCACAGTGTATATAGGTTCTAAATACTTGAATACCAATTATTTCTACTCCCGTTAGCTATTCCAATACCATGCCATACAACAGTAGCTACTTTACTGTTTTAAAGAAACTATATGTTGATATCTAATTTTCCCCATGTATATGTATGCCAACAAGCAGCCTAAAATATCTCCCTTGTGGTGGTTTGACGTCCAATGAATATCGAGCGACCAGGATCTAAACGAGATAGGTGTTTATTTCTGACAGCGCATGCAACAAACAATTAACACCTCATCACCTGACTCAAATATTAGATATGGCGGATTCTAACATTCAGTATTGAGTCACAATATTTTCGTTTGACTTGAAACATAAAATGGCGTCAGTAAAATCTCCCGACGCGTTTTAGAATGAACAGATGACAGTATTTAAACTATTCAAACCATTCTATAATTTGGGGAGTTGTCATCTATTGGTCCAACTAAGAATGCAACGGCAAACAAAACAGTCTGAAGACCCTTCGTAATGATATCGGTGGAAATCGTTGTGAACAAAGTTTCTAAAGACTTACAAAGAATATGACTCAAAGTGTGATTTTAGTGTGTAAGGGTTCATTATAGAGATAAAAAAAAATCAATGAAAACATGAAAGTCGTATTGATGTACATTATGTAGTTTGTTATTATTGTGAAAAAAAAAGGATAAATAAAACGTTCGTTCGTTCGTTGTCTTTATTTCTACGTAGACATATAAATATCAGTACAATCGATAACCTATGGTTTCAGCTGATTTGGGAAATAGCTGAAATAAGAGGAAACACAATAAGAGCACAATATAAGCTTCTGTATGTCAAATTCAGCGACAAGGATACAGAAGAAGAAAGAGACATAAACATAAAACGACAGAAGAACCATAGAGACAGAAGAAGCTTTTGAAAGCATAACTAATTCAGGAAGCCAAAATTCATCTAAGAATGTAAAGTTTATTTGCGGTCGATCTCAAAAGCAATGTCACGATTTTTGAATAAAATACATGTAAATTCACTGTAAACACACTTTAAAGAATTAAAAACGATATAATTTTGCTTCCAACGACCATATTTTAATGTCTATCATATAACAATGCAGCTGTTGTGAAGTTTTAAGGAAAGTATTGTATACCTTCCAAATTTCCTCATAACTGTGATCAAGCACCTCTAGGAATGTTGGTTCAAATCGAGGGTTTCTCCGGAATCTGGGAACATTTTACTCGATGGTACCGTTTTACTAAACACTTTGTGCTTAATATGTGCGTAAGTTTAGAACAACAGTCCTTCTTATTTCGATATGGGGCTTAGCAATATTGCAAAGTAACACATCATTGGAATCGTCTCTCTGAGACGCTTCCAATGACGTAACATTTTTTAATAGTGTACTTTTATTTGAGACGCTTCCAATGACTGTTTGGTCAAACGGTCCCTGGATACCCTTTGTGGTTTCAAGAGTGAGATGTTTTTATGTCGCCAACACGTTTTTATTTTTGTTCCCTTCGGTTTTTTACGTAATGGACGAGGGGACAAACGCTTAAAGGCACATAAAAGGAAATCAGTAGAAATAAATTACTAAAAAGATATATGGAGTTCTTTTATCATTTGCATAAAAGTCACGACAATTAATTTACGAATGCATTGAGACCCTATTAAATAGACTCCTTTAACATTTTGTGCTTGAAATATAGTAGTCTCCAAATCAATCATGTTTATCAACAACCTGTTTGTATACATATTTAAAATAACGAATTCTGATTGGTCGGTCCAAACATTTGTGTATCAACTGTCAAGGTCAGGGGTGAAGAATCACACGATTAAACTGGTTAATCTGGGTTAATTCTTGTTGGCTTTCACGTTTAAGTTGTGCTGATGGTTTTTTTTGGTGATAACTATTTGAATCTGACCAAAAGTTTACCAATTAATATAGTTTTATATAGCATTAATCTCCTTTTATGTGCCTTTAAGTATATTCAGTATTCAGCGTTTAAATGTCTGATATTGTTACCTATTTATTAGTATCCTGGTTCGATCCCAAAAACAGCCACAGCAAATATTTCATTGTAATGTGTCCTTGTTCTAGATACAGTCAAACTTGTGTTAAGAGGCCAGCCTATGGGACATAGTAAAATGGCCGTTTAAGACAGGCTGGCTGCTTAAAAGGGTGGCTGCTTAACACAAGTTAGACATGTAGTAGTAAATGACATTGTACTGATAGATCCAGATTACACAACCTACCATACTGACATATCCATGGGTACTCTATGGGTGAGGAAAACATCACCCCGACACAGCGCACATCGTCCCATTGGCCGTGTCTGGCGCCGACAAACACACCACAGTCTTCCTTATCGTGGGTATCGTCAAAGTACCGGTCTGGTATCCAGTTTGTGTAAGTGAGAGGGAAACCTTTATATAAAGGATAATTCGCTGTGAATATGTTTGCATATATAAAAATTGATTACAATGTCAATTGCACGTAATTTTACACTTGTTGAGTTGACTATGAGCTTGTGTGCTTAATGTCTAATTGCATTAATTTTTTTATGTATGACATAAGCGTTTGTCTGAACATATTTGTGTAAACATGTTTTGTATTGGCCAAAGGCAATCGTAATACTGGTTTTTTGTTTATTCAAAATTAAATACCGAATTGAAATTGTTGAAAACGACATGACACCAATTCCACACAAACGGATTTACCTGACATCCATTCCCATTTCTCCTCCACATTTAAATCGTTAAGTCCAAACCATACTGGGTCGGTGTAATGAAGAGCTTTGACCATGTTGTAAACGAAAGCCTGGTCCGACTGGTTCCGAATAGATACCAGTTCCCCGCCTCGCTTTAGACAGTCAAAGTGGGCGTGGATAAAGGAGTTCCGATTGTCGACGAACTCGTAGCAGAACGAATCGTGTACGAATAATTTGTCACGTGACGTGTGTTTCTGGACGCTGATTGGACAACGTTGTGTATCACCGTGTGCTGTAACGACATTCAGGTGCTTGTTCACAGAAGAGACATTTTGAAAACAAATCATTATTTTTAATCTGTAACTCATACATTATATAGAAATTAAAAGTTTTCATTTAATTTTGTTGCCTTAATCAAATAAAATTACTTTTAAGATATTGCATTTCCCATCGAAAAACGATAGTGCAGCAAATGTTGCAAGGAGCAATATGGTGGCCTAAATATTATCTCATATATATTTCATTGGATACAACCTGATGAGTTCAAATAGTTTAAGCAGGTTAATAATTCAAAAACCTCATATACAGTATCTTGACATTCATATTTGATTTGGTCAACTTACCTAATAGGGTTGGCACCGGAGTTGGTGGCATGGTAGGTCTTTTGCTGAACACCGTAACAGGTGATGCTGGCATAGTACCCGATGATGATATCGAAGTTATAACAGATGTTTTAGTTGTAACAGTTGACGTTGTTGATTGTATAGTTGTTACTTTCGGCGTCGTTGATTTTACAGTGGATGCATTAGTTGTTATTATTAATGGCGTTGATGATATAGTTGACGATACAGTTGTTACTATTGGTGTTGCTGATGTTATGGTGGGTGGTTTAGTTGTTGCTGTTGACATCACTGTTGACATCGTTGGTTGTCTAGTGGATGCTTTAGATGTTACCATTGATGATGTTGTAAGTGATATAGGTGACGGTACAGTTGTTACTATTGATGTAGACGATGGTGCTGTTGTAATTGGTGTTTTTATCACGAGTGTACTCAATGCTGTAAAATTGTTTGTGGTTTGAAGTGTTGTTGATTGTGAACTTGAAGATACAATTGGTGTTGTTGTTTTTGTCGCAATAACCTGTGATGTTATAGAAGGTGTCGGTGTCGTTGTTGACTGACTGGTTGTGTTTGTCAAAGGATCGGATGTCATCACAGTTGTATTAGGTGAGGTTACCCCGGTAGTGTTATTCGTTGTTAAATTTCTGGACATAGTATTAGACAGGGTGGATGTGCCAAGAGTGGGTGATGTTGTGTCTGTCGTTAAATCAGTTGATGCTTTAATTATTGGCGTTGTAGTCGGAGTCATACGAGTAAGATTGCTTGTGCGAAGAGATACAATGCGGGTCGGTAAATATTTGGTGGTTGTGTTTTCTATTTGCCTTTCAGTGGTTATGATAACTTGGGATGTTGTGTTTGGAATGAAAGTTCCACTGGTCGTCTTTGTGGATGGAATCGTGGAATTATGTATTTTAATGGGTGTTGTTCTGCTAGGCGTTGGAATTGTGTTCGTCATGGTCATTTCTGCTGTTATGTTGGCAGCCGTTGCCTTGGTGATTGTGTTTGGTACTATGTTCATGGAATTGATTGCCGTCTGGATTGTAGTGTTTGGTTTTAGGTCCGTGGAATTGATTGTCGTTGTGCTTTTGCCAAAAACATGTGTTGTGGAGATGGTCAATGGTTCTGTGGATGAGTTAGGTATAGACATTGAAGTCCTACTTGTCGAGGAGTCCAGCGTTGTGAAAGTACTTGGTGTTTGGCTCGTCATTTTCTGAACTGTCGTATTCATATTAACGGTTGTAGCGATTGGCTTCGTCGGATTAGTTGTGTTCGGTTTCGACTTGGGCGTTGAAGTTGTTATTGGTGTGTATGCTACGGTTGTTGTTGTCGCTGTTGTTACGGCCAATTTTGTTGACGTCGCCGTACTCGTAGGTCCTGTGATCATTGGCGTTGTATTTAAAGGCGTCTTAGTTAGATAATCCGGAGGCACTGGAAAAGAGATCGATTTCTGAGGGTTGTTTTTGAAAATCTGTTTTGCTTTGTGTAATTATTTTTTATAAAGAACATCGCAAGTTAGAATAGCATGTGTTTGCTCACCCCGTACAATCGATGATACAAAAAATAATTGGGGTGCTTTTGCAACAAAAGCATCGTTTGAAAACAGCAAATCAAAAGCCCCATTCAAAAAGCACAGATAAAAGCTACGACGTAGCGTCACGTTTTAGTACCCAAGCGTTTTTTGTATTTCTGACGCTGTTTAGTGCGGCAATTCATGGGAAGTACTTATTGCGTAATATAGAACGTCCAGCGCATATGACTTAAGTTCCATACTTGTTCAATTTTATCCTGTCACTACTGTCATTTTGGGACCGATAACTAGGTGCCGTATAACATTTGTGATATCCGGCACTAACCATATAACACATCCACGCGACAAATCATGACGTCATAAGAACGACATGACGTCATGTTTACATCATTCTCTTCTTACTTTTTCCTTTTTTCTCGTGTTTTATTTACATCTTGTTTGTTTGAAAGAATACATAAAGGTAACAGGATAAAAAGAATAGATGGTTGGTGTCTTTGAATGGGAAAAGTTATCGGGCTCGGCTTCGGATTATTATCCGTTTTGCCTTCGGCTCACCGGATAATATTCCTAAGCCTTGCCCGATAACATTTCCGATTCACGACACCAACCATCTATTCTCTATATCCAAACTAATATAAGTTTTCTGAACACATAGAAATACATCTAAAAAAACGATATTTTGAAACGTACTTACAGACACAGTAGAATTAACATTGACGTCACCGTGAACGTCTGCGTGAGACATTTCTGCAAGAGCTGGTAAATCTTTCATCATTTTCCACTCGATATTCCCATTTATATGTCAAAATTCTTACAAAAAGGCGCGATTCATGTACATTCAGCTGATACCATTTTAAATATGATGTATAAAAGCATTATGTTGTTAATTTGCAGTTTTTACAGTGTCACATGCACGAAATTACATATTTCCTAGCGTGTGACATTTCTGCAAGAAATAGACAAACACATTTCTTTGAATGAAAAGGGCGTTTGTTTTCAATAAAACTCCGTCTTTAATATCAAGTAATCATGTACATTGCATTAGTGGTCAAACATTCATTACCTTTCATTTTGAATGTGTTCTTTATTTTAGTTTATTTTGCCCTGGTAATTTCCATTTTCAAATTGTGACCTATTTGCAATAGATCTACTATTGTTGCTTGCCACAACAACCACGTCCGGAGTCGTCTCCAAAACAAGCCAGCCGCTTCTGGTGAAGTCTCTTTACATGATGTTAAGTGCTTGTGAAAATTGACGCTAGCAAACTTTGATTTTTTTGGTATGAAAAGAGTAAATCGCCACCGCTGTGTTACATGTGACATGTTTGTAGCGAGTGCTGACACACGATTTGATCTTCTCTATAACAGCATGTGGATAATAGAAAACTACAAAAATGTTATTCTTGTTCGCTACGTTTTGTACACTTTCCGATGGCATATGATTTATAACAGTTAGTGATATTTTAGGGCGCATCCTGCCCGGCCAAATCTCGGACCTAAGCAAAAAAAGCACAAAGGTACCAGAACGTGACGTTACGTCTACAGTTACCGATAACTCGTTAAAAGCTCATTTTTTAAACAACGATGAAGGACTAGTCAGATATGAAACAAATGTTAAAATCTGTATTTTCTCGCTCTTTGTTATCAACAAGCCAAGCCTTTTTAAGGATTCTGGTATTTCTTCCAATCGTATACACAGTAGTAGCGTATGTGTTTACTCGACAAGATTCCGACACAAGGTAAGGCAATATGTCTTACAGGAGGACACCCGTTATTGACTAATTGGCCACCATCGGAAATCAAACTAAGATGACCGGTCTTATGCATCGCACGCTAACAACTACAAAACCTTGAATAAACGGGAATATACTCCTACACTCAAAATAATGTTGGTAATTTTTTGTTTTATTCGGTAAAAACTCCTTTTATACAAACAAAGAAGCAAATGATACTACGTTCATTTTTTCCCAGCATCACAAAAGTGCGTGACCAAGGTGGTTAAGGTGTAGAATTCATGACATTGGGATCCTGTTTTCGTCGGAGTCCCCCTGGACAAAACACAGCAGAGCCCTGTCTATAGTGCAAGCGAAATCCAGAAAAGCCGTAAAATAACTGAAAAACTGTTGAAAATATGTTAAACCCCATAGAAACAAAAAATGACATTTCTAAAAAACTTGACTACCTTTATCGATATCCGGTATACTCCCTTGACAAAGTTGCGCGGCGCTGTTATCGACAACCTCAATAAACCCAAGCTTCCCGTCGGAGCCGATTGGTTGAAAGTTCGAAGGAATCCCCGGCATCTGATAGGTCGGTTTACAGTCGAACTCGTACATGTAGCCAATCACGTTCGAGCTTACATCCGGATGTTCGTAGATGTTCGTCTCCACATCGTACGTACAAACACAGTTGTAGTTGGCCAGTGATGGCTTGAGGATACAGCCAATGAAAAACGTTCTAAGCCACAGCCACATAGTGGGTTTTAGAAAATTCTTCTATGTTGTGTATTTGCTTTCTAGGTAAAGAGATAAAAATGAATCTGAATGACGATGCGACGAAATAGTATGAACCTGATAAGAAGGTTGTTTGAGCGATTAAGAATATCTTAAATTTGACGAGACGATTATTGATTGGAAGAAGGTACGGTATAGGTAGTTCTTTTAGGGGTTTAGTTTGAAATGTCGTCTGCAAACTCTTTCAATTTGGGACAGTCAAAACTTGGCGTTTGGTAAAGGGTTAAGCTTTTACATCGTGTCAACAGCTTTTTGTTACATTGCGATACCTTGTTCATAATTAATGGAAGAAAAATAAAAGCATCTTTGAGGGCTTGTAGAACCAATCACAGGCATTCCGTTTGGCACCAAGAAGACCGACCATCTTAACATGTTTTTTATCCAAAAATGTGGCATCCCTTTTTTTTTAGTTCTACTGCATATAAACTGTACATACTTAGACAAATTGACACTTCCGGAATTAGATATGGTTTAAAACGTTACTTTTCATTGCGTATCAAACAACACTACACAAACTGTAATGTTTTAACGACATTTTATTTTGACTTTAATTCTTTTCTTCTTCTATGAAAAAGCACCTTTAATTGCATTATTTTAAGGATTTTAACTTTTTAAGTGATATAAAAAACATGAAGCTTTCGAAAAGTAGTTTATCGGATGCTCCCATTTATCTATGTCTGTGTTATAATAGAAAGAAAGTATTTACCTGGTGTTATCAACCTTTTAACCGGACATTCGTTTTGTAATCCCTGTTTTCTCCCTTGATTCTCAATCAGGTCAAAGATAAGATCACCTTGGCAGTGTCCAGTTAACCCTTTACCAAACAATAACGACATTGAACCATTTGTTCCAGACGACTCTTGAAACATTCTGGGAAAAGGAGTAATTGCTCTTTACGAGCAATTTCTCCTTTTCCCACAATGTTTTCTGTCCTATCAAAATATTATTTTTCAATTTAACCACATTTTGAAATGTCGTCTGCAAACTCTTTCAATTTCGGACAGTCTAAAATTTGGCGTTTGGTGAGGTTAAATAGAGATCGTTTGGGACCTCTCTAGCTCTGTGAAAAGGTCGCATTTTATAGGCTATACGATACTAAAAAGGCACAGTTTATACAATCATTCCGCTTCACCGTTGTTTTTCCTTCCCCTATGCTTTGTGCCATTTACAGTATTTATAGCTGTTGCGCCAGTCGAACATGGTTAATATACAAGAAATTGTATTTCTTATTTCCTTAAATGATAAACACGTCATTTTTCACGCCCAATGATTTCCTTTATCCTTCTGTACCGAGGGTCCCGGGTTCGAATCCCCGTTTAGCAAGGTGATTTCCGGGACTTACCCACAACTCGGCGCGAGTACTGGGTTAGTATCCAGGAAGCAGTCATCGAGAGTGACTTTGAACAAGCTTTAATTAAGCTTCCTTCACAATCGATGTTACAAAAAATAAGGTAAAAATATAGAGATAAGTATTTCATTGGTTTCATCGTTTCAATGACATTGATTTCACTTGCTTGAGAAACATTTGCTGTGCAAAGACCAAACCTATGTATTCGCATTAAAGCTACTTGTTCATCGGTTTGAGGAAAGTTAGAAGATAAATCTTCATTATTTTATATTTTGGAACCACACTACAGCTTAACTGTTGTATGGTATGTACTGGAGAATAGCCGTTGGACATTAGTACGTATTTTTGCTTTATTCCCTTACCAAACATTAAATTCTCGACTGTCCCAAATTGAAAGAGTTTGCAAACAATATTTCAAGAGTTGATGAAATTTCGAAATAATCATCTTGTAGGGCAGAAAACATTGTAGGAAAAGGAAAAATTGCTCGTTAAGAGCAATTTCTCCTTTTCTCTCAATGTTTTCAAAAGTAGTCCGAAACAAAGTGGTCAAATGTCGTTATTGTTTGGGAAAGGGTTAAGCGCCTGTAAAAAGTGAGAAAAAAACGTGTGTTTAAATTCAAAAGCGTTGCAACGATTTTGAGATCTACCGCATTTAATAAGTTTCATACTTAGATATATCGTAACATTCTGAATCAATTTTGAGTTCAGTACATGTTTTTTATTAAGTAGTATACCGTAATACGAAAACTATACTGTTTCGTCAATCAATTTCATTTGACATGCATATTGTCTCATGTTTGAACAAGTTCTTTAAAAAAGAAACGTCCCGGCTTTAACAAGAATGTCTTAACAATAATGTTGCACTTCCCTAAGCAATCGGAAGGTGACCTAAAATGCATTATATATAAACGTCGTTAAGTTAACAAATCCAACATTATCTAAGTACTCAAAATTAAGTCATCCTTCCTTAGTTCGTGTAATACGAGTACGAAATAAGAACTTAACAACAAACGTTTTTAGTTGTCTTTAATTCACTCGCATAATAATTCACAGCCTATTGCGACATAGTAGAACACGGGCCGAATAGAACTCTCAACCAGAGGTAGTTATATCTGAAAGAAGATATCAAGCAAAACGTTATAACGAGATATGAAAGTCGTTATAACGAGATATGAAAGTCGTTATAACGAGATATGAAAGTCGTTATAACGAGATATGAAAGTCGTTATAACGAGATATGAAAGTCGTTATAACGAGATATGAAAGTCGTTATAACGAGATATGAAAGTCGTTATAACGAGATATGAAAGCGTATTATTTCGAGAAAACGAGATATAAGTATGTCGTTAAAACAAGCAAGTATGTTGTTACACAATAGTTATAACGAGATAATGATGTAGTTATAACGAAACAAGTAGGTCGTTATAACGAGATGATATGTTGTTTTAACGAGGTAGTAATTTGTTGTAACGAGATAAGTGCGTTGCTATAACGAGATATTTTATTTCTAATACACTGGCATCATAAAACGTTTAGTCAGATAGAAATGAGGCACACACATCATAAAGGCACCATGCTTCTTCATGGAACTTGCTTACTAGTATTCCTCGGCGTTTTTATCGTCGACATGCTATTTTTGCTTTCCACGTGACAACTTACGTAGTAATTTATAGCATCACGTGACGTATATGATAGCAGCACTTAGGTTAGTTAATCTAGTGAAACTTGACGATGACCAGTGATTAGGAGTTTGACATCATTCCTGTGCTTGACCAACACTTCCTCTGATAGTACCAATCACGTGGTTTTCCCCACGTGGTAGGATCCTACGTGGCTCAGTAGTTAAGCTGTAGGATACAGGGCAATCGGAACTACTCGGGTATTTCCGTGAGCTGTGAAATACACCTCGGATATAAGTGTAGAGTTACAATTTTTCGGGTAATTCGGCATCCGCCAATTAACACATTTTCTAAGCGTGCACGTTAAGTAGTTCAATGTGTTTGGAAGCGTTGGACATCCTTTTTAATCACTTTTGATCAGTAACTCATACCAAATGGCGAACTTGTTGTTGTGACATGTATACTTGTTTCCTCAATCAAATTTAACGACTTTTTTGATTTTACAATCAAGATCTATTTTTAGAAACGAAAGAAAGTGACGTCATTCCTCTGGGAACCAATATGGCGTCATCCCTATTATTTCAGAGGTGTTTTCTATTGGATAAACCCGATGTGTTCAGATTGGATACAGGGGTCTCGGGTTAAATCCTCATCAGCATCATTTGGATTTTTAGTAGGAGTTTCCTCGGGCAATACACTGTAGAGCCCGGTCAAGTAGCGGTGAACACAAGAGAGTCGAAATATCACTGAATGCTTTTGTCTTCAATTTTTCCATAAAAACAAAAACATTCTCTTTATACCTTTAAAATCGACAATACTTTAACGGCATTAACGTTAAACTGAAATGACACTCGTTTAACAAACAATCAACAATCTTACGGCTGGCGATGAATAGATACAAAAGCACAAATATACTAGTTATAAGTGAACAGGAAATTATACAGAAAAAGGGACTTACTGTATTGACATATCCAGGAATGCTCTGCGGGCGATGAGAACAGAATCCCAACACAATGTACGTCGTCCCATTGACCCTTCCTTGCAGGCACCAATAGGGCGCAGTCCTCTTTGTCGTGGGAGTTATCGATATAACGGCTTGGCATCCAGTTGAAATATGTGACCGGATAATCTGCACATGGAAAAGGTTTATCTTTTGGTTTATTAATTGTTTGGTGGTGTATTCAGGGAAGATGTGTTGTTTGGTCCGTTCATCCGTACGTGTGTTTGTTTTATACGAATGCTGTTCATGTTCCACTTGAAGTGAAATCGTCTTCTTAAGCTGAGTAATTTATTTATTGCTTGATTTATGCATTGCTTGAATTATTACTTGATTGTCACACGCTCAAACGCCATAACAGTAAAGCCATATGCATGATACAGACAATTTCTCTTGGCAAGAATGCACAAATGAATGGTTTTTTGGGGTGTTAGCGCCATCTTTAAGCGCCATTTTCTTGTCTAAGTAGAGGGCATGTGGCATAGAGGGAAATCAATGTGAGGAGTTTGATGCAGCGGATGTAACCTCCGTTAAGAGTTTGTCGTACCGCTACGTTATTAAGCAAAGGGAAGTAATTCAGCGTGAAGTTTGGCCGCTTGTATAATTGTTACCTGAGACCCATTCCCACGCCTCTTCAGTGTTGTCGTCGTGAAGTCCGATCCAAACCGGATCGAGGCGGTGCCGACTTATCAACATCTGGTAGATGAAATCTTGGTCCGATTGATCCCGAATGTAGACCATCACCCCGCCACGTTTCGGACAGTCGAACTGGGCATGAATGAATGAGTTCCGCTCGTCTACGAACTCATAACAGAACCGGTCGTGTACGAAGAGTTTGTCACGTGATGTTTGGCTCTGCACGGTGGCTGGACAAAGCTGTGTGTTACCATGAACTGTAATACAATATGTAAGTAATTGTTAGAAAAACTGTCATTACAGTGAATTATTGGCACGAAACTGTAGTAATATTGAGTGCCGTAAAGAACAAAGAAAATGTTACTTCATACATAATGTTTGTTAATGTTTGTGTATCCTAATGGAGATATGCTCTTGAATAATGCTTTATCGATGTCTCATTGTAAAACAATTGGTACTCCTCCCCCCCCAAAAAAGTGGAATACACAACATCTTTAAAGCTAAATGTCGATATTGTAGTAGTTTGGGGTGTCAAGACTTCAATGAGAAGGCTATATCAATTAATCAACTTGGTATCATTCCAATAAATTACTTCTTTGGAAGCATTATACATCTACTATATTCTTGGCATTGGGTACAACCATCCTTATACTTACGAACGTCAAATTGAAAAGGGAGATATAATGTCTACAGGACAATATTGTGACGAATGTAAGATGCATCTTTGGCCAAAAAAATATAGAACTAGTCTGCTCAGAACTCATTTTGATGAGGAGGAATATATTACTTAAAAGGGCTTTTGTGCTAAAGTTTTATTGGTAAACTAGGAGGCCTCAGCACCAAGAATGCATTCAACGGACTAGAGGTTCTACTGTACCGTTAGCAAAAATGAAGAAAAGACTGGCTTCCCTTTGCTTTCTTTACTTTACCAGCTGTACAATCTGAGACGAGAACTGGATAAAAATATGATTTCAGTTATATTACGACGATCAGTGCACCTTTTAAAGCTTTTGCAAGTTCATCGCCAATTCTGCGAAATATTCGTTTCAGAAGTGCTTCAAAATGAACATTATCCATTAGCATTGAGAGACGAATATATAATGGCATCAACACTTATGCGCAGTTTTCAATTCAGAAGTGTTCAAAAAAGAACATCATCCATTAGTTTTGAAAGACGAAAGAAGCATGTCACATTAAACGTCTTAAGGAATATTGTGCGGGCCGGCTCTTAAGCTAAGGAACACTGTTTTCCAAATCACATCTAGCGATATAAAGCTACCCTGGGATCAACACTTTGTAATACTATGCTATCATATTACAGACTACTGCCCCTAGGATAGTATAGACCATTGCAATCCAAGTTGGGCCGACCATGTGAAGATCGACTATTTGTGACGAGAGCGTGGAATCACAGAAACTTGCAAACTCTTCACAGTAATCTTTCCTTGCAACGCTGCATCGATCGCTGCCACCACAAGATGTTCATCCAGATTTGGCTGAAATTTAATGTTTTCTTCGCATAAAGTAGTTAATTTAGTAACAGTGTCGTCTTGTCTTGATTTCTGACCAGTTTAATTGAAAAGAAATTCGTTTTCTTTACAAATAAAGCACAAACCGAGATGATTTCTTTTGGTGTTACCTCTATCTTTAAATGCCATTTTCGTTTCTAAGCGGATGGTCACGTGACACATGCGGTGGCAGTGATCAATCGCAAAAAAGGGAAATCACTGTGAGGAGTTTGACAAACCTGAGTAAGTCGTCACCAGTGTCGGAAGAGTAGTTGTTCTCGTTGAAGGTTTCGAAGTTGACGTCGTAGAAGCTGTTGACGACGTTTTTGCTGTAGTGGAAGAGTTCGTTAAAGCGATTGGTGGTACCGTTGTTACTGTTTTTGCTGCTGTTGTTGCTGTTGGTTTTGGCGTCTTCGTGGTAATGGTACTTAAAACTGTAGACACAAGGGTCGTGTCCGGTGATGACATCCGTGTTGTTGTTTTGAGTGGTGTTGCTGTTGTTGGTCTGGTGGTTGAGTTTGTCGTCATTTGCATTGTTGTTGTTGCTGTGGTGGTGGGTGAGGTGGTCGTTGTTGTTTGTGTTTTTGTTGTTGTAGGAGGTGGTGGTGTTGTCGTGGTTGTCGGTTGTGTTGTTGTGATCGCCTGAGTGGTCGTTGTTGTAGTTGGAGGGGCCGTTAAGTACTCAGGTGGAACTAAAAGGGTAAGATGTATCAAATTCATGAGGAATTTGCATAGCATCAACGTTATTTAAGTTAAGTTGCAAATGTCTGATGTAAAATGATGGAGGAAGACTCCTACGGAGGAATTTCTTTCTTACTGATGGCAATAACCGTGTGCCAAGACATGTTATATACTTAACGTATGGATTAAATGAATTAGATAAGCACTAATCTAATGAACTATTGCACCGTCATAAACAAAATTAAAACGCTCTTGGCTGTCAATGACAGCCCTTTTATGTAATTGAAATCAAATGATCACGGTAAAATTTATCACAAATAATAAAATCAGTAATATAGTACTAAAAAGAAATCTAACAATCACATGAAATTGCTTCTTAATGGCAAAAATACAAAATGAACCGTCAGGATAGAAAGGGCGGGAAGAACGACAATCACGCCTCACCTTTATCCAAACTCGGAATACTACCCTGACAAACTTGCATTGAATTCTGGGTAGCGACCTCGATGAACCCAAGCACGTGGTTATTTCCGATTGGTTGAAAATTGGCGGGAACCCAGGCCAGATCGTAGGCGGGTTTACAGTCAAATTCGTACATGGAGTCCAACACGTTTGAGTTGACATCCGGGTGCTCGTAGATGTTCGTCTCCACTTGGTAGGTACAGATGCAGTTGTAGTCGGCCATGGTGGATGGCAAAAAGACGCATGCCAAGAAAATGGGTACCATCAAAGCCATGGATGTTGCCATGTCAGGGTTATGACGTTTAATGGTTCCCTTCCTTAGACCTGTAATGTAGTTAAATATGAGAAACTGAGAATAGAAGGATATTTTTGAATTTTGTTTAATTGGGGTTTTGTATCGCTTCAACAATTCTCAAAAATTTTGCCCGGCTCGTCATCGATAGGTAAGTATTATCAACGACAATTGTAGCTACTCGGGTATTTCCGTGTTCTGAGAAATACACCTCGTATGTAAGTGTAGCCTATATTTACAATATTTCGGGTGAACCATCTCTGGCCAATAACACATTTTCTATGAGCGTCCACGTTGAGTAGTTCAATGTTTATGAAAGTGTTGATCATTGATTAAATCCATCATTTTTCGGTCGGTTACTCATGCATATTAGTGTTATTATAAGTTTTATTTTTCATTTTCTAGTCAGATTAGATGCAGTTTAGATATTGCATTTGACGTTTTCATTTGGAAACCAAAGTACAGTCAAACTTGTGTTAAGAGGCCAGCCTATGGGACAGAGTTGGCTGTTTAAGACAGGTTGGCTGCTTAACACAATTTGATTTACACTATAAATCTAACAGCGGGACTTTCTGTAGTGGCTGTTTAAGGCAGGTTGGCTGCTTAAAAGGGTGGCTGCTTAACACAAGTTAGACAGTACAACGAATATAGTCTTGCAAGACGTAATATGGCAGCCCCATTTTATGTTGGAGGTGTTTTCATTGGACAAACCCGATGAGTTCAGATTTGGTTATGACGTTTTATGGTTCCCTTCTTTGGACCTATGATGCGGTGTGAGATGGGAAACTGGGAATTGAAGGCTTTTGCATTTTGTTTAATTGGGGTTTTTGCATCGCTTCAACTATTTTTCAGCTTATCATCATCGATGGATAGAGACCGTCAACTCAACTGCACAAAAGGGCTGGTCAAACTGAGTAAAATATTTCTCTAATGAAACTCCAAATCTACATCAACAGTAAATAGAACCTACGCGGCGAAGAGCTTTGTAGAATCCAGTTGAGCACTCTAACCACCAGGCCACGGTCTGACAGAAATTATTATGTGAGCACAAATATGCAAGTGAGACACTAAACGCATCGTTAAAGATGATATACCTTTACGTAAATAGTTATTAAAACCGTTTACTGATTGACAATCTTTCTCATTAAACGGTGGCGATCGTCTTTTAGAGTCCATAGGCGTAGGAGCCGGGGGGCAGGGGGCCCGGCCCCCCTAAATATCCAGACCGGGGGCCAGACTATACTTTGGCCCCCCCCCCCAATATTCACAATGGCAAATGAAGATATTTGAAAAGAAAAAGAAAAGAAACGAAATATAACAGCAGAATAAAAACAAATGTGTATTTTTGTGCTTTATCTAATTCCAATTCGCCTTTTGTAACGAACAATAACCAAAATCTGTTCGACGTCATCATCGCATATGACAATCTGAATACATCGGGTTTATCCAATGAAAACTCATCTCACAAAAATACGCGAGAAGTTTTGATTGACAACAACAATGGTGTAATAGAATTTGTTCTAAGGAGTCAGACTCAATATTGTCTTCAATTGTTAGCTAAAGGTTGAATCATAATTTTTTCTCATTGATGGCTCCGTGGCTGTGACAGTCTGGTCGCTGCTACTTTTTGTTTAAATCAATACATTTGATTTCCGCGTGAGATCGAGACCTGGCATATCCTTTTTTTTTTTTTTTAATTATTATTATTAAAGATACACATTTTCATACGCTTTCTTTTAATTCTCATAATGTTATTGAATTTGTAAATGCATGAAGAGTCATTAAAAAGTTTAGGAACATTATTTATTCTTAGACCGGTCTTCATCTGAAGTTGCCCCCAATGTTGAAAACGCTCCTACGCCTATGGAGTCCTCTTTTGCTCGGTTAATTATAACATATTCAAAGTCATTTCCATGATTCTAAGAGGTTGTTTTGCCTAGTTCGCTATTGTACAAACTGTACAATCCCCTTAAAGCGTTTGCATCCTAACTATGTCTCAGTGTTTATTGTGAGGGCTTAAAAAACTTTGTTTCATAATTCTCGATAAAACCACAATTCACCGTATCTATAATTACCCAGAAAAAGAGTCCTAGATCAATTGATCACAAAAGAAAACATTTGGGTATAAAACAAGGTATGGCCATAACGTAATGAATTACCTTTTTGTGTTAGAATATATGTATAGCCAATCTATCAGTATATGTCATAGGACTTTGTAATGCGTGTTTATTTGGTTGGTTTATGTGTTAGGGTCAGAGATAAGAACGGATTGAATTAGGTCTGGAAGTACCTCTTGTCCTAGACGCCTTTGTGAGAGAAGATAACGTTTCCCCACAGATAAAACAAACTCCTCACAGTGATATCCCTTAATGGGAATGATCTTTTTTCAAACCAAATGTCAAATTTGTGTTAAGAGGCCAGCCTATGGGACAGAGTAAAATGGCTGTTTAAGACAGGTTGGCTGCTTATCACAAATTGATGTACACTATAAACCTAACAATCTTTCTGTAGTGGTTGTTTAAGACAGGTTGGCTGCTTAAAAGGGTGGTTGCTTAACACAAGTCAGACTGTATTTGTCTTCCCTCCCTCAACTCAACTCACATATAATCAAACTGATCTCCCTTTTCAATTTATTCTCATAGCCAAACCAAAAACTTTGATAAACGTCTTCCATTCTTTTATACAACTATCAGTATGTATTATCTATAGTACAAATGAAGATCTATTAAAACGTACGACTTCCAAAAGGGAATGACCTAATTCAATGTTGTGAGAACGTGTGGTCAGACCCTTTTACCATAGCTTGTATATTTTGTGTTTGTAATTCACGGCAAAATTTTGGCAATAAAATATGTTTAAAGTATCCGCAGTATTCGGGCCTACATTCTGTTATGATGCTTGAAGAGGGTTTCCGAAGACTTTTCGGAAAATAACAGTGCTCTGCATTATCAATGCATTTGTTTTCTTTAAAGGTTTTTGTTCGCTGGACACGTTGCTTGTCAAAATAAAATGTCGTTGATACAATACAGGTTTGTATTGTGGTATAATATCTAATGAAAAATATCCACTCAACCCAAAAATTGATCCAGAATGTGTAAATATATCAAACTATGAACATAAATATGAACGGTATGTGATTGTTTTCAAAATCGTTGCAAGGCTTTGGGATCTAAATACATGTTTATTCGTTGTATATGGGTTCTAGATACCTAGATACGAACTAACTTTACTTCCAATGCTTATTCCCAAGTATGTATTATACAATAATACAACTGCTATACAGTTTATAAGAAATACAATTTCAATATTCAAATTTCCTCGCATCTGAGAACAAGTAGCTTTAAAGTCGTGCGATTTTGGCCGAGCGATGGTTCTATACATAGACCTGGACGAGATGATAACGAAGATAAGACTGTCCGAAGGTCAGTGTATATACTTAATTCGTTCAGTCGAGTTGGTGAATCAGGACAAACATGAAGGAGGTCGTACTTGCTTTGGTGTTACTGTGTCTGGTGCAATATGGTAAATTGATTTAGCACGTACATTGTACATGTACATATATACATGGTAGGATGCAGTATCATAACTGACGAAATGAAAATGTTACATATGCTTCATTTAATCAATTTTGGACATTTCAGTTTAACTAAAATCAATCATATTCTCAAGTATTTATGGCCAATGGCCTTTATACATATACTTATGTGTTACTATATACATCGTTAAGTGGTGAATAGTGATATGCCTCGCTGCAGTATAATCTACTTAAAGGTTGAACCAAATAAAATCATGAAGGGCCATGGTTCTGCTCTATATACGCAAAAGCTTCAATCAGAAAGTTTTCTATTGCTACTGATCAAATATTTTTTATTATGTTGTCTAGGCAAAATATAATGTTAAAGGTATTTCTGGAAATAATTCGTAGCTAAAATGTGGACATTGCAAAATATCAATATGATATTTCAAATAAGTTGAAAAGAAAATTAAGCTTTGAAGTAACCTGTAATTTTCCGGGTAAGTTGCCGTGGGTGCTGAGTTTGACACCTGGATTGGCATATGATGCAATTAATTTGACACAAATTAATCGTCTTTAACCACTAATCAAATAAGTATATATAGTCTACGGCTTGGAAAGAAATATTGTACAGTGACGGTTATGTTATAACAGTTCCATATGGATACCAATTCGAAACTTATGATCAAAAAGTGTTTACCGCATCCAAACATATTGGGTCAGCGAAGTGGTTCTTGCTTATCGCTTTGCCTTCCGCGATAGTTGTTCTGGAAAAAAAGCAACAAACCAAAGGTTTAAAACATGGCCAACACCCACAAATGATCAATACAGTCAAATTCAAAGTAACGTTCTATATTTGTATGAACTACTTTTTACTGTACAACGACCGGAAGTAATTCCTCAGTCGTCTACCACCGTGAACGATAGTGCTGAAAGGCCAAATTACCGGATCTATACAACATCCACCGAAACGTATAATTTTGCTGCTCTTTCATTTCGTTTTCATTCTAACCAGGCGTTGCGGTCAACCAGGACTGTCCCGCGAACTTGCCAAAGAACGACTACCTTCTGCAGTTTGGCGACTTCTGCTACGAGTTTGTCCTTAACCACTTCGGTACATGGCACGATGCGGAAAAGGACTGTTTGTCCCGGGGTGGTTTTCTGACCGACATCCATTCCTACGCGGAGAATAACTTCATACTAAACAGTCTACAGGTAACTCGGATGATCCAAACTGTAACAGTGTAGAATGAAATATCTACGTCTGGATCATTCGGACTAGTCTTTAGGTGGTTTTTTTTTACGTTGCCTTTGTGACCCAGGTTTAGCTGTGTGTATTCTAGCCTGGGATACTGACCAATGCGTATACCCGCATTAATGCGGGGTATCCGCATTGATCAGGTCCACCAGGCTATGTCTAGTCCCACTGATTTGTGAGAGTTTGCAGGTTTTGATTAGTTAAAAGATGGTTCGTGGCTCTATGAAAAGAGGATTGTTGTACCGGAACTACTTTTCACAATCTATAAAAGATTACAATGTAAGAAGAGGGTTATATCCATGGAGGTATAAATACACAAACCTCGTCGCACTTTTGTATGATTCTTCCTCGCGCTTTTATACCGTACGATACAATTTATGTTTTCACATGTTCGTGAAAACATAAACAGCATCTTCATTTCATAAATAAAGCAATGTTTGACACCATCGTTTTGTCAAATTGAACCATAATGTTAATCAATAAAACATTGTATAAATCTAAAGAAAAGAACGCGATGGATAATTCAATACGTAGAACAAGGGGTGACAAAATCACATGTCCGTATTGCCTAGCTTGTCTAAAAGCATTGAAGGACGCGTGGATTGTTACTGAATTCTAATATATAACCCCTATATGGACAAATGCATAAATATATTTGGCAAATGCCAGATTCCTTGAGCAATAACCGGTCATCAATACGGCAAAAATCCAAGTGTTCGAGGCTCGATTTGACAATTTTAGATTTCAATACAGAATTCACTATAAATACAGGAGGTCCATCGCCACTAATTTTGGATTCCACACAGACCTGCAACATCTCTACTAAAAAGTGGCGCACGACCACGAAGACTATTTGCTAGCATGCAATGTATGTACTCTCCTGATGTAAAAAGGCACTAAATTGACGTAACGCCCAATTCAGCATTTTTTTCACATGTAGTCAAAAAGTACAGGCTGTTTATTACTGGGTGTATAAGGCCATTTTCGGACGAGATAAGCTAAATAAAATCTCGCCACTCATGCGTATACTCATTGTTTTGTTCATTCAGATCCTTAACTTCGTTCGAGACAAGGGCGTCTGGATTGGACTGACAGACGAAATCTATGAGGGAACGTGGAAATGGGCGAGCGGTTAGTATTTTGATTTCTTCTCACCGGGAAAAGTTTAAATGGTACCTTTGCTTCATTGTAGTTCTGGTTTCCAGTCCAGATGCATTTCGGACACCCGTGTTAACTTGTGATTAAACGGCCAAACTGTAATTGAAAGCATAGCAAGATTATAAGATTAACGTAGAACACCCACAATTCGTCATTTTGAAACTCTTTCTTTCCCCAGATTACTTCAGTCGTTCTCCGTATACCCCAGTCGGGGCCAGAACGGTGTACTGCGATGACGATGATGATGATTTTGTTTAATACCGCACAATTCGTGTTTACTTATTTATTATACATCGACCGTGAAAAACTTCTTAGAGCTTAGATTAATCAATTTCGTTTCTGCTTCTTGCAGACCTACCAATTTTTGCGAGCCGTTTTGGGGGTTAGTCCTGGCATTTCACATTGCCGCTGACGAGGATCGATTTAAACCAAAATCACTCACATTCGCCATTTCAGCATCGGCTTTCACCTTTTCCAACTGGGCTCCAGGCCAGCCTGGAGTGTTGGGCGGCTCTGAAGACTGCGCCCTGCTAGAGATCAGCGATTTCGGACACTGGCACGATTACCCATGTGACGGAAACATCTTCGGGCGACAGAATCACGGCTGGGTGTGCAAGTATAGAACAGTGAGTATGGTTAGCTATATAATACAATGATTTCGGACACTGGCACGATTACCCGTATGATGGAAACATCTTCGGGCGACAGAATCACGGCTGGGTCTGCAAGTATAGAACAGTGAGTATGGTTAGCTATATAATACAATGATTTCGGACACTGGCACGATTACCCGTATGACGGAAACATCTTCGGGCGACAAAGTCACGGCCGGGTCTGCAAGTATAGAACAGTGAGTATGGTTAGCTATATAATACAATGATTTCGGACACTGGCACGATTACCCGTATGACGGAAACATCTTCGGGCGACAGAATCACGGCTGGGTCTGCAAGTATAGAACAGTGAGTATGGTTAGCTATATAATACAATGATTTCGGACACTGGCACGATTACCCGTGTGACGGAAACATCTTCGGGCGACAGAATCACGGCTGGGTCTGCAAGTATAGAACAGTGAGTATGGTTAGCTATATAATACAATGATTTCGGACACTGGCACGATTACCCGTGTGACGGAAACATCTTCGGGCGACAGAATCACGGCTGGGTCTGCAAGTATAGAACAGTGAGTATGGTTAGCTATATAATACAATGATTTCGGACACTGGCACGATTACCCGTGTGACGGAAACATCTTCGGGCGACAAAGTCACGGCTGGGTCTGCAAGTATAGAACAGTGAGTATGGTTAGCTATATAATACAATGATTTCGGACACTGGCACGATTACCCGTGTGACGGAAACATCTTCGGGCGACAAAGTCACGGCTGGGTCTGCAAGTATAGAACAGTGAGTATGGATAGCTATATAATACACTGATTTCGGACACTGGCACGATTACCCGTATGACGGAAACATCTTCGGGCGACAGAATCACGGCTGGGTCTGCAAGTATAGAACAGTGAGTATGGATAGCTATATAATACACTGATTTCGGACACTGGCACGATTACCCGTATGACGGAAACATCTTCGGCGACAAAGTCACGGCTGGGTCTGCAAGTATAGAACAGTGAGTATGGTTAGCTATATAATACAATGATTTCGGACACTGGCACGATTACCCGTATGACGGAAACATCTTCGGGCGACAGAATCACGGCTGGGTCTGCAAGTATAGAACAGTGAGTATGGATAGCTATATAATACAATGATTTCGGACACTGGCACGATTACCCGTATGACGGAAACATCTTCGGGCGACAGAATCACGGCTGGGTCTGCAAGTATAGAACAGTGAGTATGGTTAGCTATATAATACACTGATTTCGGACACTGGCACGATTACCCGTATGACGGAAACATCTTCGGGCGACAAAGTCACGGCTGGGTCTGCAAGTATAGAACAGTGAGTATGGTTAGCTATATAATACAATGATTTCGGACACTGGCACGATTACCCGTATGACGGAAACATCTTCGGGCGACAAAGTCACGGCTGGGTCTGCAAGTATAGAACAGTGAGTATGGATAGCTATATAATACACTGATTTCGGACACTGGCACGATTACCCGTATGACGGAAACATCTTCGGGCGACAAAGTCACGGCTGGGTCTGCAAGTATAGAACAGTGAGTATGGATAGCTATATAATACACTGATTTCGGACACTGGCATGATTACCCGTATGACGGAAACATCTTCGGGCGACAAAGTCACGGCTGGGTCTGCAAGTATAGAACAGTGAGTATGGATAGCTATATAATACACTGATTTCGGACACTGGCACGATTACCCGTATGATGGAATCATCTTCGGGCGACAGAATCACGGCTGGGTCTGCAAGTATAGAACAGTTAGTATGGATAGCTATATAATACAATGATTTCGGACACTGGCACGATTACTCGTATGACGGAAACATCTTCGGGCGACAGAATCACGGCTGGGTCTGCAAGTATAGAACAGTGAGTATGGTTAGCTATATAATACAATGATTTCGGACACTGGCACGATTACCCGTATGACGGAAACATCTTCGGGCGACAGAATCACGGCTGGTTCTGCAAGTATAGAACAGTGAGTATGGATAGCTATATAATACACTGATTTCGGACACTGGCACGATTACCCGTATGATGGAATCATCTTCAGGCGACAAAGTCACGGCTGGGTCTGCAAGTATAGAACAGTGAGTATGGATAGCTATATAATACACTGATTTCGGACACTGGCACGATTACCCGTATGATGGAATCATCTTCGGGCGACAGAATCACGGCTGGGTCTGCAAGTATAGAACAGTGAGTATGGTTAGCTATATAATACACTGATTTCGGATACTGGCACGATTACCCGTATGACGGAAACATCTTCAGGCGACAGAATCACGGCTGGGTTTGCAAGTATAGAACAGTGAGTATGGTTAGCTATATAATACACTGATTTCGGACACTGGCACGATTACCCGTATGACGGAAACATCTTCAGGGCGACAGAATCACGGCTGGGTCTGCAAGTATAGAACAGTGAGTATGGTTAGCTATATAATACACTGATTTCGGACACTGGCACGATTACCCGTATGACGGAAACATCTTCGGGCGACAGAATCACGGCTGGGTCTGCAAGTATAGAACAGTGAGTATGGATAGCTATATAATACAATGATTTCGGACACTGGCACGATTACCCGTATGACGGAAACATCGTCGGGCGACAGAATCACGGCTGGGTGTGCAAGTATAGGACAGTGAGTATGGATAGCTAACTTATCTATAAAATACAGTGGTTCTGAGTTTGATATGCATTGGTTTTAAAGATACAGGACATATCGCTGTATTCAATAGCATGTCAGTTGTTACCACTTGCACAATTGTGATGGAATCATCTTCGGGCGACAGAATCACGGCTGGGTTTGCAAATACAGAACAGTAAGTATGGTTCGATACATCAGTTTGGCGGATATACGATATCACGCCGTATGAAATGGTATGACAGCTATTACAATTGGCATAATGATTCAAATCCGGGACTGGAAGTCGAATGTATCAAAAGGAAAACCAAGGTCATGACGAAAAGGACCCAGATTTGACCTGTGTCAGAAGCATTCATAATGTAATATTTGAGAGAAGTAATGGTCTACAAGTATGGAATACTAAACCTTATAGAGCTGGAACCGACTTCATGGTTATGCAGACAGGTTAGATCCAGTTAGATCCAGCCAATTTACTTGGCGGCTGGCCTGTGACCTGACCTGTTTGTTACTCTGAGTATCTTTCCTCATCAAAATAAAGCAGATATTTAAGGTTTTCAAATGCAGGCGACACAAAATCTATTTTAAGAAAATTACCCAGCATTCTAAGGGTTAAAGCTGCTCGCTCACAGACATTAGGAAATTTGGAAGTTCAAACTTAATTTTATCTTGAGACTGTTCAAGAACTATTCTGTTAAATGCGCCTGGCACTGCCACTTGAAGCGAACTTTGATAGTGTTATTAAGTATTTAAAGCTTGTATACTGTGAATCAATATGTATCTTAATCCAAAAGCGTTGCAACAGTTTTGAGATCTACCACATACATGTAAAGACTGCAAATTCTTAGATATATTGACGCTTCTTGAATTGATTAATCTTGCGTTAGACATTTCCAATTGTACCATTTAAACGTTTCGGCTTTCGCTCTCGTGAAGATAATGGTTATTTTCCGTTTTTATATTTCTTTAAATCTGGAGAAAAAAAACGTTTGACTATGAGAATATGTAAGGTCTAAAAGAACATAGCAAATGATAATAATCAATTATAAACTATGGACTCCATATCATATACTTGCAGGTATAGATTCAAGATAGAGGGTGTGATGAAAGATATTGTCTGATTTGAATATACTACTCTGATGATTGTTGATGAATATTAAAATAAAATTAAAAAACGTATGTGTGTCTTGTTCTCGAACGCCTCGCAACGTCTCTCTCTCTCTCTCTTTCTCTCTCTCTCTCTCTTTCTCTCTCTCTCTCTCCCCCTCTCTCACATCCCTCTCTCCCTCATTCTCACACGCCTATCCCTTACTCCCCTCCCCCCTCCCACCCCCTCTCTCACTCCCTCTATCCCTCATAACCCCTCTCTCACATCCACCTATCTCTCACATCCACCTCTCTCACACTCCTCTCTCTCAACCGTCTCTCACACAACCCCCTCTCTCTCACACCTCTCTCTCACACATGCACACATGGGAAGAAAATAAAAAAAAAAGCGCATATCAGTAGTTAGGGTTGTTTTGCATTTTTCTTAAAAATACCACCTCTTTTTAAACATCAAACCCGCAACATTGTAACAGGTAGGCCATTTCACACAATAATTTCTAGTTTGCGATCTTGCAACTAATACGCATAGCTCTATAAATGCTATTAACTAATCAAATGAATTATTACACGAAGAAAGATGTTTGTTTCGTTAACCATTGTCTTTCCATTGTTTCATCATTTAGAATCGTTTTTATCTCCCTTTAATGAGCAGTGAATCCAAATATAGAATGGTAGTTCACACCCTATTGTACCTTTACTCCCGTTAGCGCAGTGGGTAACAAGCATGGGTAATAATCCATTCTGATGAACCAATCACCATTACTTATGGCGGTTGTTGGATCGAATCACACACACTTCATTTATCACTAAAATATTTTTTTCTTCTTTCTTATGGTTCATTTAAAACTTCATTTAGGAAAATTTACCATTACTTATGGCGGTTATTGGATCGAATCACACACACTTCATTTATCACGAAAATATTTTTTTCTTCTTTCTTATGGTTCATTTAAAACTTCATTTAGGATAATTTAAAAAATAATTAAATCTTATTAGGAAGTTTAAATGCAATTTTCTTACACGGAATTAAGACCCGTCTTCTTCTGTAGATAAGAAAAGAATAAACAAAGAATTTATTATAAAACGAGAAATATATTCAAAGAAAACTTAATTCAGTTTTCAAAATGCCCCGATCCAACATATCCTTGTATAGCTTCGTCATTTTACGAGTCTTTGCATAAGAAAATCGAACATATTCAAAGACTGAACGAAAATGCTCATAAGCTACTAATCAAATGATGGAATGATTTCGAACTTTGTTTGTGGAAAGAGACGTAAATTAGTAGGAAGCAAACAATAAAATTTAATCTTCAATTATATATTGAATTTGTGTGCGTTTTTAACATCAAATCAACAACTTTTCCGTAATATTGAGATATCCGGCGCATCATGGTTGAAAAAGGACACCGCACCCAACTACACACAGGGACTGGCGAAGAACCATCAGTATTCCAATAGTCTGTCACTAAACAACCTACAGCGGTTTTATTAAATGGTTAGTGGCAACAGCCTTCTTTGATCACAACCATGTCATTCCAACGCCAAATCTGAACTAACCGATCCCACAGTCCCGCACCCAGTACCAGGGGCGTGCCTGGTGTTACGCACTTACACACGTGCGTGAAGTTGATCATGTTTGTAAATCGAAAAATTAAGAACGCAATAAAAATCGTTGCATAAAAAAATAAATCTTTTCACATTGTGAGACATATTGTCCGTCATTAATTTTAGAAGCATTTTGGTCCCAAGTACGCTCTAAAACGCATCTATGGTGTCTTTAGGGTTAAAGAAAAGTCGGCGGAGGATGCCCACGGACCCCCCTAAATATTGTGCGTACCTTTAAAATAGGACCAAACACGCCCCTGAGTACCACTCCAACGTCTACTCTTCCAGGACAATGCGGCTTTGGAGTAGCCTACCTATCTCTGTACAGTGTAGCCGCAGTCTTGGAATTATTAAATCAAGACTGGCCACTGTACCCCTAGTGTAGATAAGGGACTATCTTTATACAGTGAAGCCCCAGTCTTGAAATCTTTTATGAACAAGACTGGCCACTGTAACCCTAGTGTAGTTAAAGAATTGGTTTCAACATTAGCACCTGTAGGTTTTGTTTTAACCTTTTAGTCACCTACCAACGTCATGGCAATGGTGATGTCTCCTTCCATTTATAATTGCTAACGATTGTTGGTATGAAAATGAAGTATCTTAACACAATCATTTTTATATTTTCTATGGTCCTCGTAAATGTCCAATGTTGAAGGCGATTCTCTAGAGTCACCAACATTTAGAAAGAATGAATTTTGCGATAAGCAGCCACCTCTGTTAAGCAGTCAAGTTCACCATGTCCCTTATGTGGCTGCTTATCACGAGTTTGACTGCATACCATAGAAGTAGAAACTTAGCTGTCCATAGAAGGTTAACCTTATCATAACTAACTATGTCCAACTCGAAGTAATGGAAAGATACTCAAAACTGAGCTGTTCATGTAAGTGTTAATTCAACACGCTCTATAACCGGTAGCATTCCGAGAAACTTATGTTGGTTTTGTTATAGTATGGCTGCTACAAGTGTCGTCTTGTAGCAGACTAGATGCGCACCAGTGACCATACAGCATGCACTGCTTACTGCCATGTCACTTGTTAATGTACAGCCAGTTAGTTAACACGAAATATACGTCGTAGTTAGAACAAACCTGTCGTTCTTTATCTATTTCCCATACCCTCTACGTACCCACAACATTGGACTTAGCTAAATACAGTGAACCCACATAACATTACAGGTATTATCCAAAGGTAATACTTGAATGCTACTTTATTTATTGTTTATAGTAGAGCCTTTACTATAAAGCGACGGTTCCATCCATCGTCTTTACTTGTGCCAAAGTTGGTTTTTATTTTCGATAAATTCAACACAGTGTTCTTTTTTTCATCCACGCATTTAAGCATGATGTGCGTGTACTAAGAAAACGAGATTAAGTGGGTTAATAACTGCTATATAACAAACATCTGCATTTTGATAATTATCTTTTTAAAAAAGACTCGCCTGCTTACAATTATAGGTAAAACAAACACTCTACTTTTGTGTGTTTCAAAAATATATGTCCGTAAATAACCTCAATATAAATCAACAGTATATTTTGTTAATTAATCAATCCGAGGTATTTGCCCCATTCTTGTCACAATACACATTTCGGATTCTTGTGATCAAATATAATTTAATCGGTCTTTCGCACAACAAATTAGACGTGTTCGATTAAATGATCGAGGGTTCAGCAGATTTTTCCATAAACATTCTACGTCTTTTCGTTTAAATTACAAACTTGAAAAACAAAACACACAAAATAAGGAAGATGAAAAATAAATAGAAAAATATTAATATTGACATGTTGCTAGTAAAAGGGGGCTTGACACAGTGATTTTTTTCTAAATCAAATCAATGGGCTTTTTTGGCCAAAACTTAAAAACCAATGGGTTTTTCTATAGAAAAATGATTAAAATGAGTGAAAGTAATGAGTTTTTTGGAAATTTTATGAGACTTTTTGGGCCAAAAATTATCACTGCTTGACATTTGGATCACAGTTGTTCGATTCAAACCCATGATTCCTCATCATCAGTAGTGGTTGAATAGAACGCGTCCCTAAAACGTTATTTCAACTTTTTCATTCTCTCGACGCCGAAAAGAAACTATTTCAAAACAATGAAAGTAAAAAATGAGTAAAAGAAAAGGTAATAATGAATGTTGCTAAATATCTTATCCTTGAATTCAAAATTTCAGTCATATATCGGGACACCCACACCACTTTATTGGGTTTTCGCGTCATACAAGACATTGTTTACGTCTGAAGTATTTTCGAAATCACCTGATTATTGCTCTATTTACAGTGTACTTTCGTCCAAATGTATATACTATTGGTCATGATAATGCGTTTCTGGAAGGCTTGAAACTTATAGACAATGATAAATTGTTAATTTATTGTTTACATTTATTGGAATTGATCCCATCCTTTTTTTCCTTTTCCAGTTTTGTACTAATTTCACTTACAGGACATTTGGGGTGGGAGTGTTAAGGTATCAGAGTTTTCTTCCAGCTTTTAACATTTCTGGAATCCTCGGTACAAGAGTTTCAATGTGGATAAACATTTTTCTCAGAAAAGACTTGATTGTGTATTTTCTTCGGTTCTTCAATTCTAAGTCCAATGGACTGTATTGGCCGCGAAGTGTTTTCGAAGTGTGACTCAAAGTGATTCAATTGTCTTCAGTGTAAAAGTTCAGTGTAAGACCCATTCTTATGTTTCATTATTGATATGAAATGGTCTGAGTAGAGGGCACTGTTAAGTTAAATAACTAAAAAAAAAATTTTGATAATGGGATTCCTTTCTATGTATTTTGGACTCATTACAATAAAAAAGTTTATTTGAAAAAATGATAGTAGATGTTGGTGTTTTTTTTTTTTCATTATTTACCATTACTTCTCATACCCAGTCCATTCATATCATTTTATCTTTACCTCGTTCAGTAACTCTGGTGTCAGAACCGTTGAGAAGTCCAGTTGAGCAGGGTGAGCTGGCGTCAAGTAGCCCAGAGGGTGTCATGAAGAGCGAAGATTACTCTGACGAAGAAGATCACCATGAAGAGGAGGCTGAAGATCGTAATGACAGCGACCATGATGTGTAAGCTACATTGTTAGATGTTGAGTTAAAGCTGTTCGTTCACAGATGTTAAGAAATTTGGAAGTGATTACTTGATTTCTTAAAATTGTACTGCAGCTGTACTGTTGTATAATCAATATGCACTGGAGGAATGCCATTCAAAGCAAAATTGGTTCATTTCTAAGATTTTAGAGCCATTATTTTTGTAATATTATACTACTATAAATCATATGTCTGATCAGTTCAAGCATGAATAAATGAAATTAAAGAAGATATGGAAAAAAAGATAAATAGTGATAGAACAATTTAGTTCTCAATTTAAATCCCTTACACATGAAAGTTAGTAAATTAAACAAAATAAAAGGGATTAACCCTTATAGTGCTGGAACCGACTTCATGCTACTGCAAACAAGTTGGATTAAGGACAATACCCAAGTAAATTGGTGGCTGGCCTGTCATCTAATCTGTTTGCTGCTCTGAGTATCTTTCCTCATCAAAATGGAGCAGATGTGTAAGGTTTTGAAAAGTAGACAACACAAAAATCTATTTTAGATAATTACCCAGCATTCTAACTCCTTTTAAATGCTAAAAGAATTATTGTCCCTGTTTTTTGCAGTGAGTTTATAGACGACGACCAGGATGGGCTGGAGATCAAACCTCCTCCCGTCCCAGTAAAGAAGAAAGATCGACACAAACACAAGCGCAAGGAGGAGAAGCGGAAAGAGAAGTCGAAGAGTAAATACAAGGAGGAAGACAGACACACCCCTAGGGAGGGGGCGGGTCGTGCAGACAGAGGGGAACGGGAGTTTGTCCGGGAGCATAGGGATGAACGGGGGAGAGGTAAGGTTGTCCTTTCATCAAGGGCTTTTTTCTTTTCAAATGAGTTTGGAAAATAACCCCTACTGACAGGCCTGCTATTTTTCTGGTCTGAGCTGGATTTCCAGGTTTTAGGAGCCGCAGTAGTCATTTCTTTACTATGTCCGTCCATTTGGGGTTGGTCTTCAGATTCTATTTTTAATCCAATCAGCACCTCCCAGTTTTATCTGTCAAGATCAATGTCTTTTAGATGCTTATGTTTAACTCTAATACAGTTAGAAGACAATTATTATGCGTCTGATTGATTTAGATTAAAGCTATAAAGCCCGGATGTAAAGATAGTATACCTTGCAGATTGAAGAAATTAGGGGAAAACGATGTGAGTAATCAGCGTGAAAGACCTTTAAACTTGGCCTATTATCTGGCCAGGCTGTACACCCAAGTTAGCAGGCATATACTGATGAAATTGAGAAGTTTATCTTGAAACCTGGGAACATTTTAAATGACTCTTTCAACATCTTTAAACATGAATAATTTCATCAGTTTAGCATATAACTGTTGATAATTGGATACTTTTGAAAGTGCATTTGAATATATTCAAGCCTTTTCAATTGCCTTGACAGATTCTATTTCTATTAAAGGTATCCCAGACAGATATGCCCAGGAGGCAAAGGCCTTTGATAGAAAACTCACTGGAAAGGAAAGGGAAAGAGAACTCAAGGAGAAACTTTTGAGGGAGCAAGAGAAGCGTGAAAAGTCAAGACTAGAGAGGTTTGCTTGTTTGTCAATTTGGCACTATCTAATAGACAGGTCATTTTACGTTTGTCTACATAATGTGAGCAAGCAATTTCTTATTTATTCACAATATGCGTTTCATTTTTCGCAAAGTAAACATGAATGTTTTCAATCTGTTGTCTGCTTTAAATTTCATGTGGACCTACAATTTGAGGAAAATTGTTTAAAGCCAAAATAAATAAAATAAACAAACTTTTTTTGCAACTAGACTCTTTCATTTAATTTGGTAGAAGTGATAGCCTTTGGGGAGAGCTATTTCTCAGAGTTCTGAACTAGAAAGCCTTGGTCCTGCGTGGCCCAGTGGTCAAGATGACAGACTTAGAATGTGTGGTCCCAGGTTCAAGCCTCACCGACACCTCTTATTTTGTTGGAGTGACCTTTGGCAAGTCACTTCATAGCCCTAGTCTAAAACTTGTGAATCCAGGAAAGCCATCGCATAGCTGCAAAACTGAAAATACAGCATTAAACACCATACAATGATTACGAAAACCACAAAGCTTGTGCTAGTTTTGATTTTAGCGATTTGTTCATGAAACTAATTACAAAATTCAATTAAGACAGTGTCCTTATTATGTAACATGGAAAAGCTCCGCTTGCAGGGAACGATTAGAAAGACTGGAAAGGGAGAAGACTCGAGACAGGAGGATGCGAGAAGAGAGAGAGCGACATGAACTGGAGAAGCGGCGAAGGAAGGAGAATGAACGTAAACTTCAAATACAGAGAAAGCAGAGGGAGGAAGGTAGGAAATATATTGGTGTTAGATCCATGCCTTCACTCACTCACTCACTATCCTGTTTATTTGTTCAGGCCAACCATTAATCCTCTTCTGAGGTTGGGGCCTGACTGTCCAGGCTCGATCTCTTCATTTAGGAATTTGTGATTAAGGGTTATTTGTTGGGTAAAATTCAACAATAATACTTTTTCTGTCAAATTATTATATTTGAATGTTTTTGCTTACAAGGTTCAGGATAATGAGTTTAAGTATGAACAACGGATGTGACATTATATGATAGATAATGTTTCGTTTCTTGGCTCAACATTAATGTTTATAGTTAATGACTACCAATGTACAGATAGTTTAATACTATTGGGAAATAAAATTTGTTAAAGGCACATCAATGGAGAGGAGTACAAATAAATTACAGAAAAAATATATGGAGTTCTTTTATTATGCTCATAAAAGTCATGAGAATTAGGTTAGGAATGCATTGAGGCCCTATTTAATAGACTCATTTAGAATAAGTTATTTTGTGCTTGGAATACAGTTGTCTCCAATTCAATCATGTTTATCAACAACCTGTGGGGGGGGCATCACAACATAGCTGAAATTCTATTCACATGATGTAAAACCTATATGAAGGAATGAATATTGGTTGGGGGGGGGGGCATCACAACCATAGCTGAAATTCTATTCACATGATGTAAAACCCATATGAATAAATAAATATTTTTCCTCAGAGCGGTCTCGGAAGGAAAGAGCCAAAATGGAGCATTCTGGGCGACCAAGGAGCCGAAGCCGTGAACGACGGAACGACTCTCGTAGTATCAAATCAAGACTTGGGCCAAGGGTTTCTGATAAAGGTAATGTTCTTGTAATAAGTCGAGTTTATGTTAAAGGCTATTTCATTGTAAAACTTGGGGCTTGTGTCAGTTTTACAGACTTGTAGCTTTAAGTTTACAAAAGAAAAAGTGTGTAAATGTATTAATTTTTACATGAATTGTGAGAGAAAATTTAAAGAAAATAATTGTGATGGTTTACGAGTTTAAACTTATCTATTTTACATGGATTGTGATGGAAAAAAGTTAAACTATGTTTACATGGATTGTGACCAAATAAAAGGGAAAAATATTTATTTTACATGGATTGTGAATATAAGTTAAAACCTATTTGTTTTAAATGGATTGTGACAGTAAAAAGTTAAAACTTTTTTCATTACATGAATTCTGACAGAAAGAGTTAAAACTTGAAATCATTTTACATGGATTGGGACAGAAATAAGTTAAAACTATTTTTTTTACATGGATTGTGATGGGAAAAAGTCTTCTCTTATTTTACATGGATTGTGCCCAAATAAAAGTTAAAATTTAATTGTTTTAAATGGATTGTGACAGAAAATAGTTAAAACTTCTTTCTTTTACATGAATTTTGACAGAAAAAGTTAAACTTATTCGTTTTACATTGATCTGTCAGGAAGGAAAACTTGTTTATTTTACATTGTTTGTGACAAAAAAATTATAAACTTATTTGTTTTACATGGATTGTGACAGAAACAATTGATTTATTTATTTTATATCGTTTGTGGCAGAAGCATTAATCTTAACCGTATCGCCTACCAATATCTACATAACACTTCAAACACCAACATTACAGGACGTTACAGTGATAGAAGTCCTGACAGTAGGCACTCTGAGAGTAGACGGTACAGTCCTGACCGAGAGTCAGAGGACATCCGTCACCCGACGGACGGTATCCCAGACACGGCCCAGTCACCGTCTGAGGATGAGAGTGAGGACACGGAGAGTGACTCGGGATCAGGTACCCATAATTCATAAAAGTTTTTAATTAACACTTTTTACCCATAAGGCTTGGTTAATACACTTTGGTTTATTCCCAATAAAGGAGCTTGTTCAAAGAAGAGAAAATTTGAAAGTCAAATAAATTGTTTTTGAAACTATATATGTTTTGTATTGTCATTTGTTTTACAATTGAAAGTAGCTCTTGAAAACGAAATTCATTCAGGAGGCATCAATCTATCTTAATATGTACAGTTTTTATTTGAAATATCTAAACATTATATCAGATGCCCGGCAAAGAAAAGTAATGCAGTGGAGTATTGGGTCTGAATCTTCGATTTTGTTAAAGCCATTCATTATGAACTGACTTCATTATGATGCTTTACTTGGTTTTCCAACTAATAAATTGTTTTGTTTGACCCAATTTTCAACTATTTTTATGTAATTTGTGGTTTTCTGATCCTTGTTTCATGTAATTTGTATGCAAATTTGTTGTTGTTTGTCCCTTGTTGCATATATGTATGTGATTGATCATTATCTGACCCTTGTTGCATGATTTTGTATGTATATTTTTGTTGTTGTGTGACCCTTATTTCACAAGTTGTATGTAATCTGTTATATTCTGACGCTTGTTTCCTAAGTTTGCATATAATTTGTTGTTGTCTGACCCTTGTTTCATGAATTTGTATCTAATTTGTTGCTGCCTGACCCTATATTTTGCAGGAACAGAAGAGAGCAGTGAAAGTGAACAGAGTAGTGAAGAAGAGCACAAGGAGGAAGAGGAAGAAGATATACATGATGATAAAAAACACATCCGTAAGTGTTTGATGACACTTTGATCCGACTATACCGTACTTCAATATTTTAACATTCCATCATATATATATATATATATATATATTAAACCCCATTACTCAATAATTGTGTGCGACAATGGTGCAGTGATAGAGCGTATGCTTTTTGTACCAAAGGTCATGGGTTTGATCTCCGCAAGCAGGGAGGTGAAATTGCCGCGACTAGTTCACATATTGGCGCAAGTACTAGATTAATTTTCAGGATGGAGTCATCGAGAGTGAATTCAATAAGCTGCAAGACACTTCCAATGACGTGTCAAATGACAACATTGTGTTCTCATTTTAGATACTAACCATGTGTATTAGTTTAGAAAATAGTGTAAAACCCAATTCAAACAAACAAACCTATGAGATTTATTTTAGGCCATTTATATTTTCACCTTTATCTCCATGTTTCAGCCAAGTCCAAGTTTGATGACCACTCGGACAACGAGAGTGAGGCCGGGTCAGCGGGTAACGACGGGCACCAGGATCAGGACGGGTTCTTACAGGACACACCCCCTCTCTCGCCCATAGAACTGAAACCCGAGTTACCTCCATACTTCCCTGCTATTCAGGTCTTTTGGATTTACTGACTTTCAAACTTTGCACTTTGATTGTTGTTATTTGAGACTCTTACAACTTCAAGTACAAAAAAAGCTCTTGTAAACAGATTTGGTGGTTTTTCTTACCTCCAAATGTTGCTCTTTGATTTTGGTTATTTTATACTCCTACAATTTTAATTACAAGCTGTTGAAAACAACTATAGAGCTTTTTCTGTCTTCAAAATGATGTTCTATGTCTGTGGTTATTTAGTACTTGTACAATTGCAAAAGAAAATGCTGTTGAAAACCAATGTAATGGTTATATGTCAAACCTATATAAATACAAATAAAAAAGATAAACATCTATATTTCTTACCATGGCATGCATTTTATTGTTCAAAATTGAATTGATTGGAAGATAACAACTAAGACAGTGTAAGAAACCATTTGAAATATTTGTTCACATAAAGATTGTTTCTCATTATCCTCACAATTGTTTCCAATGAAATAAGCAATGAAAATGACCATCATGCAATCATGTCATCACAAAAATTTAAATTGGGAAAAAGGGGAAATATTTATTTTGGAATATATTTAGTTTATATGCTTATCTTTGAGGCTGCCACATGGAATGTATTAAATGATAATAATGATAACACTTCAATTGTATTTTCAGGGCTGTAGAAGTGTTGAGGAATTCAAATGTCTGAACAGAATAGAAGAAGGAACCTATGGTGTGGTGTATAGAGCCGAGGATAAAAAGACAAGTAAAATTCTCGTTTAAAAATCTTCTGTGTAGAGTAACCTTGTAATATTCTCAATTTGATAGGTAACCATTCTTCTGTTGTGACAAGTAACTTTCAACAGCTAATAAAATGTGGCAAAATGTGGTATATAGAGCCGAGGATAAAAAACAAGTATTGTTTTTTAAAAGTAAATCTTCTGTGTAGAGTAACCTTGTAGTATTATTATAGTAACCCTCTTCTGTTGTGGATAAGATAAGAGGTATATTCCTTTAGGTTTATTTCTTAATTACATATCTAAGCCCTTTCTTGTTGGTACTTTTTAGCATCATCTCGGTGAGACAGTTCTTATGACTACCTTCAAGATAGGGTTGGTCGTATAATTTTCAAAATACTGTGTGTGCAAGACTCTAATTAGCACTTTTCTTTTTAATTATTACAACAAAGATTTTGGAGTTGACCCTATATTGGTGGTACTCATTAAAATTGACTCAGTGAGACTTTTCTAATGTGTACCTTCATAAAAAGGGTTGGTCTTACAAATTTTAAAATGCTGTTTATAAAAGACTCTAATACTCACTTTTTCCCGTATTACAGCGGAGATTGTGGCATTGAAGAGACTTAAGATGGAGAAAGAGAAGGATGGGTTCCCCATTACATCATTACGGGAGATCAACACATTATTAAAGGCCCAACATACAAATATTGTGACTGTCAGGGTGAGTCAAACAGTATTTTACTTCATATACAATATGGGCATTTTATAACTCTTTGGAATTAATATCAACATGTTATTAAAGGCCGAACATACTTAAAATACAACATTCTCATATACAAACTCCTCACAGTGATCTCCCTTTATGGGGATGATCACTGCCATCACAAATGTCACATGACCACCTACTTAGAAACGAAAATGGCATAACAAGATGGCAGCGAAACTAAAAAATTGTAATCCATTAGTGCTTTATTTATAAACAAAACCAAATTTGTTTTCAACTTAACTGGTCAGAAATCAATACAACAAGATATTGTTACTAAATTAACTAAGATATCCCGTAATCTCTTAACAAAACAGCATCATTTGAATTTCATCCAAATCTGGATGAAAAATCTTGTGGTGGCAGTGATCGATGCAGCGTTGCAAAAGGAGATTACTGTGAGGAGTTTGGCTCATATAAAGCTCTTGGGACTTCAACACATTTTTAAAGGCCCAACATACAAATATTGTGACTGTCAGGGTAAGGCAAACAGCATTTAACATTTACGTAACCCTTTACCAAAGAGTGCAGACGACATTTCAAAATGTGATGAAATTGGAAAATTATCTTCTGAATGGGCAGAAAATATTGTGGGAAAAGGAAAAATTGCTCGTTATGATGAATTTCTCCTTTTCCTACAATGTTTTCCAGGGTTGTCTTCACCAAAGTGGTTAAATCTTGTTATTGTTTGGTAATGGGTTAAAAGGATTATCTAAAAGACTTGGATTTCAACTTCTTAAAATAAATTGTCCTCTTCCAATAAAATGACAACTTAGATTTCTAAATTGGCGTAAGACAAGATTATTGACAGCTTCCCAACCCTTTTTGTAACCGTACAGAAAAGGTTTAGATCATATGTATTGCAGATATTGCAAACAGGTTTATTTGGTAAACAACACAGTTAACTTAGAATATGATGTGATATTTTTTAGATATCATCATCACATGGGTCTTTGGTATTGTTTTACCGCTCTTTTTAACCATACAATTTAAGATTTTGCATAATGCTTGTATTCACAGGAAATTGTCGTAGGGAGCAACATGGATAAGATCTACATAGTGATGGACTATGTGGAACATGACTTAAAAAGTCTTATCGAAACTATGAAACAGCCTTTCCTTATAGGTAACTCACACTTTGCTTCTTCTTCACTCTCTATTATTGTTTGTCTTTGTATGAAATGGGGGCCTCTGTGGCCAGTTAGATAATCGGATTTGTAAGTGTTTAAATTTCGGTGACATTGTTTAGACTTCTTAGGCAGTCTCCCGACTCATTAATGGAATGCCGATGGTTCTGACGGACTTGACCAGCCCTTATAGGCAGTTAAGTATGGTGGTCTTTTTCAATCTTCAAGAGGGTGCATTGTAATATAACCTATGTAATGTTGACCCATTATAAAAGTCATACATGGATTAATTGTATGGGGTAAACCAACAGTCAATATTTATGACAATTATGAAAATGGCAAAAAGAAAATCTAATTCAAAATAAATCCTTTGCTTGGAGGAACACACAGTGGTCCAGGTATCGGTCGTTAGACACCAGTGTGGTGAGTTCAAATCTCAAAGTTTAAACTTAAATTAAACACTTTACTTCATAGTTGCTCTTTTTGTACTTATAGTACCATCACTACTTAAAGGATTTCTTAATGATGATTTTTTCTTAATTGCAGGGGAAGTTAAGACACTGTTAAAACAATTACTACGGGGCGTTCAACATTTACATGATAACTGGATCATTCATAGAGATTTGAAAACATCCAATCTTCTCCTCAGCCATAAGGGAATCCTAAAGGTATAAATATGTAGTTATGTTTGGCAAGATGCATAGGAGCCGTAGCTTAGTACTGATGAATCCTGGAAAGCCGTAAAAAGACCATAAATTGTTGACGCAGTGTTAAACCTCATAATAAACACTGAATATGTGGTTACTTTTTTTATGACTGTCAGTTGGTAGCTACGCTGATTTAAATTTTGGATTGTGATTTGGTGACATTTCTTAACATTGATATCAGAATAAAAGGGGATCGATGCCCTATTATTTAGAGAAATCACATAGTTCCTATATGGGTGGGTTCAAATCTTGGCAGTGGCATTTCAATTTTTAAGGAGAGGAACTTTCCTGACTGACTTGTGTTATTCCTATGGTTCTACCATGCTCAATCAGCATTTATGGCCAGTCAAGTTTGGGGTGGTCCTCCATCATTGCAAAACAACAGAAATAATGTTGATGTTATGTAGAACCCATATAGATATTAGAATAACATGCTTAATTCATTTCTCACAGTCACTACTGAAAATGATTATTATTTATCTTATTGGAAAACTTTTACGGAGGGTTCAATGCAAGACTATAGTAAGTTCTTCACATATATGCAGCAAATGATTTTGAACTTGCAGACAAATCAAGTCAATAAATCAAGTTTGAATTTCTCCACCCTTAGAGTATATAGGCTTAAGCTATCTGCAAGCCATAGGTAATTTATAACCTCTACTAATAACCTTATTTCAGATCGGTGATTTTGGCCTCGCTCGGGAATACGGGGAACCGTTAAAACGTTACACGCCCATCGTGGTGACACTGTGGTACAGAGCACCAGAGTTATTACTGGGTACCAAGGAATATTCTACACCAATAGATATGTGGTCCGTGGGCTGTATAATGGCAGAGTTCCTGATCATGAAGCCCATATGGCAGGGCACGGCGGAAATCGACCAGCTGCAGAAAATATTTAAGGTAGGAATTGAACAGTAGGCGAATCCCTTTTGCCCTTTTGTTTGTCATAGGCGATTCAAAATACAGGCTATTAAAAGCAAATCTCATAGAGGTATGAACAGTTTGTTAGTATCATTGTCACTGACTTTTATCATCTAAGATGTTTTAAATTTTAGACTTATGAAGGATTCATAATGTATATCATTGTTTCAGCACTATCTACCAGCTCCCTTTAATTATCTTCCCTTTTAGTATGGAACTTTCTAATTAGCGCCAACACAAATTACCTATGAGATCAATTTTATACAATTTACATTTTGTCAGAGTAAGAGAAGAAGTTAAATCATTATGTAAAGACAAATGTTTTATGATAATCCTTGAAGAAGAGGGGTTTAACTATTTATTGTGTACAATCAATAATTCATATATGAATAGTTTCCACAGACTTGTTCATTACAAATCATCTAATTGGTTTTTTTGGCTACTTGTACTGATGACTCCCAGAAAAGCCAATACTTAAGTGAAAATTGTCAAGACAACAATATATCATATGCCATATTAAAACGAGTTTATAACTTTAAAGAAGGATTTTACTAATGTATTGAAAATATATTTATCTATTTGTAGGATCTCGGTACTCCCACAGAGAAGATCTGGCCTGGAGTATCCGAGCTACCAGGTATGAAGAAATGTACATTCACCGAACATCCCTACAATACACTGAGAAATAAGTTTGGGCAGTATCTCTCGGACTCGGGGTTTGCTTTACTTAATAAGTAAGATATTTTTTAAGATTATTGTTGAATACAACCCCCTCCCCCTGACACACACATAAACATTGACATATTGCTTTTCCCGAATCCCTGACATTTGCCCCCTTTTTGGTATAGGGCAGACTTTAGTCTGTGTGCCCTTTCGGCTTATATAAGCACATTTTATAAAACCTAAGGCAGACACAAAACAACAATTTTGACAATAGAAGAAATGGCTTGAAAAAACTTTTTGTCATAATGGTTAAGATCCAACCAATATCATGTTTATTTCCTTGAAGAGCATTTTGATGAAAGAAAGAAATACTTTTTAAATTGTAAAGATTATAGTATTTTTGTTCTTTTGTTATTAATGTTTTGATCCAATATTATTAACCAAAAAAAAAGTCCTTCACACAGGTTATTTTCAAGTCAGCGTCATTTAAACATTTTCACAAAGGAAGGAATTGCTCACTTTTGTCAATATTATTGTACTAAACCAGGGGTGGCGAAATCTGAATTTGATTTACTTGTCTTTACATGCAAAAGCTTTAGCTGCAATTGTGCATATAATGGTTATACAGTAAATATCATGAAAAATCCACTTGTCTAACTTGTCTAATCTTTTGGATAAGCATGGCAATATGGATAATTGTTTTTGCCACGACTGTGAACAGTATAGAGTACATATAATGACATTTCAATAGCTTATGGACAGTACATAGAGAATAAATGGTTGAGGTTATTGAATTGGAAATTTATCTGGCAAGGTGTAGGAATATTTTCCTGTGACTGCAGGTTATATGTTATTTTCTTAAACCAAAAAGATTTTTAGCCTGTAAATAATTCAATATTTGTTTATCTACATCTTCATAATGCGTGTAAAATGACCTTAGCTGTCAATGCGCCTTAAAACACCATTCATCCAGTATATCACAAATGTTAGCAGTCCCAAAACAACACTTCTGACAGGATAAATTATCTACTCCTTTTTTTCAACAGATTCCTGGCATACAGTCCTGCACGGAGAATTAACGCAACAGACGCGCTAAATCACGAGTTCTTTTCGGAGGCTCCCCTTCCTGTGGACCCGTCGATGTTTCCAACGTGGCCCGCCAAATCGGAACAAATACGAAACAAGCATATCAGCTCACCCAAACCCCCGTCAGGAGGAAAGGCGTACTCCAAGTTATTGGTAAGATAAAATGTCAGGGGTGTCTTGATAAGAGGGTGATAAACAGTTTTATATCCGCAGTATTTCGAAAACTCTTAAAATTGTCTTTCTGAGGGTTTGATGAACCAATATGGATATTGGAATGGAGAATAAACCTCTTATCTCGACCTCTTCAAGAAGAATTCACAGTGCTATAGATAAGTGGGTTTTTAAGGTTAATTTACATGCAGTATTTCCAAAAACTTTTTAAACAAGTCTAATTTTGTAGGAATCCATTAGAATTGTCTCGTTGGGACGATTCTAATAAGTACCAACAATAATGGGTTTAGTGAATCAATAATGATGAAAGAAAGGGGAATACACCAGAGGCCTTTATTGAACAAGGTACAATGTATCATGGAGTTGAGGACAATCTGTGATACAGTGACCCCAAGCTCAATTCTTGTTTGCTTTGGTTAGCATTGGTTATAAAAAGCTCTTTTTGGAATATGATACAGTAAATTTCTGATTTTCTTAGTTGAGCTTAATTGTAACATTGTACATTGTACAGAGTTCTAAATCATTGCTTTGGACACACTCTCTGAATATCGTCTAATCATTGCATTCTTGTTTGCTTTGGTTTGCATTGTAGATAATAATCTTTTTGTGGAATACGATACAGTAAATTTCTGATTTTCTTAGTTGAGCTTAATTGTAACATTGTACATTGTACAGAGCTCTAAACCATTGCTTTGAACACACTTTCTGAATATCGTCTAATCATTGCATTTTTCATAAAAAAAAAATTTCTTTCATTTAACTTATCATTTTAGTCTGTATAAAATGCATTATACTTAAATCTACATCATCACAATAATTGGCTTTAGTTGGCGATGCCGCTTAAAACTCTATTAATTTATTGTGTACATGCAAACAAATTTATGAAAGTTGCTACTAATGCCGTCAAATCGTCATATGTTCTCCATGTTCTAATGGCTCACAATTTCCTTTGTATTTCAGGATGATGGGGATGACAAGATAGGTTTCCATCTGACCAATGCAGCGAAGGGGGTATCCGCTGTTGGGCCTGGATTCAGTCTTAAATTCTAATAGAAAATTGCTGGTTTCCATCTTACTAATACAGAAAAGGAAATTAAGCGATCAGACTGGGATTCAGTCTTGACCTATAAATCAAAATAGCTGATTCCCATCTTAATTAATGCAGAAAAGGGAGTTTTAGCAATCAGACTGGGATTCAGCCTTAGATATAAAACAAAATAGCTGGTTTACATCTTACTTTTACAGAAAAGGAAGTTTTGCCTTTTATACTCTGATTTAGACGTATATTCTTTGGAAGTTTGCATGGATCATATTCTGCACAAGCTTTGATCTTCCTTTAACTGATTTCCAACTTATGGGAATTTGTGACTGGTCCAATTTCAAAGCAACAGCAGAACAAATAAAGGCAGAAATGTTTTCCTTACAGAGAGTTTAGTGAAAGACTACCTAGTTTGTCCTTCGTAAGTGTGAAGGACTCGCCATTGTCTTGCACTAAATCCTAATTAGTATATTTAATAGAAATCACAGTGACAAAAGGATTAATTGCTCAGTGCTTATTTATGAGTTATGTTTCAGGCAAGTCAAAGTGAGCCATAATGACGTCAATAATGATATGTCAAGGACTTGGTCAGTTTGAAATATGCTCTTATGAATTCTTGATCTCAATAAGGAGTAAATAATGACATGTATGGTCTTTGTCAGATGCTTAGGAAAAGATAATCTGTAAATGGGGAACAAAGTAATTGGTTAGCCAGTTGCTCCTCGATTTAACATGAGTTCCATCACATGTTAATTGTTCATTCATTTTAAGTTGTAAATAAACCCATTTGTAAATAAACATATCAACTCTCTATTCCTTGTATTTCTCTCCTTGTTTTATCCTTGAATGATTTTTTCCCCCCAAGTCTTTTTAGATGTTTGATATAGGTATTTATGTTTAATGCCGTTTTATCAGGACAGTATTTATGATATATCTTAGCTGTCAGTCCACCTATTTGCGCCAAACATTAAGTATCTCATTTACCAGTATTACCAATGTAACCAAGGCAAAAAAAAACTTTGACCTCTGCAAACCACGCAAATGCTCTGCCAACTTAACAGCCAAGCCCTATTGACACATTTAACTCTACCTTATCAATGTAAACCTCTATGGCATACTGTTGTTAACCAACTGGTTCTGATTTTTATATGCGTTACCATACTGACCACGAAGTATCATTCGGAACACCTCGGCCATTTCTTAAAATAACGTATATCTACCGACTTGTTACGGGGATTGCCGAGTAGATACGATTGCACGAAGTATGTGCATTTTACGATGGCAAAATTAAAAAGATCTATTATCACCTTTTGTCCAATGTATTGGGGAAATACCTATATTGTTTCAAATCCTGGAAGAAACACTAAATGTAGGTATTGTTGAGTAGATAAAAAAATCTACCAGATTAGAATGTATGATTGTTTACTTTGTTGTTGAGATTACATCTCTCCGATCCATTTTGATCTACTCTTTTCTTGTGTTCCGGTTCCTGTTCGTAACACTTGGGCATGCCTTTGATATGGCATTTAACCCAGTATATATATAATGCACTTTTAAAACTTTTCAATGATCTCTGACTGAAGCTGTATTTGTGCTGCAGTGTTTCTTAAATAACTTGTGACTGTGGCCCCTTGCAGATTGGTATCTTAACTAAAAATGCTTGTTTTCGTCTACAATATCTATTTTGTTGATAACTGGAATAATAATTTTTCATTTAATTAGAGCATTGGGTTTGAGTACCACTGGAGTACTGGGACATGCCTCTTTTACTTCTATTTTGATTTCTGCTATTCAACAGAAATGTGTTGGTTTGTCTTCAAAAATCCCTTAGATTTCTTTCAAATCCATTCGTACGCACAAACCTCTCAGACCATACTGCAACGCAGTTCAGGCCATTCTGGCCTTTGATTTATGACTGGCCTTAGTTGGAAGCAATAGCAGATGGTAATTATAAAGTAAGAAAGTACCTTCTCTGTGAACATGATGGAAGTTTTATAACAAAAGGAGAAATATAGTGTTTTAAGAAATTTCGTCTTTTTTCACAGCGGTTTGCTTATCTGAGGTAATGGATAAGATGTCTCATAGTGACCTTCACATCTGTTTGTGACCCTGATATTTTAAAATGGATTTGACCTTGGTTCTAATTACAGGCTTGATTCAGATGAAACCATACCAGTATAGATATTGTCCATGTATATGACAAATTACAAATTGCTAATAATTTCCAATTTGTGGTGTTGTTTATTGCTTTACATATGGCATTTGCCTTGGAAAATCATGCTCTGGTCTATCAAACCATTTTGTCTTATTACACAACTCTTACAGAAATAAAAGGATTAAAAGAGAAACAACTACTAGAATGATATATGCTTCATCCAATAATAAAAACAAAGATACAATTCTGTGGTAAAAGGCAAGGTTGTTTGTCTCAAGTATTTTCTATTGATGTTTGGTTTCAATTTGGGTCAGAAAATGGGTCAAAAGCTTTTCAAGTCATTTGAATAATGCGAGTGAAATCATTGAAATGAAAAATAACTTTCTTGTAAAAATCAAATGACACTTTCAGCACATGAGGTAGAGCAAGTAGGAAGCATGTCTTTGATCATTCCAACTTCAAATGCATGTAGATGGTAGTTTTTCCTGTTAGTAGCAATATTTACAGCCAGCCAGTCAGTCACGGTTTATCACTCAAACGGCAGCGCTGGCTTTGGCAAGACGGATCGAGCACCTTGGTTCCGGCCATTTCCTGAAAACATACGTAGAATGGTTTGCGTAAATACGTTCAAAAGACAATGAAACTTCTTTTTGATTATATTCTTTTGATCATCTTCAAATGGAATATCCTGTAGTTAAAGATTCCCGATAACTGTTACAGGTTACCTTTTTGTAATTATTTGTTTTTCATATCCAATAAGATATCTTCAGGGCTTTTTCCAGGTTCGTTGTCAGGATCAATAAATATTTCAATATTTAGGTCATGGTCTAAAAGGCAACTACTATACAGAGGTATTTCGTAACTTAATGGAATTTTCAAGATTTGCGCCCATTAAGGCATTAGAACAAATAGAATATACTCTTTGAATCGGAAAGGTTATGGGACTCGGCTTTGAATAACATTCTTACGCATCTAAAATTAAAAATATTTACCTCCAGACTCTCTGTGTGCATGTAGGCTGTGTATGTTGTCCAGGGGGAAACACATGCCTGGAATAAACAAGGTCATGAATTGTATCTGTCATAGCAAACAAGATGAATCTGTGGGTTTTTTTGCAGACGACGTTATATACATGTGTCGTAAACCTCGCCTCGGGTAGCGAGTTTTACCGGGTTCGGGCTCTGGATAAAAATTGTCTAACTCGGGTTAAACAATTAGTTAGTCAGGATCACACCACTAGCTTTTAAATTAAATGACAATTAAGGCAGATAGAGCCAAACAAGAAAAATAACAAAATCGTAAAAGGAAATAATAAAGATTTTAATCCCTTAAAGTTACAAAGTCAATTTATTAAACCAAAATGAAACAAAGTGCTTTTCTTACAATGTTTCAAGTTCGGACATAAAGCGTTCAATAAATGTGCAAGTTCAATCAAATTATAAAGGATAAATGCACAAAGTCAAAACGATTAACTCTGTCAAAGCCTATCCATTATCATCAATTCTTCATCAGACACCATGAACAAGGAGGACCTGTTTTTTGCAGACGACGTTAAACGCATGCAATATTGGTATATTAGGAGCACGTGGTACGATCTGTTTCAAATGATATCAATTCTACAATTCATTCAAAATATGAAACTATAATGTCAACCTATTTACCAAATGTAGGACCTATATACATGTACTTGAACCAGGCTTCTGTACCGAAATGAAATGTTGCTCATAAGAAGCGAATTTTCAATTAGTCACATTGATTTCTACTCCTTTTTTAATTAAGAACTTTAATCTGTTGTTACAACAATTTGTTCCGCCTGTTGATCGCTGAAATTTGGACTTCTAACAGGTGTTCAATGGAAATATTCTTTTGGAAAAACTGCTCTTTTACAGACCGTTTCCCTGTGCATTCACATAACTTCCTACAAATACTGCAACGAGTACATGCAGTGCATTCACAAACGGGACAATCCTTTTCAAAACAATAATTTGAACTCTGTATTTCACACTTGTCCATTCGATGCGTTAGCAATTGACCTTAATATTGTCTTTGTATGCTTGAATCAACAAGCCATGACCAAACACCTTTCAAAGGAGGTCATACTTACCCAATTTGTCACTCGAGGCAAACCACCCAAAACAAAGAAGACCAAAGGTATTTCAATTTGTGTCAGTATGGCAATCAAAGACCATTACATTTGATTATTAAGTAAGAGAGAACAAATTTTGCCGAAGATAAGAAAATTAACGTCGAAACAAGTTTCACGGCATAATTGACCAAGTGCCATCGGCGTAATAGAGAAAAATTGACAGGTTAGTCTGATCAGAGACATAGATGTTATGATTGTAATCTATGTCTCTGGTCTGATAAAAATTATTATCTCCATTTAAGCTTTTATTGAAATATAACGGAATACTATCATAATATATCAAGTTACAAAAGATAAATATGAGGGGGAAAATGTCCGCCCTCGATGTACATTACAGTGAGGGGACAAATGTGCGCCTAAACCCATTACCAAACCATAACCAAATTTACCGATTTGTTGCAGGCGACTCTAGAAAACATTGTGGAACATGGATAAATTGTTCTTAACGAGCAAATCGTCCTTTTCCCACAATGTTTTCTACCTAATAGGAAGATCATTTCCAATAACATCACATTTTGAAATCTCGTCTGCAAACCCTTTCAATTTGGGACGGTTGAACATTTAACGTTCGGTAAAGAGTTATACAAAAATGGGGGCAAATGTTCGTGGGGGGAGGGGGGGGGGCAACTTCCCGTATATCATTTCGCAAGTTTCAGCCAATGCGTTGAACTAAGTCTGCAAGAAGCGCAATTCAACTTTCCATGTATTTGGTTTCAATTAGGAAAAATGACGGCCTCAACTTTGTCTGGACTTCCCATTTTTAAAACAAGATAGTTAACAACCGTCGAATTCCATAAATAAATCCATCGTTTCAAAAAAAGTAACAAAAACATATATAATCAGATGATGAAAATACTGAGGGAATTATTTTAGTCGAAGTACAGTATCAAGTGCTCACAAATATTGTACTCCCGCCAAACGCGTACAACGTTACTAACAGTGATCGTGTGTAAATTGAGTGTTGACCTGATTATCGGACCGTGTTACATAACCCAGAGCTATTCGGAACACCTCGGCCATTTCTTAAAATAACTACCGACTTGTTACGGGGATTGCCGAGTAGATACGATTGGATTGAACCCAGAGCGAGACTTAGCATCCGGATGTTTCGGAATTTTACCTCAACGTTTGAAAGCACGTTTTATGTGTTGATTAAATCAAAGTTTTGTATATCTATACAAAAGTGACACTTTTGAGACTTCACACAGCGACAGATAAAAGGTTGATCTCCAAATCGGTAAGTTTGATTTCATAATCCATTGCATATTTATGGAATGATAGGTGGTCAAACATGCGCAGAAAATCTGTGCGCAAAAATCTAACGTAAAAATCACGGTTGACTCTGGACTCGAATGCGTCAGTCAAAATAGCAATAGCCTTCGAGACCAGTTATCTGGACTAACTAAGTCACAGAAAACATCACAGAAAATGGCATAGTTAACGGTAAAATCTCGCAAATCAAGGTGAGAGAAAAACAAAACCAACATTGCTCACTTCAAAAACTTCAATGTACATCTCCACTTAGAGAAACAGGCCTAAAAAGGTGAAAAATTGTTTCTCTGAATTAAGGAAATAAAATAAATCACTAGAACACCATGCTTTGTTTAACTCTTTTACTTTTTATTGGATTTTTGAAAATATTCTTCTGTTTCTTGTTTTTAAACTCTTCCAGTGCATCCGTGGCATCAAAGTCTTTAACTTTAGGACCTTCAATAGCAATAGTCATCAATGTCCTGAGTTTCAAGTCATTGAGTCTATTCCTATGGGAGGTCTTAACAATATTTTGCACCGAGAACCCTCTCTCGCAAATGGCTGTCTGCACTGGTAGAGCCAGTGCAATGTTGGCAAGTTTTATCAGGTTTGGAAACAAATCCTTATGGTTTTGGAAGATAATTTTCCCTAAAACATTAAAATTATCATTCGTTTTCTTTTTGACATATTTATTTCGTCTGCTCGATGAAGACGGGTTTGGCTGCAGAACGAATATTAAACGAAACAACCATTGTTGTTTTACAAGACAGTATACCAAATAACCGTCGAAGAATTCACGCAAAAATGCGATATAAATCATTTATAATCACAAGAAAATAATGCTCGATATTATTCATAAACTACGTCGGCATATAGTGACATGCATAGCGTAAAGAATTTTAGAACACAACGCCGTAAAGTAACTTTCTAGAACGGAAGTGTAACCAGGGAAAGCCAAATAAATTATGCAAATTATTTCTATTTTTAGATTGAAAACTTAACTTGGGTTTCCAACATTTCGGAGCGACAGTATCGAGTGACGGTGTCGGACCCACGCATTTTCGTACTTATCTGCCAACTTATGATCGGAATACAATTTCTTTAGTTTATGAATATTTTCTAAACAATAAGGTAGACGATTTTCATTGAATAGGGGCGCCTTAGCGCGCATACGGATATGAAACAGGGGCGCTTTTTCAAAAATGGGGGGCGAATTGCGCGATCGCGCGGCCTAGAATAAACATTCGGGTTTATCATGACCCCTAGAATAAACATTAGGGCTTATCAAAGACCCAATCGGAACTTCTCGGGTATTTCCGTGAGCTGTGAAATACACCTCGGATATAAGTGTAGGGTTACAATTTTTCGGGTAAATCGGCATCCGCCAATGAACACCTTTTCTAAGCGTGCATGCTAAGTAGTTCAATGTGTATGGAAGTGTTGGGCATCCTTTTTAATCACTTTTGATCAGTAACTCATACCAAATGGCGAACTTGTTGTTGTGACATGTATATTTGTTTCCTCAATCAAATTTAACGACTTTTTGGATTTTACGTTCAAGATCTATTTTTAGAAACGAAAGAAAGTGACGTCATTCTCGCGGGAAACAATATGGCGTCATCCCTATTATTTCAGAGGTGTTTTCTATTGGATAAACCCGATGTGTTCAGATTGTCAAAGACCTAATAGGTCTTTGGGTTTAATGAATATGTATCTCATTTACCCTTTTTTACCCTTATCATTTTTACCCTTTTCCATCCCTTATTCAGGGTAGCCTTTACCTTTTACAATTTTCATACAATACTCAATTTTTATAAATTAATTGCACTTAAATGGATTTTGTTCATTTAATTTCAGTTTTCTATTAATTTATTGTTGGATTTAATTACTGGGATTCAAAATATCAGATTAAATTAATATCTTTTGTAAAAGAATCAAACTTTTTACTTTAGTAGTTCTCTCTGAATGAATTATATCAAAAATATTGTTTATATATTCAAATGAGTTTTAAATCACACACACAACATATTGAATGGAACAAAATGGAAACACATATCTCCTCCAATCAATATTACATATCATCTTGAATCCTTCGATGCTTAAATTTGAGGCTTGTATAATGTTAATATGGGATTTTGAAGAAAAAAAGACCACATAAAAATGTGAAAAAAAATGGGATTTTCTTCTATCTTTCCCATAACACCTTCTTTTGAATCAAATTCAACGACACTTCGGCCAATTTTTATGAATTAAAAAGGAAGTTGTTTTCCCTAGTAAAATGCTTACAGATATGTACAGTAAATATCACTAGCCCGGTCGGGCTACCACTCTGGGGAAATTCAATAATCCACTAGTCTCGGGGCTAGTGCGAAATTCGCACACTGTATGAAACCTACTGGAACGCACCTTGCGGTATATCATATATATGCTTTCTTTGAACCATATGTCAAAAATAACATTTTCTTAAAGAACATGGTCAGTCATCAAGAATTACTAGTAGATATACCATCTTAGTAGCCAGACTGCAATAGACGTTTCGATTAGGGACTAAAATTTGAATTTTCGGTCTGTTTTGTATACTTCAGTCTCCCTTTCTTGTTCTTTTTTGTCTTTCATTTCTTTCTCCTTCTTCATTTTCTTCTTCGTCTTTTAAGTTTAACCCTTCCCTCACTTCAACTTACCTAGTCGACACCTTCGAAGGTCTACTTCAAAACCCCTTTCCTCATATCCCTCTGGTGGTAAAGGAATGGTGTTTCCCAATCTCCTAGTGTTGGGTCCTGTAGAATAAACAAATGTGTGTTTTATTACCTCATTACTGAACCGTCTATAGGAATGACGCTTGTCTCGTTTCAACCGGTTTGTCATATCTAAAGTTTGACAAAGTAGGGGTCTTATTCATAAAATTGTCCATAGGTATGCCTTTTTTTCAAATGTTAACTTGCATGACCAAAAGGAGTCTTCGCAAGATTGTTTTATTAGGCATACAGACGAACGAACAAACGAATATTTTTTTATAAGTGACATTTGTTAATATAACGGTAAGCTTCAATTAGACAGATTACGGCTGACCAACATGTAAATAGTTTGGTTTCATAGCTTCTGCAATTTGGCTCTGTGGCCCATTGGCTAGAATATGAGCCTCTCCATGACAAAAAGGCCCTTATCGCAATTTTTATCGGAATTTACTTTTTTATTTTATCTGAAAGAGTGTTCCCTACTGAATACAGTGATATTACTTGTTTGGGTAATCCATCTATAAGATGGTGTAATCTGTATACAATGTACATGTAACTAACGTCCGTGACCATTTTGACGTCCATTTTGACGTTGACGAACGTTCGCAGTAAGAAACTTGAGAAGGGGTTAATGAAACGTCAAAATAAAACGCATAAAGCAAATAGATGCAATTATTATTTTTTGCATATACAAGTATATACATATATAAACAATTTGGGCTAATAAACTATATTAAATGTCGTCCATTACTATGGAAACAGGTTTGAAGAAAATTCAATTGCAGAAAATATCTAAATATTATATACTTGAATCTAACAAATAACTATTTAATCAAAGTAAAGCAGAAACAAAACACTATTCTTCAGCGGACTCTAGAGGACAGGTAATGTCCTTGTTGGCTTCCCTTAGATATGGCCGCACATGGGTGACAAGATAGCGCACACGGTCAGGTGTCAGTCCAGCTGCCGGCACTATACACGGTCGCTCATGTGGAACGTTGATCGCTGTACACAGTCAATCGGAACTCTTCGGGTATTTCCGTGAGCTGTGAAATACACCTCGGATATAAGTGTAGGGTTACAATTTTTCGGGTAAATCGGCATCCGCCGATGAACACCTTTTCTAAGCGTGCATGTTAAGTAGTTCAATGTGTATGGAAGTGTTGGACATCCTTTTTAATCACTTTTGATCAGTAACTCATATCAAATGGCGAACTTGTTGTTGTGACATGTTTACTTGTTTCCCTTATCAAATTTAACGACTTTTTGGATTTTACAGTCAAGATCTATTTTTAGAAACGAAAGAAAGTGACGTCATTCTCGCGGGAAACAATATGGCGTCATCCCTATTATTTCAGAGGTGTTTTCTATTGGATAAACCCGATGTGCTCAGATTGGTACACAGTGTGACTTTTGTCTCCTCTCGACCGTTTGATAAAGAGGCAGCCCGGCTCGTTTGTAGTGAACCTGAACTGCTGGTAGCCCCTGATCCCTTTCAATGCTTTGAAATGGCGACTCAAGAAAGGTTTCCATTGTCGCCATTTCCAAGTCGTTCCTTCAACTCCGTTGTCGTAAACCACTGCCCTATTGGTTGTTGAAGACTTGTTTACAACACGCTCTAAAATAGAATGGCAAAACACAATTTGAAAATATCGGTAATCAATGCATGTCAATGTTTTATGAAATGAATTCAATCAATAGAAAAGACTGAGCACAGGATCCATGACGATTACATGTAAATTGTTTCATGTGTAGAACTGACAGTTTGAAAAAAAAAATTTTTACCTCAGCAAAAATAAATATTTACCGTAACATTACACTGGCATTTAAGAGAAAGCAACTTAAGTAAGCTCGGACTTATTGGGTACTTCTGTTTTTCCATATTATTCAGTTCAAACTGTCTCATGAAAATTATTCCTTAAATAGCAGCCAATCCATTTAATCATCAAATATTGTCCCAGAGACATTCTTGTTTGAGTTCTAAATTGACGAATAGTCATGCCAAAATAAGAAATCAATGTAATAAACGATAAAGCGAAAACAGTTTTGACACCAAAACCTCGAATTACCAGATTTTTTCGCGATGATATGCTATCAAATCTAGGAATGCATCATGTTTCACATATATATCAAATGTCGCTGCTTTCACATAAGAATAGTTTCATCAATGTGCATACCAATGTCTTCAAGAGTTTCACAATCGGTTCTTCTATATAGTTTTTTAATGTGGGCGAATCCAGCGTCTATCAAACAGCGAGCATGTCCCGGTAGTTGCATTAGGTATTTGATCTCATCATTTAATCCTGTCATTGTTTGTCATGAGAAATAGGCCATCACATACCTGTTTTTATTTTGCCCTGAAAAAAGTTTCCAAATGAGAAAACTAGTGACATAGTTTAAGACCTATCTACTCTTACATTGTTTGACTGTAAATCTACTAGTATGTATTGGCCGACTTGCAACTTGGGTGCATAGATGAATGCATATATACAACGACACCAAAGTATTATTCTTGTATGAAAAATCTTCAATCGCTCTTTAAAAAACAGAACTTGTATGTACGTATTTTCCACGTTCCAGCTATCTAGTTCAAATTGCTTTCAAAATAATTTCATAAGCGTTTTTGTACAAACCTCCACAATTGTCTGCATGTAAAGTCATAGACTTTTCGCCACGTGTATAGTTTGATAGGGCATGATCCACCATTGATATGATGGCGTCTGGTCCGTGAATACCTTTACCATCAGGCCCCATTGTTTGGCTTTCGTCGATCAGGTAATTATACTGTCGAGGTGTACCATCGTCTCTGAATCCGAATACGTCGACCTAACGGGAAATAAACAGACTTTCAGAATTTGAATTATACACCAATTCTTCATCCAAATATCAAATAAAATCACTAGTATCAAAAACCATGAGAATGATATTCATAATTTGTTTTACCTTTCTAGGTGTAACGAAGTACATAGGGCCCATCTGTCTGACATGATGTGGCAAAGAGACATTCTGGGAAAAGTCGAACGTGTAATGGATGTGCCTGTAATTCGTGGAACATGGTTCTGCCGGTATATCAGGAGGTTGACTTCCGCTCAGTTCCCTTTTGCTATTCGCTACACATGTCCTGTACACCTGAAACATAGTATGCATAACACAGACCTGTGGTTATCCAAATAGTGTTTGATGTTGGCTCAAGAGTGTATGCAAAAATAGCTGAAATGAGCTATTAAAAGTCCTCCTTAAAGGTATTTTTTTAGATAGAGGAGATAAATGATTAATGATCATGTATCACATTTGGAAACGAAAATTATTTAAGAAAATACAAAAAAGGTTGCCAAACTTTACCGTTCTGCAGAATACTGCCAAGTTCCGCAAGTATGATTTACCCGTGTTCCATTACATAAAGGGATATTCACATCACCTAGCTGATTCAAAGAGCTTTATGACAAAATGTTTGACGATGATGGTGGTTGAGGTTGTGACGATAATGAAAGAAACTTAGTGTACCTGATAATCATTTTTGCAGCTAATATATGTTGTTGTAGGTCCGTCGACGCTCTCAATTTGTCATCATCCGTCTGGGCGTCTCTGACTTTCTTTCGGACTATTTCACATTTTGCACATACGTCATTCTCTGGTGCGGAAATCTTTAAAACACAACAATAAGATGGGACATATTTTGGAAGGAATAAAGGACGGACTACAACAATGCTCTTTATTCCAACCCATCAAGTTTTCACCATGACCTTGTACAGTACTTTCATGTACGAAAATGCCCAAGTGTGGGCCGGTACATTAACGATGGAAAACATCAATATAAGCGGATATCACAATGAAATCGTAAGATTGTTGACACGATGTGAAACCCTAAAATGAAACAAATGAGTAAACTTTATTTCAACGCACATTCATGTAATAAAGTCAATGTAGTTTAATATATACTGATAAAAGTCAATCTGTATATTGAAATGCTTTAAGTGTAAGTTCTGGACGGATGCCTTATCCGCAACTTATGTCCTGCTGTTTGTGCAATACAGTCAGTATTTCCATACCTTTATATGTGAACAGCACTGTAACCATATTCCACAAAATCCTGAGATTTTGACGGCCCTGGTGTTCGTCTCTTGGCATGACTGTTGGTAAATTCCGTGGACAGCCACCTTTGTGGTAGAGGCCGGAAGGAAAACTGGGGGGGATATCGTCACGTCCCCTGGGAGCAGCTGGCTGAGGAAGACCATTTTCTTCGGCATACATAATGATAAACTTCACCACCTTTTCAATATCGCCAAACGCCAGTGCATGTCGGGTTTTCTTGCCTGTATTCCCATGGACTCGTGGTACATTGCCGTTGTCATTTATATGGCGAATAAGGTTCTTGAGTGTTTTTTCACCTATGTCATATATTATCAAAAAGGATTTCCTGCATATGATGGTTCTGTCAAATCGATATTCGTATCGTGTCCTCTTTCTTTCACCATACCTGCTGCGTTTGGGATCACTTCCAATTTTTATTACAGCTCCCATCAGATACGCTTCTTTTGTGTCCTTCTCCATTTCTCTTAGGTTGAAGATATGCTCTACAATTGAATCGTCATCAATTGATGAAAGACAGTTCTGTGGACACTCACATCCCGCTCTCACATGTTGTAAGTCATTCTCTTCTTCCCCTAAAGACAGTAGAGGACTTACACTGTCTTGGGACGGTCCAACACGATGTTCGTCTCTAGCCTGCTCCAACTCAGTTTCCTCCTCCTCATCATCATCATCAAGCATGTCACAGACTGCAATACCTTCTTCATCTTCATCTCTAGGCATAGATCTTGATTGAGAATTGAAAAAATCTCGGTAAAATTCATCAAGTTCCTGAAATTAAAAAAAATATGATAACTATAAGCAAGATATTTGACACGTTTTCTGGTATATTTGTAATAAATAATGTTTTATCAAAAAACAAAAATAGCTACAGGTCTAGTTGGTATTCGAACCTTAGGCCCTTTCGACTAAAATAAATGGTGCTGACCCATCAACCGACTACGCTAGGGCGTTACATGATGTTGATGTGAAATAATGAATTTATAGAAAAATCAATACTCACAGACTTTACCGAAGAGCCGTTTCTATATATAGGTTAGAGGCTAGATAGTGAAATTTAAACGATATAGAAACCCCAAGGAAGGAGCGATAGCGACTGACAGGGTTTCTATGTCGTTTAAATTTCACTATATAGCCTCTAAACAATTTAGTGTTTAACCTACATTTCCATAGAGCGCTCTATTTGACGCTGGCAAACCACGCCTCTACAGGTATGATCGGCGAATGGCATAAAACTGCTGCTCAGTATTTTGAAATTCGACATAAACTACGCCTTCCGCGGCTGTCAATTTCATGACAAGAATTTGCCATACCATATTTGGAAGAAGAAAACTGTACTTCCCAGTGATGTAGATTGCAATGTAATTTTTTTACGTCACATATTATCAACTTGATAGCATTCAGTTTATGTTTAAGTTTTGTTTATCAGTGATTGAGTTTTACCCGTTACTCCATAATTTGTTTCTCATCTGCAGCAGAAAACTTGAGAAGCTCTTGTACCAAAAGAAGAAATCGAGCAATTTCTCCTTTTGTCACAATATTTTCTTTTCAATTTCAAAGAGAAACTGTGATTTTTCATAATGTATATATGTGTTGTCTGTTGATGCTTTCAATGTGTACCCGTCACATTATTCCTAATGGAGTAAAATGTTAATATAGTTCAGTTTCTTTTTTTCTCAACGATGTTAGGATACCCAGTTAATTGTAATTCCTTTTTATTTATTTCTGTGTTTATTTCTCCCCCGCGACGTCACAGCGATCTTTCAATCGCTACCGTAGGCTAGGCTTACACGTGTCATTGATTTGGAGGTGGAGCCTAAACTACACATTTATGCGCATGCGTGATACCAGAGTAATAGTCTCATAGAGCCCAAATAGAACGCTCGAATAGTAGTTTATGGAAAATAAACAAACAAAAAAATTCAAATTGACGCATTCTCATTGGGTGAAAATGTAGGTTAAACACTAAATATAGGTTAGAGGCTAGATAGTGAAATTTAAACGATATAGAAACCCCAAGGAAGGAGCGATAGCGACTGACGGGGTTTCTATGTCGTTTAAATTTCACTATATAGCCTCTAAACAATTTAGTGTTTAACCTACATTTCCATAGAGCGCTCTATTTGACGCTGGCAAACCACGCCTCTACGAGTATGATCGGCGAATGGCATAAAACTGATGCTCAGTATTTTGAAATTCGACATAAACCACGCCTTCCGCGGCTGTCAATTTCATGCCAAGAATCTGCCATACCATATTTGGAAGAAGAAAACTGCACTACCCAGTGATGTAGATTGCAATCTATTTTTTTTTACGTCACATATTATCAACTTGATAGCATTCAGTTTATGTTTGAGTTTTGTTTATCAGTGATTGAGTTTAACCCGTTACTCCATAATTTGTTTCTCACCTACAGCAGAAAACTTGAGAAGCCCTTGTGACAAAAGAAGAAATTGAGCAATTTCTCCTTTTGTCACAATATTTTCTTTTCAATTTAAAAAAGAAACTGTGATTTTTCATAATGTATATATGTGTTGTCTGTTGATGCTTTCAATGTGTACCCGTCACATTATTCCTAATGGGGTAAAAGGTTAATATAGTTCAGTTTCTTTTTTTTCACAACGATGTTAGGATAAAGGATTAAACCCTATAACCCAGTTAATTGTAATTCCTTTTTATTTATTTCTGTGTTTATTTCTCCCCGCGACGTCACAGCGGTCTTTTCATCGCTTCCGTAGGGTAGGCTTACACATGTCGTTGATTTGGAGGTGGAGCCTAAAACTACACATTTATGCGCATGCGTGATACCAGAGTTATAGTCTCATAGAGGCCAGATAGAATGCTCGAATAGTAGTTTATGGAAAATAAACCAACAAAAAAATTCAAATTGACGCATTCTCATTGGATGAAAATGTATGTTAAACACTAAATATAGGTTAGAGGCTAGATAGTGAAATTTAAACGATATAGAAACCCCAAGGAAGGAGTGATAGCGACTGACGGGGTTTCTATGTCGTTTAAATTTCACTATATAGCCTCTAAACAATTTAGTGTTTAACCTACATTTCCACAGAGCGCTCTATTTGAAGCTGGCAAACCACGCCTCTACGGGTATGATCTGCGAATGGCATAAAATTGCTGCTCAGTATTTTGAAATTTGACATAAACCACGCCTTCCGCGGCTGTCAATTGCATGCCAAGAATCTGCCATACCATATTTGGAAGAAGAAAACTGAACTACCCAGTGATGTAGATTGCAATGTAAATTTTTTTACGTCACATATTATCAACTTGATAGCATTCAGTTTATGTTTAAGTTTTGTTTATCAGTGATTGAGTTTAACCCGTTACTCCATAATTTGTTTCTCACCTACAGCAGAAAACTAGAGAAGCCTTTGTGACAAAAGAAGAAATTGAGCAATTTCTCCTTATGTCAAAATATTTTCTTTTCAATTTCAAAGAGAAACTGTGATTTTTCATAATGTATATATGTGTTGTCTGTTGATGCTTTCAATTTGTACCCGTCACATTATTCCTAATGGGGTAAAAGGTTAATATAGTTCAGTTTCTTTTTTTTCACAACGATGTTAGGATAAAGGATTAAACCCTATAACCCAGTTAATTGTAATTCCTTTTTATTTATTTCTGTGTTTATTTCTCCCTGCGACGTCACAGCGATCTTTCCATCGCTACCGTAGGGTAGGTTTACACGTGTCATTGATTTGGAGGTGGAGCCTAAAACTACACATTTATGCGCATGCGTGATACCAGAGTAATAGTCTCATAGAGCCCAGATAGAACACTCGAATAGTAGTTTATGGAAAATAAACCAACAAAAAAATGAAAAATTAACGCATTCTCATTGGATGAAAATGTAGGTTAAACACTAAATATAGGTTAGAGGCTAGATAGTGAAATTTAAACGATAAAGAAACCCCAAGGAAGGAGCGATAGCGACTGACGGGGTTTCTATGTCGTTTAAATTTCACTATATAGCCTCTAAATAATTTAGTGTTTAACCTACATTTCCATAGAGCGCGCTATTTGACGCTGGCAAACCACGCCTCTACGAGTGTGATCGGCGAATGGCATAAAACTGCTGCTCAGTATTTTGAAATTCGACATAAACCACGCCTTCCGCGGCTGTCAATTGCATGCCAAGAATCTGCCATACCATATTTGGAAGAAGAAAACTGCACTACCCAGTGATGTAGATTGCAATGTATTTTTTTTTTACGTCACATATTATCAACTTGATAGCATTCAGTTTATGTTTGAGTTTTGTTTGTCAGTGATTTAGACTATTTTGAGTTTAACCTGTTACTCTATAATTTGTTTCTCACCTACAGCAGAAAAATTGAGAAGCCCTTGTGACAAAAGAAGAAATTGCTTGTAACGAGCAATTTTTCCTTTTGTCACAATATTTTCTTTTCAATTTCAAAGAGAAATTGTGATTTTTCATAATGTATATATGTGTTGTCTGTTGATGCTTTCAATTTGTACCCGTCACATTATTCCTAATGGGGTAAAAGGTTAATATAGTTCAGTTTCTTTTTTTCACAACGATGTTAGGATAAAGGATTAAACCATATAACCCAGTTAATTGTAATTATTTTTTTATTTATTTCTGTGTTTATTTCTCCCCGCGACGTCACAGCGATCTTTCCATCGCTACCGTAGGGAAGGCTTACACGTGTCATTGATTTGGAGGTGGAGCCTAAACTACACATTTATGCGCATGCGTGATACCAGAGTAATAGTCTCATAGAGCCCAAATAGAACGCTCGAATAGTAGTTTATGGAAAATAAACAAACAAAAAAATTCAAATTGACGCATTCTCATTGGGTGAAAATGTAGGTTAAACACTAATATCAGGTATTGCACTTAAATATCGTTTTCTCCAACTAAATACGCTAATTTTAAAAATTTAACTTTTTTCTAACAAACATATCTTATTTTGAGAAATATAAGCACTAAATCAATATCCTTTAAACGTTCTGCACACAATTTTGACATGTTAGCATAGGCGTAGGAGCGTTTTCAACATTGGGGCAACTTCAGATGAAGACCGGTCTAAGAATAAGTGTTTCTAAACTTTTTAATGACTCTTCATGCATTTACAAATTCAATAACATTATGAGAATTAAAAGAAAGCGTATGAAAATGTGTATCTTTAATAATAATAATAAAAAAAAAGGGATATGCCAGGTCTCGATCTCACGCGGAAATCAAATGTATCGATTTAAACAAAAAGTAGCAGCGACCAGACTGTCACAACCACAGATTCATCTACCAACAGAACGAGAATAACTTATTTTTCAAGCTTTAGCTAACAATTGAAGACAATATTGAGTCTGACTCCTTAGAACAAATTCTATTACACCGTTGTTTTTGTCAGATCAAAACTTCCCGGGTATTTTTGTGAGATGAGTTTTCATTGGATAAACCCGATGTGTTCAGATTGTCATTTGCGATGATGACGTCAAAAAGATTTTGGTTATTGTTCGTTACAAAAGGCGAATTGGAATTAGATAAAGCACAAAAATATACATTTATTTTTATTCTGCTGTTAAATTTCGTTTCTTTTCTTTTTCTTTTCAAAATCTTCATTTGCCATTGTGAATATTGGGGGCAAAGTATAGTGCCCCCGGTCTGGATATTGGGGGGCCCCCTGCTCCCCCGGCTCCTACGCCTATGGTTAGGTGACAGCTATCCGAAAAATGCAGACGACGTATCTGTCATCCGGTAGAGGCTCGTATTTTCTTAGTTATAAATAAGTACTACCATTTAATTTACAACAACAAAGTCAAATGTGGATTACCTGTAATTCTTCCATCTTTTTCTTGTTGGTTCTCGACGAAAAATACGGATTCCTTCGAAAATAAAGGAAACAGCGGGGATATCTTTTACCGGTAACTTTGATCGGCGTTTTCCGTAATTATCGATTTTTGCGATAAGGGCCCTTTTGTCATGCAGAGTGTGTCAACTTGTTTACTATACAACTCGGAATCAAATTGACACACTCGGCATACGACCAATCAATTCCCAATGACGGCATCTGAATTTTCGCGAGAGGATCCTGTTTAACTTGGGGAATGCCAATTGTCTTACCGGGGCAGTCAAGTTTTAGATCCTTCCCTTTGATTATGAACTTGACATCACAACACAGCTGAAATACTGTTGACGAGATGTTAAGTGATAAAGTCAGTCTATATTGTCAACCATAAGTGATCAAATGTATTGCTACCTTACCAACAATATGTATCATAAAGTGTGTTTTCGTGTACAATTGCTGTCCAAAGCTGGTTATATTCTGATTTAAGGGCTTTGAGCTTTAAACGGTCACTATATACTCGACCAAACATGTTCAAATTTATTAGTATTCTAATGTCAAATAACAAAAAACAGTTAATAAATCTTGCCAAATTCATTTGTGAAGCTCTCAAACGGCGGTCAAGTTCATTTGATTATTTGACAAACTAATTGCTTATCTTTATAGATATATTGTTATTACCATTCCATATAAATTTGTATAGGGGTAAAACAACATGTCTTTTCATGAGAGGCAGTCTCCCGACTGACTTACGGAATGCCGATGGTTCTACCCGTTTGACCAGCCCTTGTGGGCAGTTGAGTATGGGGTCTTCCTCCATCATTAAGAGTCATTAAGAGTCGGGCATCGCTACATAACTGAAATGATGTTGATGTGATGTAAAACCCATATAAAAAAATCAACATGTTACCACTTAATAAAGTGAGATAAAAATGATTGCTTACCTTCCATTATTACCATTTTAAATACGTTTTCAAAATAGACCATCCACTTGCAACGAACCAGACTTGACTGACTTATCATGCGTCACCTAGCGCCTCTAACACTTTTCTAGCCTGGGGTCCTGGCCCGTTCGTATACCGCGAACTAACTAATGCGGGTTAGCATGGGCCAGGACCCCAGGCTATAGGATTTCTGGTGTATTCATGTACTGCCTACGAGGTATATCTACCGACTTGTTACGGGGATTGCCGAGTAGATACGATTGTAACATTGTATGTATATACACATAATAGATCTATTCAACGCAGTTAACAATGTTTGAGATTACAGGAGCCTGAATCAATTATGTATTGGTTAAAAGTCTTCTTTTTTTTTTAAAAAAAAGCCGCTTTTATTAAAAAATGAATTTGAAATAAATATGAAGATAAGTAAATTGACTACAACACAAAAAAACTGATATTTTAACCAAAAAGGCGAAGTATATTTTAATTTTATATAGTTAAATTTATTTGACCTTGACCTTCATCTGTCAAAACACTTGAAAAGAAGGTGATGAGAGAAATCAACACATTCATGATTTCTTTATCAAAAGAACACCAAGAATGAGTGTGATAACGTGGTAAGTGCATGGTTTTATTGCATGAACATTACTCTTATTACAGAAATGTTAGAAGTAATGTTCCTACCGTGCCCTGTTTGGGACACGGTAGTAAATCCGCCCTCTTAGTTCTTTGGAGCAGGCCGGTTGTGTATCACAACCGCTACGATAATTCAAAAATGGGGCAACTAAATGCAACAAAACTTCACCTGATTAAACACATGCTTATAATCTCATACTTCATAGTCCAAAAGTTTTTCCATTATTTTAAGAGAATAGAAGCATTTTTCGTAATCCTTATATATTTCCTTTTACCAAATCCATCACTTCCTGTTTTCACTTTGATATCGCCAAGTTTTGATATCCAGGACTATCCTACAACGATTGACTACAAAATTGGGTCAAATTGGCGAAGCTAAACCTATAGGGGTATTCCATATTTGGAAGTTGTAGTAAGGTTTAAAAAAGGCGGGAAAAACACGTGTTTTCATTGGATGAGCCCTTCATGTTCAGTGGGTAATTACCATATTTTTAAAACAGAAAGTGCGAGAAGTTGCGAAAAAATCAAAATGGCCACTAACGGTTTGTTTCTCACTTAATTTCACCAACAATTAAGAAATACAACTTAATTAAGAAATTTTAGCTTCTATGAAGCTGTTTTATTTGATATTTTAGACAATACTATGCTAGGGTTATCATAAAAAGGTTATCTATCATGTGGTTGTTAACATTGATTTTGCTCCAACAAGCAGAGACATAGATAATGTTATCTATGTCTCTGCAACAAGTGATGAGCGTGGAATCGTAACGTCGGTGGCAACCAGATAGCAGCCATAAGACGTTAAAACATCGTATCTACAGAAATGTCAGCTTGTATAATGGCTGAAGTTCCTAGTGAAAAAATATCCATTTCAATTTTGATTTCCTGCATCGTTGTCAGAAACCATAGCAACAGTCTTTAAGACAAAACAGTGACCTGATAATGGCTTATGCACTCTCAGCATCTGTCGTCTGTCATTACAGTTCCCAGTATTAATTCAATAGCCAAAGTCAATGGGTATAAATAGGCCCGGGAAGGTCAGTTGGATGTTCGAATTCTAATTGAGTTTGTGAACACATTTGATTGTTTTCCACTGAAAGACAACCCCCATCCTAATAATTATTACATTTACGTATTATCTAAAGTGTAAGCGTTGTCTACTTAAACTGCAGCCTATTCTACCATAACTGAAAATTTACAGCTAGCCTGGAGTCCTGGCCCATGCTAACCCGCATTAGGGTTAGCATGGGCCAGGACTCCAGGCTAAAAATAACCTAGCCTCCAGCGGTTTGAGCGGCGGGTCGATTACGTAACATGAAATACCTCATTTGAAACAATTTTGTTGGACCGATAAGCGAGACGCATCAGATAGACTATGGGTTATCTTTACAGTTGTTCCCTTTGTAAATATATTGATAATAGTTTCGTGTCAAACGACATTGGTCGTTGTGCGCAGTCATGGTTTATATTTCGTGTAACGCTCGATAAGACTCGGGAAGTAAATTGGGTCATTCGAATGTACGCGGATAGGAGGTCGTAACTACAAACACACTTGTTATTTAGCTAACAGGCCGACAATGAATAAACTGTCTCAACCCACAATAGCTGGATTCGATTATCCACGGAAGCACACAGAGGAAAAGGAGCTACCTGGACATCGAAAAACGAGAAGTGTTTTGATGACAATCGGAATTATCACTGGACAGATTTTGTTCATACTTGCAACCACATTTCTCATCATATTCCTACTCGTCAATATAAATCATAGTAAGAAAGCAGCACACAGAAAAATTTCATTCCGACTACCCTGTGATTACATCAATACAATTTCCCAATATGCTCTTATTTAAGGGAAAAAAACATGCAAAGTTGTTACAGGTTAGATGATGATAATTGAATATTACACTTGTGATATGAGTAAGTAAGGAAGAAAATAAATTGTTCATTTTATTGAAATGGTTATAATTTATTACCTGAATAACCTGGTTACACTCCTACATTCGAAACATATATATATTGTAAACACCACTCTTATGGGGAAATATAATGAAGTCATGCAATATGTTATATAACATTTTATTCATCAACTTAAAATCTGGTATTTCCTGAAAAAGCTTTTTGTGAGACAGTCATTTTAACAAACTAAGAAATCTCTGAAAATGCATTTTAGTATGTTTATCACTCACATTCTGGACAATTAAATTTTCTGTTGACTTTTTTAAATTAATTCCATCTTTTTACACCTGAGAGACCACAACACTGTCTATGAAACCAATTATTGCAATTGTCACATGCAATCCAATCCTCATTTTCATTATAATGTTGTCCACATTTAAAACAAATACCATCATCCTCAGCACCATCATTATTAACCATATCTAACAAGACTTTTTCATTTTTGGACTTTGACATAATTCTTCTTTTTTCGCTCACCTGAGCACGTAGTGCTCAAGGTGAGCTTTTGTGATACCGAGATGTCCGTCGTCCGTGCGTCCGTGTGTCCGTGCGTCCGTGCGTCCGTGTGTGTGTCAACAATTGCTTGTGAACACTCTAGAGGCCACATTTATGATCCAATTTTTATCAAAATTGGTCAGAATGATTGTCTCAATAAAATCTTGGCCAAGTTCGAAACTGGGTCATGTGGGGTCAAAAACTAGGTCACTAGGTCAAATAATTTAAAAAGTTTGTGAACACTCTAGAGGCCACATTTTTGGTTCAATTTTGATGAAAGTTGGTCAGAATGATTGTCTCAATAAAATCTTGGCCAAGTTCGAAACTGGGTCATTTGGGGCCAAAAACTAGGTCACTAGGTCAAATAATTTAAGAAGTTTGTGAACACTCTAGAGGCCACATTTATGGTCCAATTTTGATGAAAGTTGGTCAGAATGATTGTCTCAATAAAATCTTGGCCAAGTTCGAAACTGGGTCATGTGGGGTCAATAACTAGGTCACTAGGTCAAATAATTTAAAAAGCTTGTGAACACTCTAGAGACCACAATTATGGTCCAATTTTTATCAAAATTGGTCAGAATGATTGTCTTAATAAAATCTTGGCCAAGTTCGAAACTGGGTCATGTGGGGTGAAAAACTAGGTCACTAGGTCAAATAATTTAAAAAGTTTGTGAACACTCTAGAGGCCACATTTATGTTCCAATTTTGATGAAAGTTCATCAGAATTATGGTCTTAATGAAATCTTGGCCAAGTTTGAAACTGGTTTACGTGGGGTCAAAAACTAGGTCACTAGGTCAAATAATTTAAAAAGCTTGTGAACACTCTAGAGGCCACATTTATGGTCCAATTTTGATGAAAGTTGGTCAGAATGATTGTCTCAATAAAAATGTTGGCCAAGTTTGAAACTGGGTCATGTGGGGTCAATAACTAGGTCACTAGGTCATATAATTTAAAAAGCTTGTGAACACTCTAGAGACCACAATTATGGTCCAATTTTTATCAAAGTTGGTCAGAATGATTGTCTCAATGAAATCTTGGCCAAGTTCAAGACTCGGTCATGTGGGGTAAAAAACTAGGTCACTAGGTCAAATAATTTAAAAAGCTTGTGAACACTCTAGAGGCCACATTTATGGTCCAAATTTGATGAAAGTTGGTCAGAATGATTGTCTCAATTGAAATCTTGGCCAAGTTTGAAACCGGGTCATGTGAGGTCAAAAACTAGGTCACTAGGTCAAATATTTGAAAAACCTTGTGAACACTCTAGCAGCTATATTTATGGTCCAATTTTGATGAAAGTTGGTCAGAAGGATTGCCAAAATGAAATATTGGCCATGTTTGAAAGTGGGTCATGTGGGGTCAAAAACTAGGTCACTAGGTCAAATAATTTAAAAAGCTTGTGAACACTCTAGAGGCCACATTTATGGTCCAATTTTGATGAAAGTTGGCCAGAATGATTGGATTATTTACCATAAGCTTGACTGTCTTAAAATTTTCCAAATTTATTTACTGTTGAAAACCAATAAACGACTTTGAGATACATTTTCCAATTGTTATTATTTTAATTTGCCCAACCAATTGTTACTGTCCCTGCTTTCACAAACCTAAATTTCCTTCATCTTAATTCTCTTTGTCTTGGTGAACATTAACTCAAGAAGACAAATACAATACACATAAAAAAATGTTAACAAGCAAGAGCATTGGCTTAGAGTATTCAATGCAATTAGCACTTAGAAGAGTTTGAAACATACCAACCACTCTGTCTTAAATATACCTCTTTTTCAAACAGAACTCAGGTGAGCGATAAAGGGCCATTATGGCCCTCTTGTTTATATTATGTGGTCTTTTGGTTTGTCTGTGATGTTGAGGGTTTTTCTGAATCTGGACTCAATTTGCTTTTGCTTTCTTGCTTTCTTGCTTGGACCATTATCTGTTTTCGTTGCTCCATTTTTTTTAATGCCTAGAGATACCATTACATCACTTGAAAATTGCTTAATTAGTACTGAAGTGACGTTTTGCACAATTTCTGAAAACAAAACTGTAATTTGGTTCATGTCATTTTCAGTTTCTTCCTCAGACCCAAAGATTAAAACAAATTTATTAATTAACAGTTGGTTCTGTGTAATATATTTTAGAACATGACTGTGTATCTCTGAGAAATAGGTGGATATATTTTCACCAGTGAGTTCCTGCAAACATGCTGAAATCAAGGCTTCAAAGAAATAAAAACTTTCATCTGAAATATTTGTAAGGCCTCTTTCCAAATTGTGTTTCCTTGCTGTTTCTAATAGACTTCCAGGATCATTTGAAGCCTGTATTAGATAACTTTCATTCATTTTCATTTTGTCTAATAACTTAGTTTGTTTCAATGCATTGTTATATATGGTTACAGCATGACCACTTGTTTTGTACATGTTGGATTTCAATTGCTGTGAGATGTTATATTGGAGTTTTGCTACTGCATAGCCACCAATGTATCTGATTTTTGTCATCTAACAAGGCTATAATTCTGAAGTCGTTTGGTGACCTTATTACGAAATGAACCGCCGTGGGAGAAATTGACATTTGAACTTTTCCACACTCGCAATATTTTAAAAAGCTGATCATGATATAAATGTGGGAGCGTAGCGGGAACCAATTTACTCTGGTAGAGATTGGGGGAAACCCGTGATGTTACTATTTAGAAACGAAAACGTTTCATGCATGAATTGCAACCAGTTGGCGACCTAATTTCACAATAAATCATGTATCATTTTAATTTAAATTTCCCATCCTGGTCCCCGACGTTTCAAACAATATCTTACTAAAGTGAAGTGCGTTTGACATCGGTCCTTCTATTTTTTGAAAGAATTGACTCTTGCGCCGATTTTGATTGACAGGACCTTTTGACCAATGAAAACGCTTGATTTTGTGTAGGCGTCGACTACACTTGAGAGACGCTTGTTTACACTTGGGTCTCTGTAGGAGGAGACAAAATGTGACACTATCCTGTGTACCATGCTTTGCAGAACCTTCTTCAGAGGATACAACAATGGTCCTGCAACGTTTTGGAAATATGATTGCACATGAAGAATTATTAGTTGTCTTTAAGATATTTGTTTACCCTTACTTTCAAAATTTGTTGGGTTTTATTTGCCAGGTATATTGTAAAACCATTCAGAGGTAATGCCTTGAGGGAAAGAAGCCCACAAATCAATCGCTCATGATGCAGTATACCTTGCAGGGTTCTACCTGGCGTTGAAGTGGCGGACTTAGAACTAAGGGGTCCCAACCCCACCAACACTTCTGGTTTTGTGAAAATGACCTTTAGCAAGTCACTTCAACGCCCTAGCCTAGTACTGGTGGATCAAGGAAAGCTGGAACATAACTGAAAAATTGTTGTAACGGCATTAAACATATAAAGTAAATCTTGAATTGTTAAAGGTGTAGGACTTCTAACACCAGGGTCCTGTGTTCAAGGGCTTTTTTGTTGCGGGAGGATCTTTAGTTTGCTGTGTTATATTGACCCTTAGAATGCTGGGTAATTTTCTAAACATAGTTATTTGTGTCATCTGCCTTCCGAAACCTAAAATATCTGCTTAATTTTGATGAGGATAGATACTCAGAATTGCAAACAGGTTAGACCACAGGCCAGCTGCCAATTCACTTGGAGGCTGGCCTGGATCTAACCTGCTTGCACAAGCATGTAGTAGGTTCCAGCACTATAAGGGTTAAACAAATAAAGAAGTACTAAAGAATAAAGAAATAGTCTCAACAAATATCTGCTTGAATGGATTTTTAATTACAAACATAACTTTACAGCATCTGATGCAAGTAACACAATATTGCACATGACAAAACTACTTAACTGCATCTTACCTCAAATCAAATGTCAAGATATAGATATGTAACACAGTAACAGTATTGAAAGCATTTACAGTGAAGCCTCGTTTATCCGGACCCCGATTATCCGGATGTCTCGCAATCCGAACAAAAATGTAAGGGAATGGAATTATTTGACCAGTTTGTTGCAGACTTTTGAAAACATTGTTGGTAAAGGAGAAATTGCTCATGACGAGCAATTTCTCCTTTTCCCTTAATGTTTTCTGCCTTATCAGAAGATTATTTTTGAATTTCATCACGTTTTGAAATGTCTGCAAACTCTTTCAATTTGGAACGGTCGACAATTTGGCGTTTGCGTATAAGAACATGCTCTGCTTCATTAGTCCGGATGATTCGGTCATCTGGACATTTTGTTGGGAACAGACGTGTTTGGATTAACGAGACATCACTGTACATGCATGACTTAAAAAAACTCAATCTGTAAATCCTATTTTGTTGGTACTCACTTGAATTGAGGCCTGCTTATTTTCAGGCCTGGTCCTAATTTCAGGCTTTGAGGTTTTAAATTTTCCTTCTTTGTTCATATTGAATATGTTTTAATTCAGGCTTCAAGAATTGATTTTCAGGCTTGAGCATTCCTTAACAATAGCAGGCCTGTGCATCATTTCTTTGAAACAGTTTCAATGACTACCCACAACTGAGGCTTTTGGGGAGGAATAAATAAGTGCACAGGGGATTTATGCTTGACCTCAACATTATACATGTATAAAAGCAAAAAATGCAATTAAAAAGGGTACCAATAAAATTGAGACATTATGGATATTTGAGGGACTTGACTTGCATTTAATCAAGGTTTTCTTAACAATTTTACAGAAAATTAATTTGTAGATTTCTCTTTTTTAAAACGTGATAAAAACTTATTTGTAGACTTCACTTTTTCAAAATGCGACAAGATCAAATTTGTAGACTTCTTTTAAAATGTGATAAAAACTAGTTTGTAGACTTCTCTTTTTCAAAATGTGACAGACTAATTTGAAGACTCCTCTTTTTCAAGATGTGACAAGAAACAATTTGTAGATTCTCTTTTTCAAAATGTGACAAACACTATTTTGTATACTTCTTTTTTATAAAATGGTATTGAGAAGGCAAAGTGACAAAGTTGACCTGTAGCTCATAGGTCCCAGGTCTGATCTGCATCAGCACTGCTAATTTCCAAGAAGTGTCTCTTGGCAAGAAGTTTCAAAGAAATAGCCTAGTATTGCAAATCCCAGGAAAATTGGCAATGTGGTGGCAAAATCACTTATACATACTGCCAAGTTTATCCACAAGCCATAACAGACAAACGCATATTTCTGAAATATACTATACAACCATTATACCGACAATTGCAGATAAAGATTTGTCATTTAAATACCAGTAAATTAAAGTCAGATTCCGCTTTTCCTGATTAGAACTAATTAATACTAAGAAAAGGGATGTGAGATCGAGACAGATGGAAAAAAGCAAACTTCATTAATTTCTATGTGAAAAATATGTATCATATAGCACTTGAAATAAAACTTACCGCAAAAATTGGCACACTAAATAAGTCTTATCAGCCCATAGTGAATTGACCGATCCACTCAAAATACCTCAAAATGAATATTTGATGCAGACTAACCATTTGAAAATATGTTAAAAACTCTGACAAACAAATGCATGAGTGCACATGAATGTTGCTTAAAGGCACTTCAAAGGAGAGGAGTACAAATAAATTACTGAAAAAATATATGGAGTTCTTTTATTATGTTCATAAAAGTCATGAGCATTAGTTAAGGAATGCATTGAGACCTATTAAATAGACTCATTTAAAATAGGTTATTTTGTGCTTGAAATATAGTTGTCTCCAATTCAATCATGTTTATCAACAACCTGTTTGTTTACATATTCAAAATAACGAATTCTGATTGGTCGGTTCAAAAATGTGTGTATCAACTGTCAAGGTCAGAGGTGAAGAATCAGGAAATCTGAATTATAAAACTTGCTAATCTGGGTTATTTCTGGTTTACTTTCACCTTTAAGTTGTGCCGATGGTGTTTTCTGGTGAAAACTATTAGAATTCCAAAAGTTTACCAAATAATAAAGTTTGATATAGCATTAATATCCTTTAATGGGCCTTTAAATACCTCATACTTGTACATGCTCATGAATATTGCGTTTATAAAAAGCTCATATTGTGAAAACAACCTCAACAAACCTTGGGGCAGAGTTGTGTTGGCTGTACAGCTATGATACTTGTCCAAGTTGAAAACAGCAAAAAAAAGATGAATTTTCTTGTCATCGTGATGTAAGGAAGAAACCTTTATGTCAAAAGGGGAAATGATTCCAAAGGATGCATTCTCCTTTCGACACAGTGGTTTCTTAAATCTGTGGGTGTGTTATTTTAAGTCATGGAGTCATTTATGTTTTAACAAAAAGGTATTTAATTTGATTACTTAATAATTAGCCATCATTAAATATCATTGGTCAACAAATGGTCTAATAATGATATTTGCTTCAAACAAATCAATTCAAACAAAGTTTTACTTCTAAGAAAATATGAACTAATTTAACAAGTTTTATCTTAACAAAACAAGGTTTCAGACTATTGACTTGCATAGAAACCTTGAAGAAATAAATTATAATACAGAATTAAAAACAAATAACTTTAAATGTCATCGCTTAATCAAATCATCAACCATTTGAAAGCTTTCGTCCACGTTCTTCTTGCAGTAGCGGAAAAACAGCTCTTCAGACTTGACTAGAATATCCTGGAGGTCTATCTTTAGGCTGGAAATAGAAATGAGGAATGCTTCTAACTCATTTTCAACGCCTCAACCGATTGCATCTCACTTTATTGCAACATCTTCAACCGACAAAAAACACCAAGGTGACAAAAGGATGTTATGTTTTGGGTCTGTTGCTTTAAACTTACACCAGTCATAAATACCATATGTGGGAATTGGTTAATTGATTGCCTCATATAAGAAATTAAGACTGGAGTTATGTAACAGCTTTTCTGGATCCACCAGTAATAGGCTAGGGCTGTAAATTGACTTGCAAAAGGTCACTCTAACGAAATCAGAGGAGTCGGTGGGTCTCAAACCTGGAACGCCCCGAGTTCTAAGTCCGCCAACTTAACCACTGGGCCATGCAGGATCCTTATCTGTTTGTCAAAATGAATTTAACCCAATACCTTAGAGAACATTTGTACATTTTTTTTTCAGGCTATTTTCTGTCTTTTTTGCTTTCAATTTGCACCAGTCATAAATTCACACATAGATCAGATCCAATAAAATACATGGAAAACCTAAATAGGAGAACTGCAGGCGCATTCATTGAAAAATACAGGATTGGCAATCAATCAAACTTACTTGTTTATGATACTGAAGACCATGGCAGCATCTGTACATTCGATGAGTTGTTGCCTACACATTTGTAACAGGGCAATGCACATAAACAACTCGAAGGTGTAACTGGTGTCTGACTCTATAGCTGACGTCCGTGTCATACCACCTGAAATGGGGTAAAATGTTAACCCACTTATATTACCATAAGTTAGTATAATGTAATATATTCAATAAGACCAAATTTTAGTTGTTCAAAAAGTGGTCTTAAAAACAGGAAGGTCTTTGTAGTAAGCTTCCTTACAATTGGAATAGACAATATGGTTTTTACTTAACCCTTTCCCAAGCAACACATTTTTGGCTGTCCCAAATTGAAAGAGTTTGCAGACGACATTTCAAAATGTGATGAAATTGAAAAATATTCCTCTGATAAATCAGAAAACCTTGTGGGAAAAGAAGAAATTGCTCTTAGTGAGAAATTTCTCCTTTTCCCACAATGTTTTCAAGAGTCGTCTGCAACAAAGTGGTTAAATGCCGTTATTGTTTGGAAAAAGGTTTAAATAAATTAAAGTTTAGTTTGTAAAGGTTTAACGACAAGACCCATCTATCTCCACATAAATTCAGACATGTGTAGACCTAGACTGCAATAACAGATGCAAGGACGAATCTTGAAAACGCCCATCTCAATGTGTCAATATTCTTCAGCATTGTGTTGCCATTAACCCTAAGAATGCTTGATAATTTTCTAAAAATAGGTTTTGGTATTGTCTGCTTTTCAAATCCATAAATACTTGCTTAAGTTTGTTGAGGTAAGATACTCAGAGTAGCAAACAGGCTAGATCAGAGGCCAGCAGCCAATTTACTTGGCAGCTGACCTGGATCTAACCTGTTTCCATAAGCATGAAGTCGATTCCAGCACTATACAGGTAAAACCTGTGTGTTTCGAGTTTTACAAAAGTCTGACAAACTCACCGATCTGCGCAAACTCCTTCATTTGTTGCCGACGTTTGGCCGTTTCTGCCTCCAGAGAGGAGAGTTCCAGGTGATGACTGCTGAGGATTTCGAACACCGTGATCGAGTCCATAAAGCTGAACTCTCGCTTAAAACCCAGCAACAACCACCTGCATGAATAACATAATTTAATTAATATAACAGCAATAGACTTTACTTTACTGACGCTAATAAGCCCATATAGTGCTGGAACAGACTTCATGCTTATGCAAACAGGCTGAACTCTCGCTTAAAACCCAACAACAGCCATCTGAGTGATTTAGATAATTTATTTATTATAATGGCAATAGACTTTATTTTACTGACACTTTACACACTTATAGTGCTGGCACCAACTTCATTGTTATGCAAACAGGTTGGATCCAGGCAAGTCGCCAAGTACATTGGCCCCTGACCTTTGATATAACCTGTTTGCTACACTGAGTATCTTTCTTCAACAAAATTAAGCAGATATTTAAGGTTTTGGAATGTAGATGACACAAAAATCTATTTTTTAGAAATTACCCAGCATTCTAAAGGTTAAATAACTATTTTACATCACATTAATTTTATATCAATGACGCTATAAAAAAAAATAGACTATTTAACGTTCAATTTCTAAGCATTTATCAATTTATTTGTCACATCAACATTGCCCAACTCTTAATGATTGTGGAAGACCTAGAACTCAACTGCCCATTAGGTTTAGTCAAGCCTGGTTGACCATTGGCAGCTTTTTCTTTGACCCCCAACTTACTTAGTAAATGTAAACCTCCCTCTCAAAAAACTAACTTTTCCAATTTCATCACATTTTGAAATGTCTTCTGCAAACAAGACAATTTAAGACAATCATTTTCCATTCACAATTCAATATATAAGGGGCCATAGTCCCCTAAATTTGCATAATTCAAGGGACTGTCTTTTATGTTAATCCAAATGCTGTCACCATAAGATGATAAATAATATTACTGTTGCTTTCAGTTTCGACCAGTCAAAAATTCACGTATGGCACAATGGGTTAAACAAACAAATCCAAGGGAGAAAATAAAGAAAATAAAATTGAAACAAACCTGTGACAGAAAAGTAGATCCCCCAAATCATGGTTCTCAAAATGGGACAGCAATTGGGGATCCATCTCTAACAACAAACGACGCACTTGCTCTGGGAAAATAAAAAATTAAAACCATTTTAGAATCGATCGATCGATCCAAATTGAAGGCAACAGCAGACTGCAACAGAAAGTATCAAATGGAAAGAAAAGCAGACCACACAAGAAAGTGTCAAATAGAAGGCAAAAGAAGACCACAAGAGAAAGTATGGAATGGAAGGAAACACTGTGACAAAAGTATTTCAATAACATTACAGTTTCACTGGATTCACCAGTACTAGTCTCTACAATGCATTACCCAAGGACACTGCTCTGAAAAAATCCCAGTGCAACAACAAAACACAGTATTCACTGGGTCATATATGATTCTGTTCAGACAATTCATTTACAATGTCAATTTCTATAATATTAAACCTGAATTAAGAAGTGAAAGAAAACATACACAATGTACATACACAGAGAGACTTTTCATCATGCAAACACCTACAAGGCAAACATAACTATTCCAACAACATACCTATTTTTTGTATCATGCCATGTTCTGTAAAATCGTCTTTAATCTTCTCAAGGTAATTCGTAAAACACCAATAAGCCTCCACCTAGGAAAAAATTAGTTTAATTACTTTAAGGTGCTTGTTAACAGATGTGATTAAATTTTTTAGTTAAAAATTAATTTCTTTAAAACTGCACAACAGCTGTACTGTTCTATTATACATATTGAAGATTAGTCATTGGAAGAAAAATTAGATCGTTTTTAATTCTTTGAAAATAGTGTATACGTCTTAATGATCGAGGAAGACCCCTTAATCCGCTGCTCATAATACACAATTTAACATCATTATCTCTTCAGCTTACATCTATGCTCTTGTTATGTTCCTTGTCATAAAATAATGTATTATATGGATATTATAATATAATGTAACTTTTTCTTTTCAATAAAAGATAATGCACAACTTTAATATAATTGACTAAGCTAGATGAAAAGTAATTTACCTCTGAGTCAAACACGACTAGAAACCGTGCGAGAATGTCATTCATACCCTGTGCATAGTTGATATCTGGATGGAATGTGGCATAGGTGATCAAAATGTCGCGTAGGTTGGAGAGGTGAGCATTGTTTGGCCCTCTGTTATAACAAAAGAAAGATGATTGAAATCAACAACATGTAGGAGCATATTTCAAAATTATTATTATTCATTTCTTTCTTTTTATTTATCTTTGACCCTTATCGTGCTGAAACCGGCCTTATGCTTATGCAAACAGGTTAGATCACAAGCCAGCCGCCAAGTAAATTGGCGGCTGGCCTGTGATCTAACCTGTTTGCTACACTGCGTATCTTTCCTCATAAAATTTAAGCAGATATTTAAGGTTTTGGGAAGCAGACCACACAAAAAACTATTTTTGGAAAATTGCCCAGCATTCTACGGGTAAATGAAAAAGAGAGAAATCTATTTGTTACTTACGTAAAATAATCAAAATCTCTATCTGTTCTCGGGACATCCTTATCAATCAATCGCAGAAAACTCTTGGTTTCTCGGATATTGATTTTATGTCTGTTAACATACACCTGAAATTGATCAAGAAAATAACCCATTTCAGGGCTTGGCCTTAACTTTTAAAATCAATTGCCCATTTGGACAAGTTGCTTGAAACACAACATGCCCAAACACATTTCTAACTTGACAAGAACTTTTTCAGATAATTTCTTTTTCAACATTCGAAATTAATCTCTATTTTTTAGATTTGTAAAAAATGAAGTAAAGCATTGCTGGCTATTGCAGCTTGTATTCATCTTATCATGTATATTTTGAGTCACATGGGTTACTCGTGAACATAAAAAATCAACTGCTAGAATCAACTAAATTTCTTTTATAACTTGAAACAACTTACCCCATTGGAAATTAAAGACTCTGTAAAGCTGATGAATTCACAGGTGCTTGAAACAATCTTCGATATATAGTATATAGAGCATATATTGGGATATTATCGAAGATTGTTTCAAGCACCTGTGGATCACAGGGATATATATCATAATACCTTTATTAACACTATATATATATACTAGTGTTAATAAAGGTATTATGATATATATCCCTGTGCTGTGGATGAATTAACAGGTTTGCTTCTTCAATAAGCCTTAACATTCAAGTCTGTTCTTAACAAATCCCTTATTGAAAGCAACATATAGAAATGGTTCTTACATGCTACACTTCTTCTAATTGAGATCAATGGCATATTGATAGCTATTATAGTTGTTTTTACTTTTTTACGCTTGTAGTCAATGCTTATCAAATACAAAAGTTATTTTTATCTAAAATAAATTCCACTGCTCATTAGAAATTTTATCTTTTATTTTGACAAAAATGAAGAGGAGCTTTCATTGACTCCATCTTTACTGACAATATTAGAGATGTACATGACTGTAAAACTTACTTGAGCCTGGATTTTCAAAAACTCAATTTTTTGCCTCGTCTCCTCACTATTAAGGTCAAGGCTGTTACTATTTTTAGACAAAGCTGAGAAGTCTGGTTCCCCCTGTTGAACTCCATGGTTCCCTGTAGATAGAGCCTGTTCGGCCACAGCATCTCCTACAGGGTCAACCTTTTCTAAATCAGGGCTCCGGACTGTTGCCCCTAATTCCTCAAGCTGGTACCTAGCAACCAACCCTTGCTCATATTCTGTGGCTGAAGTGATTAATCATAATTCCGTGATTCAGGTCCAAGTAAGAGGTTGAGGGATCAATAAATTACTCTAAATTGTTTTGACTACTTTATCTACTGCCATTGTAAACTCACTGGTTAATGTCCCATTTTGTTTTATGAGATACAAACTAACATGTCAAAACTTTAATCAGGATGTGATGCAAACGTCCAGGTGAGTCCAGGCTTTTTCCTTGAACACTTAAGTTATGCTATATTGGGGGACATTTGACCATGTATGAATGGAATTGTGAATGAAAAATAATGATCTTTATGGGTCATTTTCAGGAATGAGCGCTCATTTGCTATAGTTTTTATTTCACATTGATTGTTATGTAAGCTTGAATCTTATTAGAATCTCTCTCGATGACTGGATACTACACAAGTACTTGTGCACGTTTGTGGGTAAGTCCCAGCAATTTTCACCTCGCCTATTGGGGATTAGAACCTGGGACCTTTTGTACAAGAGGTCGACGCTCTACAACTGCACCACTATCACCCTCATTAACAAAACAAGTTGGGGGTCAAGTAAAACACTTTGAGTAGCATAACTCTCCTTATTCTTTGGATATTTAAGCTAGAAAACCACTCACTCTGTGAGTATATGAACAATTTTACATACCCCCTGGTTTTGCACTGAGTACCAACAGGGTTTTCCACCTTGACTTCATTTGATGGTACTTTAATATGTAATCCAGCAAAAGGACTTCTCTCTCCCTGGTGAACAAAAGAATTCCCAAAATTAAAATCTCATTGAAACTTAGTAGTAATATCACAGCAGAAAGGATTTTAACCTTCTAGTGGCGACTTGCCTGTGATCTAACCTGTTTGCTACTCTGAATATCTTTCCTCATCAAAATTAAGCAGGTATTTCAGGTTTTGGAAAGCTGAAGACACATAAATCTATTTTTAGAAAATTATCCAGCATTTAAGAGTTTAAAGTTTTTGTAAGAATAAAGAGTGTTTTTTTTTAAGCATTCATGTTTTAAGAACTCAACATATTACTTCATATGTATTTGTTTTAAAATCAAAGCACCAGTTTCTCCTATTTTCTTCATATTTTAACCAACCACAAAATAATATAAAAAAAAAAAAATGCAGCATCCATACCTTTTGGTTGAGGAGCATGGATATAGACCAAACAGAAACTGCCAGACTTCTTTTCTCGCACTGTTTTCTACACCACCTGATAAGGAACACAAACACAATTTGATTTCTCTCCCTGCACAGAAATATTTCAATCAGATCACATTTAGACCAATAACACCATTACAGAAGTGATCAAACTATCTATGAAACCCTGTATTGATTTATTGTTATTTTTTAAAAATGACAACGTAGAACAAGAACTTTACTTACTGATCCTTTCATTTTGGAAATTTCAACAGAACTATCATATTTTGCAAGACTAAGTACCTGGTAAGTTCCAACAAATGAAAGACTGACTATCATCTTGTATAATCAAACCCTCTACATGGCAAGATGGAACCAGAATGTTTTCTCACCCAGAAATACTGCTTTCCTGAGTGCCGACTCATCCACCAGTCTACCGTCTGCATCAAGAAACTTCTGGAATCTCTCAAACGTCAATGGTTCTGTTCTGTTACATTTTGGGGAGGAAACCTACAAGGAACAGCATAAGTGTTGATTTAAGATCTTAACCCTTATAGTGCTGGAACAGACTTCATGCTTATGCAAACAGGTTAGATCACAGCCCAGTCGCCAAGTAAATTGGCAATTGGCCTGTGATCAAACCTGTTTGCTACTCTGAGTATCTTTCCTCTAAAAAGTAATGGGTTAACCCTTATATGGCTGGAACCAACTTCATGCTTATGCAAACAGATTAAATCACAGGCCAGCCACCAAGTAAATTGGCGACTGGCCTGTGATCTATGATGTTTGCTACTTTTGAGTATCTTTTATCAAAATTAAGCAGATATTTAAGGTTTTGGAAAGGCCAGGCCAGAACTAATTAAGTAAATAGAAAGGCTTTGAAGAAAATTAAATTTTGGGAATGAGTCAAGTACCAGACAAATTTGAAAGATTGCTGCATGTTCTCTATATTTTGGATTTTTTTTTCAAGAATGACTAAATTTGGAAACAAGCCTTTCATGTAGTTATGTGACATTTGATAAAACACAATAATGACTAAAGACCAGCAGCTCTGCTTGTTTTGTCAAGGCGCATGTTTGCCCTGAGTCGTTTCATTAATGATTATTTTGATTTTCTTTATTCATTGAATTATTTTACAGTCAATAAACAATAAAAGCACCTGAGAAGAATTTAATGATCCTTCAGTAATCAATGGTTGACTTGTACTCCATATTTTCTTATTTTTGGGAATGATTACTTGAATATTGAGGGGTCAATGCATGACTATATTTAGTTCTTCATGTTTGTAAAGCACCTTCTATAGCCTTTCCATCGATTTTCTTATATTGTAACATTCTTGGAACGTTTATGAAAGGAAGCTTATTGTTATAGAGAATATTCAGGTATATTTTAAATAGACAACACAACTGATCAGTGGATTGCAATGTCTTTCACTCGTTCGATGTGATTGATTGGTTCGTACAATATGTAAATAAAAGAATTTACCTGACTATGCAATTTCCTTGGAGAGTGTGTGCCTTCTGTTAACTTGAGATGTAACAAGTCTGTTTCCTCTATGAATTCAAACTGTTCATCACTGATTGTTCTCCTGAAATTAAAAATTCAATTCCCTTTTCTTCTTCCATTAATGTACATGGCCAGGGATGGCAAAATCAATGTCTGTATTGTCCAGCTTGCTTTTTAGATCAAAGCACATGTGAATTTTAACTTAAAATTGATATGAAACAATAACACAGGCTAGTGCAGAAAAATACTAAGCATATATGGACAAGTAAATCAAAATCAGATTTTGCCACCCCTTTTAGCTTGTGGATTTCATAATGGAACCAGTTCCATTTACAGAGATCGTCAGTAGGCAAAATCTCTACTTTCTTTACTAAGCGCTTGATTACTTTTAATAAAAAAATCTGGACCAAACCTCAATAGCTATCAACAGGATGTTAACATTTGAGAAGATTAGTACACAGCCAGGCTCAAACAAACAACCACTTTAAACAAGAATGAGGGTCTAAAGAAAGAGCATCAAACACATCACCACAAAAGGGCTTTGACGGGATGGTGCTTTACAAATTGAACTTGGAGTCGAATGGTTTTAGCTTCTAGACACTACAGTTAGTACAAATTGGAACACAGAAGTCGTAAATCCATCATCATAAAAAAATATCAATATCAGTATGGTCGCGAATTATCATGACACTACCAACGTTTATGCCTTTAAATGAAATGATTTAACCATAATGAATATTAATGTAGAAAATCGATATTTTCGCTTTAATTCTGTAGATAATTTATAAATATTACTCCCAGAAGTTCTTCATAATCAATAAAATAGAACACGGAAGTGTTCCTTACCGATATTTGGAAGCCATCTTAGTTCAGCACAAGCCATCTAAACACCGCAGGACACCACATGACACCGCACTCCATCGAAAACACTTGTATTCTACCCCTAGATGGGAATCTATACAATACATAATGTTTATACAGTCTTTTTGTTTGGAAAATTCATTTAAACATGTTTTCTACTGTTTCTAATCATTGTAGCATAAAATTTAGGGGAATGAAACCGACATGTTAAACGAAAGACCTAACAGGGGCGTAGCTAGCCTAGATCGCGGTATATGAACGGGCCAGGCTCAAGGCTAGGGCATAGCTTGCTGAAATTAATGTGTAGACACGTCTTTCTAGGGGATCCGGGTATGCTCCCCCGTGAAAAATTGCTGTCTGAAATTATTCAGATGCTTTTGGGCTTTTTGGCATGTATTTGAAAGCACAAAATATATTTTGTTTAAGCAGGAAATAGAGGCCATTTCTGTTGCGTTTTTTAGTTTTGTTTATTTATTTATTTATTTATTTTTTGCTTCCTATAATAAAAGAGTTGGCACGTGCCTAAAGGAAGCTACGCCAATACTTAATTAACAATAACTCGGTTGACACTTTAACTGTGTTACAAATATCTATGTTTGGATCACTCGGACTAAATAAACATTTGTGTTTACCATGTCCTTTGTTAATAGTAGTCGTTCTCGGGAGCAAAATACCAACGGCGCATTATTCAGGATCGATCCTCTCTGACCAAAGACCTAATGAATTTATTAGGTCTTTGGTCTGATAATTAGAATTGAACTTAAACGTAACATGTGGTAGCGTGTGGTGTTTAGATGGACCGAAAACCAAAACCCAATTTAAAAAAGTTTGTTTTTCACTCGCACTTTAATGCCCATCTCCTAATAATTGATCACATAATCATTTATAGAGATCATAGAATTTTGAAATTATTTTAGGCTAGTTCTTAACAGTATAGACTAGAGTTTATTATCGTCCAATTAAAATGAAGGAAGGTTCTCGCCGTTCTTCTTCTTCTTCCATTAATGTACCTGGTCCAATCTGGGGCATTATCGTACAATAAAGTGCTGTACATGGTCGTAGTGAGGCGCAAACAGGTGCAGGCTAAAAATAAAACTATGTACATGGAGACGAATCTACTGCTGCTGCACTTTTATATACTTTTACTGTGGTATGACAAAATTGGGTTGAAATTCTCATAAAATGAAATGGGCCTCTACATGTAAAGTTTCTGTTTATTTGCATAACAAAACGTGTAGATCTTTTTTTTTTTTTCATGTCATCAGTGGCTTGGGGGCATGAGAGTGGGTCCACTCTGGTACCGCGGTACAACCTGTACTTGCCTAGTGCGGGTTATATGCACGGTAAACATGTACGGGCCAGAACCTCTGGATAGCGATAGCTCAGTCTGAAACTCGTAAGGTTTATCCAATGAAAATTCTCTGTACTTCTCAGGACACGGAAATACACGAGTATTTACAATTAGAAGTAGCTCTGTTTGTATATCTCATTTTAAGAACTGTGTACCTTTTTTCTATCTCCGAACATTAAAGACGTTATACTTAACAATATAATCTTCAATTGGTCAAAACAAATATTTTTAAAGTTATTTTTTATCTAAACCTATTTTCAGATCATAATATATTAATACCAAAGGGCGTTTCAAGAAAAAAAATGTTTACCTCGTTGTTTGTGTAAAAGTCTGATTTTTTTTCAATGTTGGTAAGTTCTTCAACGACATGATTTATTGAGTAACGTTAAAAACTAGCAAAAATTAACATTGCGGTAGGGTCGGATCTTAATTGGGTTACTACTTTTAGAATGCCGGTTTTTCGTTTCATTTTCCATATAAACTTCCGGTGCATGTCGAGTAAGCAAAAATAAATATCTTTTAAGGCTTTGTTGAAAGACAGAAAGAGTAACTATGCCTGACCATCTAGGCTCCGACCAAAGAAAAGTAAAACAGACGGATAAAGATGAAAATAAGCCCATACAAGGTAAATGTTTTCTCTCTATATTCAGTTTCCCTGTTGCCGACATCAAAGTACTATGGTAATAGAGTGGGTGGGGTAACCTACAAGCCGGTTTTGGAGAATTCGTTTAAAAGTTGTTGAAGCTTGACAGACTCATTTATCTAGAAGAAGTGTGTAAGATAACATATGCTTTTCAAATGTATCTGGCTTGCGACTTTTCGATTTGTAAGGAAATCTAAATGCACTTTAATGTCACCTGACAGGCCTAGTCAAAGTCATTTATTTTCAGAAAATGATCATTTCTCACAGTTGTAAATTAGTTGTTTTTAAATCAATCAATACACATGACATTTCGGTATTCCGCGTGTTTAATAAACACTGGGTAAACTTTTTCTATTTGCCTCCCTTACGGACAAAACAACAATAACACACTACAATAACACAGGTTCAGGGCTCATGCTGGTGGACGCCAAATGCAGATGGATTTATAACTGGACCTTTTTTCATAAGTCATGGAAAAGAAAGAAGCAAATAATTGCACGTTGATATTCTTTTGGAGATTACAAATCTTGTATAATAGTATGATTTCTATATTTTTCAGCCCTCGATGAAGGTGATATTGCCCTCTTGAAAACTTACGTAAGTGTAATGATTATGAACTTTTCTTCGTGTCAGGGCTAAAAAAGATTAATCACATAATTTTCTCAAATTTCCAATGAATGCTTTAATCTTTGTAACCTGTATACCTTAATGTATAAAAGTGGCAGACTTAAAACTCGGGGGTCCTGGGTTGGAGCCCCACCGACACCTCTGGTTTCATGGGAGTGTCTTTTGGCGAGATACTTCAGAGGCCTAGCCTAGTACCTAAGGATCTAGGAAAGCTGTAACATAACTGAAAAATTGTTGATATGGCGTAAAACTCCATATAACCAAAAAACCAAAAAGATAATGTAAAGCCCTCCAATTGACAGTTAAATACATGTATAACACAGGCAAGTAAGTGGGATTCATTATAAAATGCACCTATTTCAAAAACATCTCCTAAAAGGGAAAGGATATTTTAATTGGTTTAACTAAACATGTGATGCTTAGTGTTATGAACATTTATCATTTTATCTGTCCTTTTGCAGGGTGTTGGTCAGTACAGTCGATCAATCAAACAGGTGGAGGAAGACATTCAGAACTGCCTCAAGAAAGTCAATGAACTAGCAGGTGGGTTTTCTAATTTATAATCTTTCTTAGATTCTTCTGACCTTTAGGGTTGTCATTAAGAGCAGGCTACCAGCCGATTTGACGGCTTCAAATGACTTAGGTCGGCTCAAATAACAAAAAAACGTAAGGGTGGTCATAATTAGTAGTTTTAACACCTAAATTTTGTTGTGTGCATGCTTCATTAGCCTCCTCTAATCGACAGTTAGCCTTTTACTCCAAAAATTAATTATAACTCTGACCTTGTTGACTTGTACAGCGATTCAGATTGGATCTGCCCTTCTGCCCAGGGCTGATAAAATCTCAATTTGACCGACAAATAAAAAGTCAGTAGGCCCACATGGCCGATAAAAAATATATTCGTCAGACAAAATGACGGACACTTAGTATGGATAGGTCAATCACGGAGGGGAAACTAAAAATCGGCAAATAATATAAACAGTCCTCGCTTTACGAGTTGTTTGGGTTCATTGTTGTTGTTGTAAAAATCGTTACATTTGGTGATATTCGGATATCTCTCTGAAATATGTTTTCGTGGTCAGCTCTAGATTGGAGTCTCATTTCAAGTCAGAATGGTAAAAATTGGAGTCTCTTTCTCGTTTATTTGTGAAAAACATTAGCTGCATAGTATTTTTTCGAATTAGATGTGTCAAGGGCGAAATTAAAGACTAAGCATGGTTAAAAATGCAACAGAAAACAATAAAAAGATAAATAATTGAAATATAAACAAATTTTAACAGTAGTTCTAATAATGTCATATTTGTCTCCAATGTACGTTAATGTCCTTTACCCGTTGAGTCTAGTTGTCTAAAATCTGTCTCCATGGTTCAAAATCGTCAAATACCTGCCAGATGTATCATTCTAGTTGTATATATAATCAGTCTCCATGGTATTTTGATGACCACTATCCCTTGTAGCCGGTTTACGATCGTATTGAAATCGATCTCCAAATTATCCCCAAATCAGTCTCCAATCCTACCTTGTCATGTTTTCAAAGTGCGTGCGAATCAGAATCAATGGGCGCTCTTTGAAACATGCGCAATAATAAAATCAGCAAACAATTGTAATTATAATGCAGATTGTTTTTGTTTTTGCCGTGATGTGACACATTATTCAATTATTCATTATTCAATATGTGTTTTGTTATCGTCAACCAGCGCCCAAAGTTCTATTAAAGAGTTAATGAAAGTAAGCCTCATAGTTTCATTTAATGTCCCAAATTAAATTATGAAGATGAAATGTAGTGTCCGACGTTTTTCTGGCAATTTAGGACAAATGACCTGAAGAAAAATAAGCATTTAGGACATGTGTCCTAAGGAAAACAAGTCCAATCTGAATCACTGTTGTATCAATCCATTGCCTAGTAATTAGAGTAAAGAACTTGAAATCTTATGACTAATTGCCCGGGTTCAAATCCCGCTGAAAGCATTTTGATGTTCATCAGAGATTGTTTCTCAGTTTGACTTGTGGTTTGCCAATGGCTTTACCATGGAAAAGTGGCTTAATTTACACAAGTTATGGTTGAAAAGTGTTTGGGAAATTAAAACCTGTCATTTATGAATAAAAGGCTCTTTGTTTTTATGGGTGTAATGGTAAGCCTGACTGTTTTTGTTTTACAGGAATCAAAGAGTCGGACACAGGACTTGGGCCTCCAGCATTGTGGGATTTGGCAGCAGATAAACAAACTCTACAAAGTAAGTTATCTTTTTATTAAGGTTGAAACAATTTTTGAAGTTATTTCATTATAATGTAAGTGACACAGCTGCTTATTTATTTTGATAAAAATTGTCTTAGAACTGTGGTCTAATCTCTTCTTTTTTTCCAGTATTTAAGATGGTTATATAACACATTGGATTCTTTTGAAAATGTCTTGCTGTTTAGTTAAAACTTATTTTTTTTACATCAATGGTAAGACAAGTTATTACAACCTGGATTAATCACTCTCGATTCTGCTTCCTGGATACATAACCAGTACTCACGCCGAATCTTGATTAATCCAATGAAAGAATGGGTTCCAAAATGGCGGAATATGGGTATCATCTGAAGTACCTTAACCAGAATCTGAGATAACTAATCAATTGCCCTGTGTGTAGCCTATTGGAATGAAACATATAATAAAAAATATTTTTTATTTTTTAATTTGATTCCAATAGGTGAACAGCCTCTTCAGGTAGCAAGATGTACAAAGATAATCAATGCGGACTCAGACGACCCAAAATACATCATCAATGTGAAACAGTTTGCCAAGTTTGTGGTCGACCTGGGCGATCAAGTTGCACCCACAGACATTGAAGAAGGCATGAGAGTGGGGTAAGTGTTTAAATCAATAATACAGGGTTGGCGAAATCAGTTGTCCTTCTACATGTTTCAATATTCATCCCTGTACATAGTTGACAGAAACAAATATGACATTCACATTACACTGTCCCCAAATTTTGACCCCTTTGACTCGATGATGCAGTTTGACCTTTAAACCTACTTATATCTCCATAAAGAAATGACGTAAACATGCACCAGATACAAATTCCCTTGTTTTAATACATTTTGCTGTCTATCACATTAATGCACATGGCCCAGTGGTTAAGGTGGCGGACTAAGAACATGATGGTCCCAAGTTTGAGCCCAAACAAAGTCATTAGGAGGTAGTCATTTAGCTGCCCATGGCTAGTACTGGTGGATCCAGGAAAGCTGTAACATAACTTAAAAATATCTTTAATCCTATTTTATTCTCCATGCAGAGTTAATAGAAATAAGTACCCAATACAAATTTCCCTGTCCCGTAAGATTGACCCCTCTGTCCTGGTGAATGTTCTATTAATGACATGTTTCAATATTCACCTCCATACAGAGTTGACAGAAACAAGTACCAGATACACATTCCCCTGCCCCCAAAGATTGACCCGTCTGTCACCATGATGCAGGTTGAGGAGAAGCCAGATGTGACGTACAGTGATGTGGGTGGATGTAAGGAACAGATTGATAAACTCAGAGAAGTTGTGGAGACACCACTCTTACATGTAAGCCTGTGGAATTAGAATTTCTTAGCAGGACATTTTTCCTTTAATTGGGAACAGCCTTAGGAGGATTCAGATGGGGAAGTATTATCGTGTAATTTGTTGAATTGGGAAACCCAAAAGCTGATGCTACTTAATTTTTGGGAAAACTGTAGGATTTTAAAGAAATTTCAAATTAGGAAGGTGCCTTTTATAGGCTCATATTTATATGCTGGTTTATTATGTGGAATAAAACCATTATGTTTTGTCATTTTTTTTTTTTTTCAGCCTGAGAAGTTTGTCAACCTTGGTATTGAGCCCCCAAAGGGTGTGTTATGTTTTGGGCCTCCTGGTACGGGTAAAACACTGTGTGCTAGGGCTGTTGCTAACAGAACAGATGCCTGCTTCATTCGAGTTATTGGATCTGAACTGGTGCAGAAATACGTCGGAGAGGTAAATTTGTAACAGTTGATTACTTAATTAAGTATAATATTTAAAGTGAAAAGTTCTTTAGAACTACACCTATGTGAATTTGTCAGTTCAGCCATAAACGTTGAAAGAATATAATTTGGATTGAATATTTAAAGGAAATGGCTTATTTCATGTATGCATGTTATGTCATTTCTAAACTTGTGTAACTTTCTTACAAAACAAAGAAAACGGGTCACAAGAAAAAGTAAAATGTTACTAAGACCGTTTTGTAAGTAAACTATCCTTTTTATTCAAAAGGTATTTAAAACTCAAACCTGCAATCACTAATTAAGAATAATATAATCTATCACATGGGATAGGTGCAAAAGAAATAACATGACAACAGTGATCAGGTAAACGATAGTTGTAACCTATTTCAATTAAAATTGTGGAAAAAGTTGTGCTGAAATGCGTTTACTGTGAAAGATAACTTTGCATCTCATTGTTTTGTGGAAACAGAATTAATTTAAGGCTAGACCAGACATATGTCTGAAGTAGTTATTAGTTGAAACTTATTTATTTCACATCCATTGTGACAGAATCTTGAAGCTTATTAAAGTCACATTTAATGACTGCTTCCTCGATAATACACCAGTACTCAAACTGATTTGTGGGTTAGTCCCGACAATTTTCACCTTGCATACCGAGGAACGAACCTGGGACCCATGGTACAAGAGGCCAATGCTCTGCTACTGTTGCCCAAGTGGTAATGAGTCATAATATGCGATTTTTGTTTTTCTTTGGTGATTGACACAGTTGCCTTGAACATCCACTTATGTTCTTTACATTAAACCATTTCAAAAACGCTTATTTTATTATGTACAACTCTTAATCATTTTATCTTGCATATAACTCTTTTTCATACTTTGAAAATTAACTTTCTCTTATTTATTTCCTTTGCCTGTTTAGGGTGCCAGAATGGTGAGAGAGTTGTTTGAAATGGCACGAAACAAGAAAGCCTGTATCATTTTCTTTGACGAAATTGATGCTGTAGGAGGTAAGATAAGGTTACTTACACCTACAGGTGCATTAGATTGGAGATTGTATTTGCATGTTTTTCATACGGTATTTCAAAGATAGATTGACAAGTTCTATGTTTTCCTCACTGATTTGAATAGCCTTGTCTGCACGATTCTGAACAGAAGGGAACACATATTTTATTACCCAAATATCCCACTTTGAACAACGTGTAAATGTAAACTAACCTTTTCGTCATTTGATTGGACAAGTGTTTGGTGCATCAGTCCTGTAAAACAATTAATTCAGACAACTTTTCATAATCTGTGTTACCAAAGCTAACCTACAGTACCATGATACTTGAAATGTATCAATGAAGGTTTGTCCAATACAGCCAATGAAACGCCATGTAGCAATGGATTGTCATTACATCATGTGATTTTTGTCACCTCTGTAATGTGTGACTGTCTGTTATGCGTAATTACATATTTTATGTGTACTTGTTAACTAGAGTTCAGATTTCAAAAACAATTTGCCAATCTGTACACTTTAAGGTACTTTATGTCTGTATTCATTTCATGATGGTATACGAAAATAAACACTACGTTGTGAAGGTATAGGAAAATGGTTCTAAAATGGGAAAGATATGTTGTATATTTATTGTACAATACACATCTTTTTTTTTTGCTGGTACCTGTGGTTCTACCCTGCATAAAAGCAGTTAATCACAGAAGTAAAGAACATAGAATGGCAACTACGATGAGTTTCTCTTTTTACTTCAGGCGCCCGTTTTGATGACGGAGCTGGTGGTGATAACGAGGTACAGAGGACCATGTTGGAGTTGATTAACCAACTGGACGGGTTCGATCCTCGAGGCAACATCAAGGTCCTCATGGCTACAAACAGACCGGACACCCTCGATCCCGCGCTGATGAGACCTGGAAGATTGGATAGAAAGATTGAGTTTGGTTTGCCAGATTTAGAGGTATATACACAGTTCTCTAAATTATTTTCCTTTTGCAGACTTCCCGATACTCTGAGTGCCCCAGTAGGACAGAACTGAACACTTTCTTCTTTGTCTGTGTAAAAATCTGTCTGACCAAAGAGGGTCTCTATCAGACCTCAGGCATTTCAGTCAGTCTAAAAAGTTTCATGAAGTCTGCTTTTGTTGAATTGCTTAAAAAAAAAAGTTTTTTTAAGTTTTGCATGAAAGGTTTTTTCTCATAACAACTATTAGGAGTGGATTGGAACTTTACACATGTTCTGAGGGTCATAATGTCACATAACTGACCAAGGGCAATAACTCTGCTATTTATTTGAAGCAAATTAAACCAGTTTCTGTTCTTAGAATATCTTGGTTTAAGTTTTGTGTGCATTCTCATATTTTAGAAACAAATAATGTTTTACTGACCTATACTCCTCTCTGACATTAATGAATAGTCAAGCACGCTGTCTTATGGAAAGCAGACAACACAAAAATCGATTTTTTAGAAAGTTACCCAGCTTTCTAAGGGTAAATTAACCTGGTGGTATAAATGTAATGTACTTTTTTTTGTCACTTTTTAGGGGCGTGCTCACATATTTAAGATTCATGCTAGATCTATGAGTGTGGAAAAAGACATAAGATATGAGCTATTAGCCAGACTGTGTCCAAACAGTACAGGTAAATTTAATTATCATGTTGACATAGAATGTCATAAAAATCTTGTATAACTCTTTATATCTTGCAGATGACATTTTTTACTTGAACCAGATGACTTTAGAAAAGCTTTGTAAACATGTAAAAAACTTTTCAGATCTACTGTTGTGATATGTAAATAGATTGAAAAAACATTGTGGCAAAAGAAGAAATTGCTTGTTGAAAGTTGTCTGCTGCAAGACATAAAAATGTGGCATTAGGTGTTATTTTTTATATTTTTATTTAAGAAATAAGAACGTGATCAGTGGTTATGGTGCTGAATTAGAACTTGATGTCAAGGGTTTTAGCCCCACCAACCTCTTGTTTCGTAGGAGTGACCTTTGGCAAGTCACATCAAAGCCCTCACCTGGAACTTGTGGATGCAGGAAAGCCGAAACATAAATGAAAAATTGTTGTCAAATGATGTTGAACACCATACAAAAAGAACGAACTGCATCATCTGGTTTTGCACATGTATGTCATACATCTATAGAATGCCGGCCAAGCATTTTGTCTTGACTTTTGTGATTTACATGTGTGAAAGTGTTAAGGATTATTCCTGAATTTCAGGATTTTGAGACTGTTTGTCCCCTTATAACGATATAGCAAACAGCCTTTCAGGATAAATGACTAGAGATTTCAGGTTTTTGAAGTTCTTCAACTTTCACCCGTGAATATATGATGAATGGTATTTCAGGTCATTAATGTTATTTATAAGGAAACCAAAAGCAAACAATTGATTATAACATTATTCACAATACAGGTGCTGAGATTCGTAGTGTATGTACTGAGGCAGGAATGTTTGCCATCAGGGCAAGGAGGAAGATGGCGACGGAGAAGGATTTCCTCGAAGCTGTAAACAAAGTCATCAAAGCCTATGCCAAGTTCAGCTCAACCCCTCGATACATGACCTATAACTAGAGGACGAGTCTAAAGTGGAGAAAACTTTGTTGCTATCATAGCGACTTGTGCATCATATTTATATTCAGCGGAATTAAAGGCATTTCAGTTATAGGTTTATAAATTCATTTAATTTAAATGCCTTATTGCGATGAGTTCAATGTGAGGCTATGGCTAGACAAAAACTAAACACTTACCATAGTTCTTAAGGTAGAATACCCATAATCCGCCTTTTTGAAATGTTTTTATTTGACTGATTACTTTGGTAGTCATTGGTATGGGTATGTCTGAGCCATCGTATCAAACTAAATAGGTCCAGCCCTGACTGGTATTTTTCAAAAATGACCATAGTAATCTGATGAAAGAAAAATGTTTCAAAATGGTGGATTATAGGAAGTTTACCTTAACTGACGCCTTCTTTTGCTACTAAAACAGTGAAGAAAATATCTCATGGCTATATTGCATATCAATGTCAAATGGACCAGTTTTCCTATTATCACATTACCTTTCAATATTTACCTGAAACTCTTCATATGTGATTTGTGTATTGATAAAAGGGTTGAAACTTAATTTCAAATCCTTTTGAAAGATTTAAAGAACTATTCTAGCATGATGGGTTAAGTGTTATTCGAATACAAATTTGAATGAAAAAGGAAGTCATGCTTTTCTTTGTAAAGGCTTTATAAAGGAAGTATTTTGGATATTGCATTATAGATTTAGTATGAATGAGAAGTGTAGATGAAATGTTTCAACATAAACAAATCGTCATAAGACATTTTTTTTATCTTACATGATGGATCAAAACATTAATTGCTTTTCAGTGATATTTGATATGAGATAAAATGTTGTAAAATCTTTGAAATCTTTTTTGATATTGATTTTATACCCCTTTGTCCCTTTCTAAAATGTTTGTGATAGGGTCATGTACTTTAATCAGCTTCATTGGAATAAATCCGTTTTAGATGAAGAAACAAGAAACTTGATTACTAGTGAAAAATGCATGAAATAATGAAATTTCTTAACTTGGTGTTTAACCTGTTCACAGACAAATCTTAACCCGTATAGTGCTGGATCCGACTTCATGCTTATGCAAACAGGTTATATCCAGGCCAGCTGCCAAGTAAGTTTGTGGCTAGCCTATGATCAAACTTGTTTGCTACCTTGAGTATTTTACCTCATCTAAATTAATCAGATATTCAACGTTTTGGAAAGCAGACAACACAAAAATCTAATTTTAAAAAATTACCCAGTATTTTTAGGGTTAATGTAACTGATAGTATGAAAAAAAGATAAGTTAAAAGGTTGCTCATAAAAAACATTTTCTCATTTTTTCATTCCAATGATATTAATGAGGTTTACCCTCATACAAAGTTTTGGATGGGATGTAATGCTTGCTTTCTTGTGTCTGATGAGTCATTCTGTCAGTGCAAAGGTTTGTGAAGGTAACTACCCGCACAGTATTAGAGGGATTTCAAGATATTTGAACATGTCATCACCATAGACAGTTTTTATCCAAAGGATACCAAAAGATTGGTGTGCTACAAAGAGTTAAGGGATCTGCATGGCTCAATAGTTAAGGTGGGGGTCTTGGCTCTAGGAGGTCATTAGTTTGAGTCCCATCGGTCCTTCCTTTGGCAAGACTATTCAGAGCCCTAGCCTAGTACTGATTGATTCAGTAAGGTTGTAACATATAATAACAAAATGAATTGTTAACATGATGTTAACCCACATAAAATCATATCAAGAGTTTTGGACCCTTGGCGTTTGCCGTATTATATACAAGGGTAGTCCTAGACTTTGATTTTGGATCATATAGGGAATTGCATAGAAACTTGGGATCTTTATTGATGTTTGGTGTGTGACGCTGTACTAAAAGTTTTTTCATTTTAAACGCTTTCCTAGATCCACCAGTACTAGTCTAGGGCTCTGGATGATTTGCCAAAGGTCACTCCCACGAAGCCAGATGTGTTGATGGGGCTGAAACCTACGACCCCCAAGTTCTAAGCCCGCCACCTTAACTACTGTGCGACACAGGACCCCTGCAATCTTTATCGCCACTGTCAGTTACCATTCCCTTGATAAAAGGTTATATTTCTGAAATAGTTCCGCAGCATTTCTAAGATAAAACCACTCGCAGATATCTCAGTTATGCGTCAGTCGAGACACCTGCAGACATTGCAAGCAAATGATATTTAGAAATACTGCCTATTATAATGGTTTTATTTTTATTTCTGAATGGGTATTTTCAATTAACTCTTAAGCTGATGGAGTATTAATCCTTGAAGGTCCAATTATCCCCCAAAGTTTCTAAGTTTTTTATTGAAACAATTTCAAAGGTATCTTTTTTATATCGAGACACTGGTTCTTCTTTTCTTATGATATCTATAAATGAGATATATGGGAATTTCATTCAGTTTGACTAACTTTCATTTAAAATAGCTATTTTTGTGAAAGTAATAAAAAAAACCGGATACGTTATGTTCACGCAGACTGTGATTGGCTACTAAATCAGGTTATATAACTATAATCGTATCTTTTTTCAAAACTGTTTCTTACATGTATAAGTCCCTTCTTCCCTTCAATAATTTTAAATGTGAAAGGGCGTTTTGTTCCCGCAAGTCCATACTCTTATTTCATTGGTTACACAACATCCTGAATGTCAATCGTATCTACTCGGCAATCCCCGTAACAAGTCGGTAGATATACCTCGTAGGCAGTACATGAATACACCAGAAATCCTGGGGTAATTCGCCTTATTTCCGGCGGATAACGCAAAATGCACACAGGCACTAAATATGTATTTGAATACACACAAATTGGTTATATATCACAATTGAATGGGCTTTTTACCCTTTTCATTAAAGATGATCATATCAACACATCTTTGTTTCATATTTTGTTAATCGGCTCTTTTCGGCAATCCCCGGCTTGTTACGGGGATTGCCGAGTAGATACGATTGGCCCTTCGTTGCTGACCTACTTTCAAAAATGGCTCCCCATTACCTCCGAGGTTATTTTAAGAAATGGCCGAGGTGTTCCGAATGCCTGAATGTATTACAAAATTTCGTCATCCCGCATATTTGTCATTATTCCCAATTTGAGGCGGATGCATGTTACATCATCATACGACTTAAAAATTGTTGACTCGGAGAAAACCTCAAATAAAGGAACAAACCATTGTTACAAACTTTGTAAAACAAAATTTTTTTAATGCATTTTTGTCATTTTTTCATGAGAAGAGACTATTCTAACAGTCTTGGACAGGGGCGTTTTTATAATTCTTATTATATTATTAAAGAAACAAGCCTTTGTTACAAGCTTTGTAAAACTAAGTTTTCTTCCTCGGTATTTTTGTCATTTTTTAACGAGACGAAACTATTCTTATTCATAGACACTGGCTTTTTATATATTTCATATTAATTTACATCATTAAAGGAACAAACCATTGTTGCACACTTTGCAAAGCTAAGCTATTTTCTTCCTCCGCATTTTTGTCATTTTTCCCACTAGACGTATTTTAACAGTCATGGAAAGGTGCGTTTCTTTATACATGTTATTTATATTACACCATCGGCCCTTACTATCAAAATTGCCTTAGATGGTGTTATGTCTTGCAAAACAGATCAATACAATGGTGATTAAAAATGATGGATTTTAAAGTTGGCCAAAAACAACACCCCAATTGTTTTGACGTTCTTATTTAGTAAACAGATTTTTTGGCCAATTGTTATAAAACATCACGAACTTGTAAACACTTTTAAGGGTAATAAAACATCTATCTTTATCACCCGCATATTTGCCATAGTCTAACTCAATGTGGGATGGTAGTTTTGGATGACTGATTATTGTTTTCGATACGTTTTGTAACAAATCGCTTTACACAATATAAACTGACTTAACCCTTAGAATGCTTGGTAATTTTCTAAAAATAGATTTGTGTGTCATCTGTTTTCCAAAACCTTAATTAACTGCTTAATTTTTACGAGGTAAGATATTCAGAGTAGCAAACAGGTTAGATCACAGGCCAGCCGCCAATTTACTTGGCGGCTGGCCTGGATCTAACCTGTTTGCACAAGCATGAAGTACTGTAATCCTTTACTTCATCTGGGATTTTGCGACTGTCAAAATTGAAAGGAACTGTAGACGAAAGATAAACACGTTATCCATGAAGCATATCTATGTTATGTTATGTTAGAAAGGAACGTTTGGCACCAATGGAGAAAATGCTAGTTTTGAGCAATGTCTCCTCATGTTAGAGTGTATTTCTATTTTTTTTTGTGTGTGTTTTTTCCCCAATCGAATTTGTTGCTTATTCGGGTTTATATGATGTATATGGTTGATCAGTTATACTATAGTATATGTATATATACATGTATACTAATGGATGATAGATCTAAACGTATATAGCCATACTTTGTGTAAGTTTTATAACAGATCGTTTTACGCACTTAAACGCATATACATGTAACTCGTGACATAAAGATAATAGATTGCTTTAAAAGAAAATGTCCTTTAAGATAATAGTAAACAATACTTTAGATCAAAACAGATTGCACACATGAACGAATGCCTCAGGTAGAATCTATTACCAAAACCACCATTTGAATTGAGCCATTTCTCCTTTTCCAGAAATGCTGTAAAAGGTCGTCTGTTGAAATTGTCGTCTGTCAGTGGACGATAACATTTGTGGTTTGGTTAAAGTGTTTAGAAATACCGACACGATCAATGATTGGTTTATTTATATTACAAATGACCTCACGTGCCCTATAAAATACAACGCGTCACCTATCTATAAATAAACCCATATATTACATAGCCATAACTGACCTGAAAACCTTCGCCAGCCTAGAGAGGAGATTTAAAGGAATAATCTTAAAAATAATGTTACACAATGAAAATGATACGAGATAATAAATGTAAAAGAAATAAAATGAACATAACAAATTTGAATTAAAGGAGCATTTAAAAAAAAGGCATCTGTTACTTACAAAACATAATAATTTCAGCGCGAAACGAATGAAAACAACAACAACATTTTTGACAAATGGACACATTTCTCTTGGCGAAAGCTTTTTCTGCATTTTCAATGTTTAATAAAATCTTCTTTTTCGAATATCTAACATCTCTTGAAGCAAATCAAAAGTTAGTGTTTAATTTTGGTGCTTTTGTTCTATTTCAGTCAGTAAGGATCTGACCCAAGTCTAATGTTTATACAAAAGCCCATCAGTTATCAATGCGTGCATGCTACCTATCGTTTGGGTTAAGGGGCTATTGATGTATTAATGGATTATAGTTTGCTGTTCTATTTAGTGTATTCATAATGAATCTAAGACGTAGGTTACCATTTCGCTTTTCATATATTCAATAACAACACCCAATGGCATCTAGTATTTCAGAAAACACCGTCACAAAAGGAGTTATAGAGAATAGATGGTTGGTGTCGTGAATCGGAAATGTTATCGGGCAAGGCGTAGGAATATTATCCGGTGAGCCGAAGGCGAAACGGATAATATTCCGATGCCGAGCCCGATAACTTTTCCTATTCAAAGACACCAATCATCTATTCTATTTATCCTGTTACCTTTATCTATTCTTTCAAACAAACAAAATGTAAATAAAACACGAGAAAAACGGAAAAAATAAGTAGAGAATGATGTAAACATGACGTCATATCGTTCTTATGACGTCATGATTAGTCGCGTGCATGTATTATATGGTTAGTGCCGGATATCACAAATGTTATACGGCACCTAGTTATCTGTCCCGAAATGGCACTAGTGACAGGATAATAAAAGAAATTAATCCATTTGTATAAATGTTTTCCATAGAATACCCTAAAGAAAGCAACATATCTGCTATACTTTATAATCGTCGTCAGTTGTAATCCAAATGATCCAGACGTAGATATTGCAACTGTTATGTACAGCTTGATTCATCCGAGTTACGTCTGTTGTTGCTTTTAGTCTGGAGCAGCATAGAACCCCTTTTGACTGAGCGGGTCAGAATTGAATCGAGCTTACAAACTTATTTAAATAAAATATATGCATTCGCGTTCATGAAAAATATACGAAGTATGCGTTTCACATTCCCTTTCCTAAAGTTGAGGCTTCATTAGCCAAGCCAATTTTGATATTGTTAACGTCGAAATATTGAAATCACAGTTATCTATTATACACTTATAACTATATTTTTCCCAAAAGTTTTCTTCTTTTTTTTCCCCTTAATTGTTGTTTTATCATTTTCTCATTTTATTATAGAATATTTTGGAAAGGTTGAATTTCAAATGTATTTCTTTGTCTACCGGATATAGAAGAGATGATGCTTGAAATATGTTTAAACTAAATATTGAAAGTATAACTCGTACGCACGCACATGCGCAGACACGAGAATGTCGCACATCCGGTTGTATGACTCACACCGACAACAACGCGGTGTCGGTGTCGTCTTGTTAGCGGAAACACACGGACTATTTACCTGTAGAAAATAGGACATTTCGTTTAACATATATAACGATAGAAATCATACATAGTGTAACTGTAAGCTTGACCAGAAATGATGGATTTTAAATTATTAGTTGCCGTGGTAATCGGATTTTGCTGTCTGAATACAGGTAAATTATTGATTTTATATGTGTTTATTGTAAATTCTTTACCTGTGTGCCTTTTTGAAGGCCGATACATGATCGATTGTGGCATTTTCTTTTTCGGTTTTGCTTTAAGTCTAAGTCATGGTGAAAGCTTTTCAATATTGACCGAGTTTTACTGATAATTTTGTTTGGTCGCGGACAGTTTAGGACACTTTCAAATTTATAAGTGTAATAAACTTTGAACATAAAACTTATTTCGGTGATAAAGGTGGAGAAAGGTATGCTCTTCTCAACGGCACATGTGCGTCTTCTTTCCCAAAATCCTATTCGGATACTAATACAATATTAAACATGTTTGAAATATATATTTTTAGAGAAAAATATAAGAATAGACGTTACTGTCACATGAATCGCTCTATTACACGTTTTTACAGTGATCATCTAGAAATTATAAAGGTTTAAACATCCCCGTAACAGTCAACCCAAAATTACCAAATCTGCTTGATTTAGACTTCTTTTGTAATGTTTGTGTAGGAAATGGTTTATAAAAGAGTTAGCATATTTCTGATTAAATGGTCCCACCAATCAAAGGAAAATCTCTTTTTTTTCGAATCAAGTTTTAGTCTGCGATGTTTTACAATATGGCCAAGAAAGAAAAATAAACAAAGGGTAAAACCGTTGGGATTTGAAAGAGTTGTATGAAAACGTCATATGTCACAGTAGTTGTAGACAGACAACGTGTTGCATAAACTATTCATTTGTACATGCAATTTTTGCTTAAGGCAATGTATTTTATGTTACATGAAAGGTAATGATTTATTGGCTTAGAGTAGTTTTAGAAAGGACGTTCGTGCAATAATAAACGTTGATTTCATGCGATTTTTTGTAAATTTAAAACGGACTACCACACGTCAACCTTATATTAACCTGTTACTTCGTATTTTCTTTCTTTAAAGCACCCATATTGAGCGATGACATAATTAACATTTACTTAAGGTCTTTGCAGTAAATGGTTATAAATCCATTGCGAAAAGAAGTCGCTCTTGACAAAAATTATCTCGATTTGCCTCATTGTGTTCTACCAAACAACTCAAAAGGAATAGGCTTTTTTATTTCTTGATGAATTCATGACTTCTTCCACGCTCGATTCGAACAAGCCTATCATTTTTAAAGGATCTCCACATTTCTATCATTATGGGATGGTTAAAAAGAACCCTTGTCGTTTTGTAGAGAGTTGAATAAGTTACAAAACGTGTCATGGTAACATGATATAGTCGACATGGTATTATATATCCGTGACGGTTTATTGACATGAATCATTCAAGCATATTGTTTCAGGGCGTTTTCGTTTTATATAACAGGGGTCTCTTAAAGGCTAGGGAAATTCTTTACAAGCATGCGGTTTTCCACCCAAATAAAACACAATGTCATACCAGCTTTTTGGTTTATCAAATTCAGCAATTACAGCGAGAAGACTGCCCAAATTCAACAGGTCTGGACCTCGTCCAAATTCAAGGGAAAATAGCCCTTTTTAGAGTAACATTCATAGAGTATAACTATATGATATAAAAGAACAAAGTAGAGTGTTTTTTTTTTTGTCGAAAATTCAACAGGCCTTGGCATCTCCAAAATTCAAGACGAACAAAGCCATGCTTGTACTTCCCCTATCAAATTCAATGCGTTTTTTCTTTTGTCTTTTATTTATGTAGATCGCATTACAAAAAAGTCATAGGCCAATGCAATAATCACATTTTTCTCACATATTGCCTTATTGCGATGTTTTTTTGTTTTTTTTTTAATAATGCATATATTGGATGATGCATTGTTAAGTTTGTAGGCTTATCTATTTATTTTCTATTTTGTGTTATTTTATAGTTTGCCATTCACGGATAAAGAACTAGAGTCTCGAACCTTATGCCGATGAGTATGTGTATAAGTTTTATAAGGTTTATATTAAAACAAATGACACTATTTGGTTTGGCACTAGTGCATGGGTTGAACCCGTTTGGTTAAATGCCAACAACAGTTTGAACACTTTACTGAAAGCAGCTCATATGCGAAACATATATACATACATCAACATTCGTAAACATGACAATACAAATAAATGAGTTTTGTGATTTTAAGATGATACAGATTAATATACGGAGCGAACAAGACTGTTTATATTTATAATAGATTATTAAAATAAATACCTGTTGCCATTCGTTAAATGTGATAATTATAGCATATTATTCTGAATTTGGTTTAAGTCTATGGAGTTCGGAAACACTTGTTTTTGGATGAATATCCTTTTTGATATCATAAATGATAGGGGCCACTTAATTCGGATGAACCAAGCTGTAACTTGGTGTAGAATGAAATATCTACGTCTGGATCTTTCGGACTAGGGACTCATTCGATTTGGTTTGTTTGTCTCTCTTAAAGTTTAAATATAATCTTCACTTCCATTGTGTACATAGGATGAAAATTTGACACTTTCCTTTTATCAAAACCCACGACTCTAAGTCTTAACACATTGCAACAAAAGATGGTTTTGAAATTGCGATAAAAATGTGAATTTTTAAGAACGATACACTTTCCTTTTCTTACAATAGTAACAGTTCATAAAAATATCCAAAAAAAAGGTTATTCATAGTCACCTTTTTTGGCATTTTGGTGATTAATTGTACCGTCGTCTACTGGAAATCACCCGGGAAAATTGTCGTCTGTCGCGATTAAGCGGGAAGACTGGGAAAAGGGTTTCTAAATGATAACTCGTCGTTTACCAACCAAAAAGTCGCACTTTCTTCACGATGATGATGTAGATAGGCCCTTTTTGATTGGTTAATAATGATTTGCATAGTCAGATCAGACGTTATCATAGCCCGTTGACAATGCTAATAATCGAGTACGTCAATCCACGATAGTGTGTACTGGCGAGATACCTTCTTTAAGGTAGAATACCCATAATTCGCCATTTTGAAACTCATTCTTTCGTCGCATTATTTCGGTCTTGTTAGGTATACATCGGTCTGGGCCGAAACTATTTGCATTTACCCTTTACCAGACGCCAAATTGTCGACTGTCCCAAATTGAACGAGTTTGCAGACGACATTTCAAAATGTGATGAAATTGAAAATAATCTTCTGGTAGGGTAGAAAACATTATGTGGAAAGGATACATTGCTCGTTGTGAGCAATTTCTCCTTTCCCCACAATGTTTTCCAGAGTAGTCTGCAACAAACTGGTCAAACAGACCGATTGTCGCGAGAACGACCGAAGAAACTCGACGAAAATATTATTTTTAAAATGGCGGCTAATTGTTATTCTACCTTAAGAACAGTTGTTATATCCGTACCTCAGAATAGGTGTGTATTTCCTTCCGCATTAAGGGTTCACTTTTTAAGTGCAAAATGAACTGCTTTTAAAACCCTTCACACCACAATACTTCACTCTGTCGCTTCTAATGCAGAAGAAAGACTTCAGAAGATGTCACTGTGACAATAGGGTTCATTGCTGTTTATGAACAATTTATCCTCTTTTCAAGATAGTTTCTACCCACTATGATTAAAAATAATGTACATTCGTAAATGTGTTTTGCTTTTTTACGTCTGCTGTTGCCTTCAATTTGGATCTGTTTCAATTCACCACAATGGGGAATTGATTAAACCATGATTCGACATACATATATTTGTTACGAATACCATCATATTGTCGTTCTGGATTAGTATCTTATGCATTTTAAATGCGGAAAATACATTAATCTTGAATTTAAAGAACGCGTTTGGTGACTCCAAATCTTCCACGTAATACCATAACCACCTAACGCCACATTTTATTTATCTTGCAGACGACTTTCAAAAAGCATTATGTCAAAAGCAGAAATTGCTTGTGACAAGCGTAATTGTTAAACTATCACCTAACGCCACAATTTTGCGTCTTGCAGCAGACAACTTTCAAAAGCATTGTGGCAAAATGAAGAATTGCTTGTCACAAGCAATTTCTCCTTTTGGCACAATGCTTTTTAATCAATTCACAAATCACAACAACAGAACTGAAATATTTTTCACATATTTACAAAGCTTCTCTAAAGTCGTCTGCTTCAAAAGAAGCAATGTCGTCTGCAGGTGGTAAAGATGTAATCCATCTTAAACGCCGAAAAGATCATTTCGGATTAACTCGGATGATTCAAACGGTATCTGTGTTAGAATGAAATATCTACGTCTGGATCATTCGGACTAACTTCGGATAAGCCAGTTCGAACGCCACGTTTCTTTTTTCTTGTGTGTTTTTATTTCGATACCTGGCGAATGTTATGAAACACCTAGGTTGTCACAAATACAGCAATTTACGCAAACTAGAAGCTCAGGAATGTATGAATAAATCGGTCAACTATGTGACTCGGCAATTATAACAAAGTACATGTAACTTGAGTATCTTTAATCCGAGCTTCGGAGATACAGCTATCCGTAAAACTTGATGTCTTCGTCACGTTAGATTTCTTTTACATGTATATCTCTATGGATGGGGGTTATACGCCGTATCAACAATGTGTACTTGATATCTTAATCTTTCTTTTTTCTTTGTACGTGGCTTTACGCAGTGTCAACAATATGTACATGTATATTGCAACTATCCTTGATGTTTTTTTTGTTTTTTTTTAAAGATCGTCTGCGGTGACTGTGTAAATGTCGTCTGCATATATCTGGAAAAAGTGAAACCCTATTAAGGGTTCGATAATGATAAACATAAACACAAGTCGGGTATTGCATTCCAATCTATAATCCGTCGCTATCCTTTCATATGTCTATTGCGCTTCGATTCGTCATATCACGGCTGAGCTAGTCAATAATGATAAGAGAATTATATTTTCATATTTAATAGTAGACTTTAGAATTTCAAGAATATTGAAATACCGATATTTATAACTGGGAATCTGAGTAACGACTACTCAAAGAAGTTCACCTTTCTTTAAATAGCTGTGTTAAGGTAGAATAGCCATGATTCGCCAGATTGAAACGTTTTCTTTCGTCGGATTACTTCGGTCATTCTCGGTATACATCGGTTGATGCCGGAAATATTCGCTTAAAACCGAATAGTTCCGATCCCGACCAATGTAAATCGCTCACGACCGAAATAATCCGACGCAATAATTAGTTTCAAAATGGCGGATTATGGGTATTCTACCTTAATCCAATCTAATAATTGGACATTGTGTTATAAAGCAAACATCTTTGGTGGGGGCAACCATCCTTTCCAATCCTAGCTTTGATCAATTGACGAAATTTTGTTAGTACAGATTTAAGGGAATTCGGAAAGAGTAAGGGTTTGATTTAAACTTTTTTTACATCGATTGTGAAACAAGTTCTAAGATATATAACTCTCGATTCTGCTTCCTTGATACATACGCAATACTCGTGCAGAATGTGCATTAATGAAAGGTCGCAAGGGAAAGGGTTATTTAATCTTGAAGTTTTTCACCAAAGTCACGGTAATGATGGTATGAATAAACTTAAAACTGCAAGGGATATATACATAATTACATATACATGTACATGCTAACACATACACAGCCCATTTAAATGTTTTAACCCTTAGAATGCTGGGCAATTTTCTAAAAATAGATTTATGTGTCGTCTGCTTTCCAAAACCTTAAATATCAGGTAAATTCTGATGAGGAAAGATACCATGAGTAGCAAACAGGTTAGATTGCAGGCCAGTCGCCAATTTAGTTTGCGACTGGCTTGGATCTAACCTGTTTGCATAAGCATGACGTCAGTTCGAGCACTAAAAGGGTTAAAGAAAGTTGCATTTCAATTAGGTTTTAAGGCCAAAACAACTTGGCACAAGCTTACGTTCATTTGCATGCGTAGATACATGCATAATTATAAATGCATACCAACCATTATGCAATGCATGAAATAACCATTAATCACGTATTTTGGTGAGACAGTTGAGATTTCTAACGCACGCTTTGTGAGAAATGAAGCTTCAGATTAGACAGCATATCATAGTGTGCAGTTTAGATGTAATTGAAAACGAATTTCACCTTTTACTCGAATGTCCTTTTTATAGAGATATGAGAAGATTGTATTTGCCAAAAGATTTTACTTGGCCAAACATTCAGAAATTCATAGTGTTCTTATGGAGTCCCAATATTCATATTACAATTAACCGATACTATTTTATCATTCATGTATTCCAGCATTTCGTCTTTACCGCCAAATTCATCTTTCTTTTGTAGTCCGTATTTAAGTCTTTTTCATTCCAAAATCACATTTTTCTCATTAGTAGATTATCGGTCTTGCGACATAGATCCATTTTGAGTAATGGCTTTGTTTATGTAAATGTAAATGTAAATATATCATATCTCTGTGAGATAAACCAAAAGAAGCGTCTTGCAAATAACACAGCATCCAAAGACACTCAACAATTAGCTCTATACGCTTTCGGGCTATAAATTCGATACCCTGGGGTCCCGGCCCGTGGGTATACCAGGCAATAGGTAAACTCAAGGGCCGGGACCACAAGGTAATATCCCGGGCGAGTGATCCCAAATACCTGACCCTAAACACCACATCATTTTGTTACGTATCACTTTCCCATGACGCATTTCAATTTTACTAACTCCTAATGTCACCCAATTGTCAATGACCTGCCAATGTACGAAACCGACGCCATATTGGTAGTTTGTACTTTCATTGTTGACAGGTGTATGACCCCCGGGTGGGGTAATAATAACATACTGAAAACATACCTGTCAACGAACGGGTAAACTATCAGTCGGTAAATACATGTTACATTGGTCATTGTACGTAATATTAACAATCTTTATTTAAGTCTCATCCATATACATATACATTTCTATACATATTAAAACATATACATACTAGCCTAAAAACATATAGACTATATGCATATGGCCATTCAATTTTTAATTATGAGAGACTATCACAGTTGTAAACAATAAAACATACAGAACACATAAATGATAATTACAGCATATGATAGAAATTCTTGTCGATCGACAAATCTTAATAGTATTGAGGCTTCCATTATAATGAATACGGCCCCATGTGGCCCCTACAAAGCTCCTTCGGGCCTGGTAAATAACAACAGACATTACTTATCACCACCAAGAAATATTTAGAAATAGAAAAAAAAAGAACTGTGAGAGAATTCTAATTTTATGCCGTCAACCGAAACGTGTTAACAATATGGTGGCACAGAAAACAGTTTAAATCGTACATAAAGAGGTACAAACAATACCATGCACTGACATCGCAGAAACATATAATTAGCAAATCTTCTGCAATCTACATTACGGACACGTCTGTCATATATTTAACTTAGACCACCTTGATCGCAGAATTCTTATTCAACAAATGCTCATATAATAATATCGGAGTAAGCAGAGTGTGTCGTAACTGCACTACCTGCAAAGCTATATCTGCCAACGCCTCGAGAAGGCATGAAGCAAGTATAATAACTTAATAAGTATAAAACCACAAAAATGGAAAGCCAGCAATTCACGACAAAGCATGTGTCAGAAAAACGCGTTGACCGACATGCACCACTGACCGTAATGACCTTAACCCTTATGGTTCTGGAACCAACTTTATGCTTATGTAAACAGGTTAGATCCAGGCCAGCCGCCAAGTTAATTGGCGGCTTGCCTGTGATCTTACCCGTTTGATACTCTGAGTATCTTTCCTCACCAAAATTACGCAGCTATTTAAGGTTTTGGAAAGCAAACGACACAAAAATCTATTTTCAGAAAATTACCCAGCATTCTAAGGGTTAGCCGGAGTTGGATGCATCTAAATTATTTGGACAAAACGCAAATGTCGAGTTGAAATTGTCCTGTGTGGCCTTGTGGTAACGGTGTCGGTGAAGGTGGGGTGGTGGTGGGGGGTTGGGGGGCGGTGTGGGGGGGTGGGGGGTTGAGGGTTTAATCCTTACCGCTGATACAGATTGTTTATGTCGGAGTGTCGTTTGGCTTTCATTTATTTGTACATAATTTCCAAATGTTTTTCTGCAATTATCCGTGTAATGGTTATATATTAAATTTAAGTAAAAAATGCACTTGCTCATTAAGACAAGCTGGGCAGTACGGATAATTAAGATAGAATACACATAATCCGCCATAACGCGAATAGTCCCGGTCCAGACCGATGTAAACCGAGAACGACCGAAGAAATCCAAATGAATGAAAAAATGCCGAATTATGGGTAGTCTACCTTAATTTTGCCATCCCTGGTAAAGACTCCGCATTTTCGCATGTTGCGGAATAAACGATGTACATGACACATTAATACAGTTTGACCCAAGTAAATGTGTATGACCATACATAAAACCTCAAATTGGTACAGGAACATGACCCGTGCTAACGAAGCGTACTGAAGTAAGATAGCTTGCTTAAACACAAATTTCTCGCTCAACTTTGGTTTTTTACCTAATGATCGCCGTATGTCGTTGCTTTTAGTCTGGACCTTCGTTTGAATAAGCTGGTCAGAATTGAATAATTTTCAAATTGGCATGTTATGGGTTCTCTACTTTTAAAGAGGGAAATTCCACGCGTCAAATTGATCAGTATGAAGCACTACATGAAAATAAAGATTATGTTTCTTTTGTTTCAGTGACGGCATACCTACGGTGCATAGAATGTACCCATATAGCCTACGATCCGTCCTTCACCTTCCAAGGAAGCCAGGAAGTCTACAACATCCTGCGCGGGAAATTCAATCCGGCATGCGCAATGCAGGAACCGCTAGACAGGTCGGTTGATTTGTGTTTTACTTTAGGCGGTATACCTTTTACCTCTTACTTTCATACCTTAATGAAAGTAGATAATCCAGCCACAATTGCAAGTTATCCATCTATATATCTTTCATCATGAAAGGGAAGGAGTCTGGGCCCGTTTTACTAAACAACTTACGGAAAATGTTTGCGTAGGTCATAATTGATTAACATGGATAATATATTCAATGAAAGGACAATATTGCAATGTGACACGTCATTGGAAGCGTCTCGGAGAGACGATTCCAATGATGTGTTACTTTGCAATATTGCTTTGCCAAATATTGAAATAAAAGGACTTGTTTTTTTAGACTTACGCAAATCTTAAGCGTAAACTGTTTGGTAAAACGGGCCCCTGGACTTTACCTCGAACAAAGAGTCTAAAATTGATAAAAACGACTGCCTTAAATGTCTTACTGTCTAAAAATCTTCGTTTATTTGCTTTATTTGATTTGATTACTTTAGTTTATTAAGCTTCCTCCGAAAAAGACGCAATTTCTGCCTGTAACAAGCTGGGATTGCGTCCTTTTCGAAGGAAACGAACGATTATCACGATTAACTCTAGACCTATGTAATGTATTGTATACTATATGTGGTATGATGGGCCGGAGGCCTTTATGTACAATAAATGACGTGTAACTTGTAACTTGTAGATAGGTTGATACAGCATTTTCTAATTTATTCCAAACAGCCTTTTCTGATGGTTCCCGTGTTATTTCAGGCGCACTTATGACCAGCAGGTAATGACGAACCAGATGCCGAGTACATATGCCGTCAGTGAGACGATTTGCCAGTCGCTTAGCGACGACAACCGATGTAACTATATCTATGGCGACGTACACGTGTTTCTCCAGAACTATAACGTCGAGCGTAAGTTTTTTCAATTAGCATGGGGTCTCGGCCCATGCGTATATCATACATATACCATGCGTATACCCCCGCATTAGTGGTGTTACGAACAAATAAACCTCTCAAAGGCACAAACACATCCGATCAGTGAAAAACACTGTGTACACTGAGCAGTTGTGTTGTCTATATATATTTATATATACCAACATGTTCTCTACAACAATGGGTTAGGCATAAACGTTCAACGAACGTTACAGTAGTATACACATGGGCCGAAACCCCAGACTACGTTTCAATCAGAACTCTTAGCCAACATTCCGGAATCCATCTTGTTTGTTGACAATTCGATGTTTGATCACGAGATAGAATGGAGGTTTTAGGAACTACTTTTTTGACCTCCCAGATACAACCGAGGTCAGTGTGGCCTACCAACATCGCCCATGGGTTCCGATTGGTTACGTCTATCAATCGAAACTGCACGACTGTTAACTGCAATATCCCTGAAAAGTCGATGGATAATGTAGTTCATTTTACTTGCAGTGAAGTTAAACATGCATGTTTGGAACTGCATTAGCATACAAAGCCCATACAGTTAGACTTATTCTTATCTTTTAAACTTCTTTTTACATGCAGTGAAGTTAAACATGCATGTTTGGAACTGCATTAGCATACAAAGCCCATACAGTTAGACTTATTCTTATCTTTTAAACTTCTTTTTACATGCAGTGAAGTTAAACATGCATGTTTGGAACTGCAATAGCATACAAAACCCATACAGTTAGACTTATTCTTATCTTTTAAACTTTTTTTTACATGCAGTGAAGTTAAACATGCATGTTTGGAACTGCATTAGCATACAAAACCCATACAGTTAGACTTATTCTTATCTTTTAAACTTCTTTTTACATGCAGTGAAGTTAAACATGCATGTTTTGAACTGCATTAGCATACAAAACCCATACAGTTAGACTTATTCTTATCTTTTAAACTTCTTTTTACATGCAGTGAAGTTAAACATGCATGTTTGGAACTGCATTAGCATACAAAACCCATACAGTTAGACTTATTCTTATCTTTTAAACTTTTTTTTACATGCAGTGAATTTAAACATGCATGTTTGGAACTGCATTAGCATACAAAACCCATACAGTTAGACTTATTCTTATATTTTAAACTTCTTTTTACTTGCAGTGAAGTTAAACATGCATGTACGAAACTGTATGACAACACCTGAACTCGAGAACACATGCTACCAGAGAAACAACTACAACGAGATCAAAAACTTCTTTCAGGACAGACTTTCTTTCCTCTCGAGGGATCTGACCGTTAAGAATGTCTACGCTCATCAGTGCGTTTGTAATGAAAATTTATGTTCACCAAGAGTGTCATCGGCAGTTAGAATCCAGGGCGTTAGTTTCGTACTTTTATCGTTGTTAGTTTCGTATTTGTTGTCGAAGGTTTATTAATTAATGGATGTATGCTTTATGGTTTTGATTACTGAGGCGAATCGTTGTGATCAATGCGATTTCGGTTCCATGTGTCTCAAAAGCATTCGCCGGCTTTCAATAATACCGGGACCAATCAATTGCAAATCATAAATGAACAAACGACTGTTGACATTGACGTTGATGTCAAATCTTGCAGACGTTCGAAATCTGCATTCGGAACACCTCGGCCATTTCTTAAAATAACCTCGGAGGTAATGGGGAGCCATTTTTGAAAGTAGGTCAGCAACGAAGGGCCAATCGTATCAACTCGGCAATCCCCGTCATAAGCCGGGGATTGCCGGAAAGAGCTGATTGACAAAATATGAAACAAAGATGTGTTCATATGATCAACTTCAATGAAAAGGGTAAAAAATCCATTCAATTGTGATATATAACCAATTTGGGTGTATCTAAATACATATCAAGTGCCTGTGTGCATTTTGCGTTATCCGCCGGAAATAAGGCGAATTACCCCAGGATTTCTGGTGTATTCATGTACTGCTTACGAGGTATATCTACCGACTTGTTACGGGGATTGCCGAGTAGATACGATTGGTTCGAAATATGTTGCCCTTATCTCTTATCCTAATCAACATTCCAACATTTCAAAATATTCCAATTCAAACCAACTATAGAATCTGATGCTATAGAAGCGTTTAAAAAAATAAGGAAGCTTGAACAGCTTCTCTTTTTGTCGAAAGGGTTTCGAATTTTTAACGTTTTGAACAGGAGAAAATAGCTATGTTTTGTCTACGTGTTAGTCTGTCGTTTGAACATGCTTTCAATGTTTCTTTGATTGAGATTACTATGGAAAATCGACTGAGATAAAGTAAAAAAGACCAGTGCAATATGTATTTTAACCGTAAGCTCAGCCATCATACGATGTGATGCAATTTTAGGTCGATCTGACGAAATGTTTTGATATTATGTCCTACAATTAACGCGTTGTTCTGATATGTACATTCAAAGAAATCCGAATTTAAATCTTAAGCATACAATTTGAGGCGGACCATTTTTCGTAGAGAAGAGAGGTAGAAAAAAGAGGAAATTTCGTCTACTTATCATGCGTTTTGGAACAATATTATATCTTTCGAATTCATAACTACAATTGCATTATAGTAGAATACCAATTAATCCGCCATTTTGAAACTCTTTCTCGCGTCCGATTACTTCGATCATTCTCGATTAACATCGCTCTGAGCCGGAACTTTTCGCTTTACAACTAATAGTTCCGGCCCCCACCGACGTATACCGAGAACGACCGAAGTAATCCGACGACAGAATGAGTTTCAAAATGGCGGATTGTTGGTATTCTACCTTGAATGAAGAACACGCCAATCAAAATCACCTTCTTTGGCCAAAGTAACTTTTTACTTTTAGTCGAAGCAGAAATAACCGCTGTGGTGAGTTTGCCTTTAATTTTCCTACGCACTGATCTGTCATGTCGTAGTCCTACAGACATTGGACAAGTGCCATAACCTTAGATGAAGTTGTATGTACATTTGCAATCGGAGCTACTAGGGTATTTCCGTGATCTGATAAATACATCTCCTACATAAGTGTAGGGTTACAATATTTCGGGTGAATCGTCCCCGACTAATTACACATTTCCTGCAAATAATTAGTTCTTTTATTACAATTGGTTACATACCTCCTTAAGAACAATTTCTTCTTTTTAATACAACTCATTCTACACTTCCTTAAGAACTATATATTCTTTTATTTTAATTGATTCTTAACCTCTTTAAGAACAGTTGATTCTTTTATTACAACTGATTCTACACCTCTTTACGAACAATTTCTTCTTTTATTACAACTGATTCTACACCTCCTGAAAAACAATTTCTTCTTTTATTACAACTGATTCTACACCTCCTTAAGAACAATTTCTTCTTTTATTACAACTGATTCTACACCTCCTGAAGAACAATTTCTTCTTTTAATACAACTGATTCTACACTTTTTTAAGAACTATTTATTCTTATATTTTAATTGATTCTTAACCTCTTTAAGAACAGTTGCTTCTTTTATTACAACTGGTTCCACACCTCTTTACGAAAAATGTATTCTTTTATTAAAAATTGATTCTACACCTCTTGACGAACATTTTTTTATTACAATTGATTCTGATATTGCAAATAAGACGTTAGTCATAGGTGTCGTCTGTTTGTCTTTTCGATGTTGACCGAAAACAAATGAACAAATGATGGAATGTGAAAGTAGCTTCTGTGAAGCTAATAGAATGCACATCAGCAGCAAACTGGGAAGAAAAAGTCAAAATTGTATGAAACTAGAATCCTTGTAGAAGGTCCGGACATACACTCGCTATCGAAGTTTGCAGAGGTATCCGAATGCATTTCGGACACCTTTGCAAAGTTCGTTAGCGAGTGAATATACGTACGAAATCCTGCGAAACTAACAACAGAAAGATTCTGGTAACAACACAATAAATAGAGAGTTGGATGACTATTAATACATAATGGATCTTCTTAATGAAATGCCTATAAATAGAAAAGGGAATTCTTTTCTATTTATAGCCATTTCATTAGGGAAAATCCCTTGTCTATCAATAGTCATTTAACTCTCCCTTTTCTGTCATCGCCTCATCGGTAACAATTGTTCTCCGCTTTTCTAATATCTCGCAAACTCCCGTTTGAGAGACAGCAGACAGTATACTCTCCGAAATTCTGACGATGAGGCACACAGTGGGTGGGGTATTTTTTCTCCCAGACCTGGACGAAAATGATGATCTAGATAATTAGATACAACAAATATGTACATGCAATCGTTATTTTTATGCTTATATATGTTAACACATCTTGTACGGACTTTTATTTTAGTCTCTTATTATGTATGCTTGTGTTTTAAACGTTTTTAGAAGTTTTGCCAACAGGCCTCTTAAGAAAAACTAGCCTGATTTAATTGATTGGGACCTATTTTTAAAAGTTTTAACGAAGCATGTTTTCACAATCCTTTGCAAATAGAAAATGTTATACTAAATCTTAGGAAGTTAATGTTTGCCTCGTAAAACAACTTGTTATCATACCGGACAAAGACACCTCTTCAATGTATAATACCCATTAACCGCCATTTTAAAACGCGTTCTTGAGTCGAGTAACTTCGGTCGTTCTCGTTATACATCGGTCTCGGCCTCAACTATTCGCATTAAACCGAATTGTTCCGGCCTCGACCGATGTGCACCGAGAACGACTGAAGCAATACGAGAGAAGAATGATTTTCAAAATGGTGGTTTCCGTGTTCTGTATTCCACCTTAAGTATTATTCTGTGAACTTGAACATAGATATTTAAGAAAATAAACTACACTTACCACGATCCATTTAGCCGCGCTTCGTTTGGCTTTTTCCAACAGCTTGTTTTTTTTCATATGATTTTGAGTTATTTTCCATACAACCCTATATCAGGTTAAACAGCGAATAAGAATATAGTGTTGTGTGGTTTTTTGGGCCAAGGGTGCGAAGCATCCTTAGACCATTGAATTTACATACCACATTTTCGGGCCTGCCAGTTTATCTATAAATCTGTGTATAAACTTGCGCAAAACGCCAATTACTCCTTATTCATCCACCTCACTGTGCGGACTTGTACGTCGTGGGAGTTAGGCAAGAAAATATTCCGTATCTACTCGCTTTGTTTACATTCTATTAGTTTACTACACTACATATGTTATAGTTATATTTCATATAAACAAATAGTAAAGAATGAAAATATGGAACAAAGATACCATACCATACGCTCTGCTTAACACTTGTTAGAAACGTTATATTTCGAAAATAATTTCCTGTTGTAACAAAAAATCAAAGCATCACGAATCCCAAGCTCCGTACAGGATTACTTCCCTTTGCTACTCTCCAGTACAGTTACCCCCCCCTTTCCTTACTTGAAAGGGAGATAACTGCGTAGGAGAATGCACGAATCAATTTATTTTAGTGCCAGGTAGTAATGATTATTGAATTGTTAATGCTGTCAATGCTAGTGGAAAGATTGATACAAACATAATGTTGTTTTTTGTTGTGTTAATTGTTCAATTTGTGCATGTACCGTGGATAAGATTTGTAACCCAAATCCGCATTTTCAAACTCTTTCTTTCGTCGGATTACTTCGGCCGTTCTCGGTATACATCGGTCGGTGCCGGAACTATTTGCTTTACTCCGAATGGTTCCGGTCACGACCGTTTATTTACCGAGAACAATCAAAGTGTCCCGACGAAAGGATTAGTTTCAAAATGGCGGATAACTGGTAATCTTCCTTATATTTCAAGCATTGAGTCTGAACTGCAGCTGGGGTTTTAAAAATACTCAACTGTTTCATTGGTGAATGTTTTAAATATGTAAATCTGCTTCACATGTGAATCTATGTTTTGAATACGATCGTCTGTTTTCAACTTTCGAATTTATTCGAATATTTTATATGACGATATTGATATTGAATTTATTCGCATGATTCATATGACAATGTTAATTTTGAATTTATTGGAAAATGTCTTACTACAATATGGTTAATGAATATGTTCCACCATTTCATATGACAAAAATGGTTTTAATTATACTTGAATGCTTTATATAGTATAAAACATTTAAGTATAATCAAAATCCTTCTTGGCGTATGTATTGTAATATGGAAATATGGGTTTTAAATATATTCGACTATTTCACTTGGGGTGTATGTTTTATGATAATTGATTTCCATTTTTTTATTTGAAGTTTTTAATTTACTCGACTGGTCTATGGGGAACTATTCCTCGTGAAACTCTTGACCAAATTCACTTACATCGAACTTGGTCAGGACTCAATGCTTTCTATTTGGGTTTACGTGTATATGTATGTATGTATTTGTGTAGCTATAAAATAGTCATTTATTTTGACAATAAATCTTCTTTTCATAATATATCTAAAATGTCTCGACCTTGTTTTTGAATTTCTGAAATCCGAAGAACACACGAATTAAACTATCGCGCCTGATTGATTGTTCCTTCCAAACCCACAGTTTAACCAGTGTGTGTTGTTTCAAACGTATTCGTTATGACAGCTACTTAACCCGTTTTAACGATTAAATTATTCGAAATAAGGGTCCCATAATCCTTTATTTTGAAGCTCATTTTTGTCAAGCTCTATATCCAAGTTGTAAATGTGTAGAATGAAATATCTACGTCTTGATCATTCGATCTACCAATCGGAACTACTCGGGTATTTCCGTGAGCTGTGAAATACACCTCGGATATAAGTGTAGGGTTACAATTTTTCGGGTAAATCGGCATCCGGCAATTAACACATTTTCTAAGCGTGCACTTTACGTAGTTCAATGTGTAAGGAAGTGTTGGACATCCTTTTAAATCAGTTTTTATCAGTAACTCATACCAAAATGGCGAAATTGTTGTTGTGACATGTATAGTTGTTTCCTCAATCAAATTTAACGACTTTTTAGATTTCACATATAAGATCTATTTTTAAAACGAAAGTAAAGTGACGTCATTCTCGCGGGAAACAACATGGCGTCATCCCTATTATTTCAGAGGTGTTTTCATTGGATAAACCCGATGTGTTCAATCTTTCATTGGATTACTTCGATCGTTCTCGGTATACATCGGGCGTTGCACTACATCGAATAGTTCCGGCCCGACCGATGTATACCGAGAACGAGTATTCTTACGCAAGAAAGGGCTTTAAACTGGTGGATTATGGGTATTTTACCTTAACTCGTTTAAACGAGTTACCTCTGTGCCATCCACTGAAGTCTCTGGATGCAAACTTGTACTAACATTTCTTAAACAGGAAATGGCTAGGTAAATGGTATGCTATCCCTATTGTCAAGAGTAACATTAGTTATTGGTTGGTTCGTTATTTCCATGCTCCTTGTATTTCCTCACCACAACAACACACTGTCGTGTTCCATTTCTGACTTTACACGTTGGCGACAGTGGAAGAGCATCGGCCTCTTGTATCGAGGGTCCCGGGTTCGATCCCCATCAGACGAGGTGAAAATTACCGGGATAAACCCACGAATCAGCGCGAGTACTGGTGGAAGCAGTTATCGAGAGTGAATTCAAAAGCTTCAAGCTTCCGTCACAATCGATGTGTGATTTTTTTTTCCGTATTAAGACCAGAATTGGCATCGAAATAGCAATGTTTCACGTGCGAGTCGTCGTCCAATCTACCTCTGCAACAGTGCGCTGGTTTTGTATTGTTGGTCTACCTGTATCACTGACGATAAAAGTTCCACATGATCAGTCCTTCCCTAACTCGGATGTTCTAAGCTGTAACTGTGTAGGATGAAATATCTACGTCTCGATCATTCGGCCATTAAGCTTTACCAACACATCACAACCAAAATCTGGGCACAAAGCGCCAGACATTATATAAACCAGTTGAACAAAGAAGCCTGTTTCAGCACAACAAAGACCTATTTCCTTATTACGATTTTAAGTCTGGGTACTAGTTTAAACTTATTTATTTTACATCGATCGTGAAACAAGTTCTTGCAACTTAGATTCATAGGCGTAGGAGCGGGGGACAACTTCAGATGAGGACCGGTCTAAGAATAAATGTTCCTAAACTTTTTCATGACTATTCATGCATTTACAAATTCAATAACATAATGATAATTAAAAGAAAGCGTATTAAAGTGTGTATCTTAAATAAAAAAGAAAAAGGGATATGCCAGGTCTCGATCTCACGCGGAAATCAAATGTATTGATTTAAACAAAAAAGTAGCAGCGATCAGACTGTCATTATTAAATTAAATTAAATTATTGTTCAACCTTTAGCCAACAATTGTATATCGAGTCACGTTTTACACCACTGTTTTCGCCAATCAAAACTTCCCGGGTATTTTTGTGAACTGAGTTTTCATTGGATAAACCCGATTTGTTCAGATTGCCATTTGCGATGATGACGTCAAAAAGATTTTGGTTATTGTTCGTAACAAAAGGCAAATTGGTATTAGATAAAGCACAAAAAAAAACACATTTATTTTTATTCTGCTGTTAAATTTCGTTTATTTTATTTTTCTTTCCAAATATCTTCATTTGTCAGTTTGAATATTGGGGGGCCAGAGTATACTTTGGATATTGGGGGGGGGGGCGGGCCCCCTGGCCCCCCAGCTCCTACGCCTATGGGATTAATCACTCTCGATTCTGCTTCCTGGATACATAACCAGTACTCGCGTCGAATGTGGATAAATGAAAGTTCGCCAGGCAGATCCCCCCTATTCACGGGATTCGAACCCACGACCCTCATGATCAGACGCCGACGCTCTTCTCCTGGACCACTGTCTGGATAATGGCCTGCTTCATGTATCAAGAAACAGAGTCGAGAGTGATTATTAAAAGTTGTAGGAACTTGTATCACAATCGATACAAAATGTATAAGTTTAACAACCATATGCATGAGCCCGAACTCTTCATAGCAGTTACCTCTAATACTTTACACTAAGTCCATTGTAGCGAAACTTGATTTTGAATAATGAGGAGAATTTTGCAAAGACTCATCCCCCTCCATAGCGATTCAAATCTTTTTTTTTTTTTTCATTTATAGAATCTTTCCTGGGTAACCTCTATATATATGGCGAGAAAATTGTGCTGGGTAATTTTCCAAACATACGGATTTTTGTGTTGTCTAATTTCCAAAACCTTAAATACCTGCTTAATTTTGACGAGGAAAGATACTCGGAGTAGCAAACAGCTTAGATCACAGGCCAACCGCCAATTTACTTGGCGGTTGGCCTGTATCTAAGCTGTTTGCACAAGCATGAACTCGGTTCCAGTACTATAAAGGATAAACGAACGAAATACTGAAGGGTATTTGCACGTGATATATACTCATTCACCTATATACATGAGTTGTATTCGAGGATGCAGATCAAACACATACATCGTGTAAATAACTCGAAAGAAATTCATTTGCATTGAAGAACCAATTAACACTTGTTTGTTGTCTGTATTAAACTTTCACCAAGAACTTTGTTACAACGTTTTTTAGTGCATCAAGATCAGACAATTAGTCAATGTTTCCTTTGCCGGACTAATGCATACATTTTACGTGTGAATCGACATATTTAGGGCACTTCATTAAAAGATGTTATTCATCCTCTATTTTTTATCAACACTCTGACAATCATAGTAAGGCACATTGAGTGACGATGACGATGATGATGACGATAACGACGACGACGACGATGATGATGATGATGATGATGATGATGATGATGATGATGATGATGATGATGATGATGATGATGATGATGATGATGATGATGATGATGATGATGATGATGGTTTTTCAGCAATGTTATGGTCAAAGCGAGACAACTCGTAGAAGCATATTTTGGACATTTTAATTTGAGTTGCTTCCCTTGTAATAATTACATTCGGAATGGTTCTAATTTTAACGATACTAAAAATAAACAAAACTGAACGATCAAGACATTGTAACGAACAAAAGAACCAATTTTGAATGCCAAATATTGATCAAATAAGCTGTATTTTACAACATTCAAGGTAAACTTTGCTTTATTGTTTTTTAAATTCGTATAATATGAAAAAGATTCAGGAAAAAACTATGTTTTGCGTCTTTGTTTACATTTTCCTCCGATGCATGTCATCTGACAGCACATTTCATGATAATGATATTTCATGCTTCACCAATTTTCTCTCACAGCATCAAAATCAAGACATAGACAAAAATATAGACGCACATGAAACCTTCCAGTGACGATTAACAATTTGTTTTATTACATCCCAGGTTGCAAATTTGTTTTCTGCCAGTGAATATGTCAGATTTTTTAGGTAAAATTAAGCCAAGGTAATTAATTACCTGATTCATAGAAATGTCATAAGATAAAGGTGACATAAAATTGAGTAATAACAGCATCTGAACCACTTTCACCTGATATTTTGCCACCACTTGCAATGAGATAAATTGCTGTATTGAATTTGCACCATTTAGCATTAAAAAATTGGCCAATTTGCCTTGTTCCTTTGTTAATAAACCATCAATGAGCCTCATTCAATGGAGCTATACCGACAGTGGTCACCCTAACCGGATTGGTCTAGGGTGAGGAAGGCGAAATTCAGCTGATTTTATTTTTACTTTTCTTTCTCTTCCTTTGACTATCAAGCTTGTTTGTTTCCTTATGTAACGTTCACTGAACGTTTATGCAAATGAGGAACCTAATGCATTGTTTGAGGGAACATGCTGGTATATATATAGACAACACAACCGCTCAGTGAACGACAGTGTTTTTCACTGATCGGATGTGTTTGTGTCTTTGAGAGGTTCATTTGCTCGGTTCGTTACATTGGTGGTAGCGGTGGGATTAAGACTTTTCCTTCTATCAGAGTTGCCTTCCCCACATGTTTCCCAAGGGCCAAGACTCGGGACGAGTCTTCTCGGAAGTGGGAGTTATGTAACGTTTGTTGAACGTTTATGCAAATGAGGAACCTAATGCATTGTTTGAGGGAACATGCTGGTATATATATAGACAACACAACCGCTCAGTGAACGACAGTGTTTTTCACTGATCGGATGTGTTTGTGTCTTTGAGAGGTCCATTTGCTCGGTTCGTTACATTGGTGGCAGCGGTGGGATTAAGACTTCTCCTTCTATCAGAGTTGCCTTCCCCACGTGTTTTCCAAGGGCCAAGACTCGGGACGAGTCTTCTCGGAAGTGGGAGTTATGTAACGTTTGTTGAACGTTTATGCAAATGAGGGACCTAATGCATTGTTAGAGAGAATAGGCTGGTATATATATAGACAACACAACAGCTCAGTGTACGACAGTGTTTTTCACTGATCGGATGTGTTTGTGTCTTTGAGAAGTTCATTTGCTCGGTTCGTTACACTATCGTTTCTTTTCTTTCTATGACCAAGTTACCACCTGTCACATTATAGTCAAGATTGACTGAGATGACGTAACATGTAGATGTAGATCTGCATATCGTTTGAATACTTAACCAACTGAGCTATCTGACCGGCCTTCACATCTAACTCTACCATGTAAATCGAGTCCCCTACTTCAAACTCCCCAACACAAATCAAATTCATTTCAAACTTCCTGGAAACAGAATTCATTTTGGAACAAACCTTGAATATTTATCAATGTAGCTATCATGGGTCATTTATGTTGGGTACCAATGTTACCAAGGTGAGAAAAACATGCAACCAGACCGGGACTCGAACCGGGGACCTCGACCTACCATGTGACTGCTCTGGCAACTGCGCTACCCTGCCTGCTTATACATTTAACTCTACCTTGTGAATCGAGACCCCTACTGCACAAGGGTCGGAGGTTTGAATCTGTGAGATGCCAGGTCTACTTTGCAACCTTTTAGCTTGACCTGCAAATGGATCTATAAAAGCAATATGATGTTTTGCTAGATATGTTGCAAAAAAGCCACAGCTAAAGCCACCATTTTAGAAGATATTGTTAAAAAATTGTATTTCCAGGTCTTCCAGCATTTTTTGTGAGTGACTGCTGGAAGGCCTGTGTTTGCTTTTACATTCATATTGGGAACAGGTCACAAATGGCTAGCTGTTCTCTATCATAAATCTGCAATCTTCTTTCAGAAGCGGACATTGCAAGGAAAATGATGCTTGAATGACGACTACATTAGAGAGGCATCCATTCTTCTCTGGTTCCCAGCTAAGTTACCCAAGATGTCTCGTCTATTTTTCCCTCCAAGGAACGAGTACCAGCCACTCGACGATGCCGATGATGTCTTGTTGGACAACGTGGTTGACTTAGATAGCGACTTTGGAGAGAATGAAGAAGTTGGCCAGTTATCCCCTAGAAGATGGATGCAGAGTTTAGTGACGAAGTTTAAATGTTTTGGATTAGGAAGTCCACAGAGATTATCACCACGGAAACACAGAATTCTCGATGTAGCTTTGTCCGTGTGTTGTATATTGGTTGTGATGTCAGTTTGTTTGTCGCTCGGCTATTATGCCGTCCTTGTACGTAAACCAGAACTCGTGATCGACAAATCCTACAGGGCTTTCAGAATTCCAAACCACGAAGCTTCGATCCATTTAGGAGCGCTCCAGAACGCCAAAACGCACTACACACCGTTTAGAAAGCTCAAGTTTGAATCCTTCGAGAAATGGGCATACACCAAAAATGGAAATCCAAATTCTTTTGCCTTTGGAGATGACGAAAGTAAGACGTCTGCTCCAGTTAAAATTGTTGGTAAGCCTTTTAACCCTTATACCAAACGTTAAATTTTCGGCTGCTCCAAATTGAAAGAGTTTGCAGACGACATTTCAAAATGTGATGAAATCGAAAAATGATCTTCAGATCGGGTAGAAAACATTGTGGGAAAAGGAGAAATTGCTCGTTAAGAGCAATTTCTCCTTTTCCCACAATGTTTTCCAGAGTCGTCTGCAACAAACTGGTCAAATGCCGTTATTGAACGATCATATAAAAACATATTTGACCATTTCGTTGCAGATGACTGGAAAACTTTCAATTTGGGACAACCTAAAATTTGGCATTCCGTAAAGGGTTATAAAACATTGTTTTTTGTAGGGAACAGGGCATGGGTTACTTGGAAAAATGTGTGGAAAAGAGAGGAGTCGTTCATAACCCCCATTTAAGAACTTTGGCAGGGTCCTGTTTGGCCCAGTGGTTAAGGTGATTGGCTGACTTGGAACCTGGGGTCCAGGGTTTGAGCCCCACCGACTCCTCTGGTTTCGTGGGAGTGATCTTTGGCAAGTCATTTCAGAGCCCTAGCCTAGTACTGGTTGATACAGGAAGCCGTTACATAACTGAAATGATTTTAATATGGCATTAAACACCAGTAAAATAAAACAAGAATTATTGATCAGTGAGTTAATGATAATCAAAATTACCAACTATCAACACACATAAAATTAAAGGTTTTAACAGTTTAGAATGATAAGGTTAAAATATGCTTCTTGAATAATGAATTGTGTTTGCAATTAATTGAAATTGAATGCATGTGCTTTCATGATTTTTCAACATCGTTGCATTTGTGATACATGTTTTTATATTTCTATTACAGAATGGTTGCCATGTAATGTTATATCTTTTTACCAAATAAGTCTATCTTTCTACCATTGTTGTACGGTAAATTGTTATAAATTTTACCAACAACATAATTCTGTTTGCCAGGTGGTACACACAGAACTTCTGGCCGAAAGAAACGATCCAAGAAGAGTGACAGAGTTATTGAAGTATCTTCACAGTACTATCCCCTGTGGAAAATGCAGGTAAGTGTGAAAAAACTCTCAAATAAACAGGAGGGAGCAGAAGCTTTTGTTAGATGGTCAGAGACCGCTTCCTATTCGCCCTTCTTTATTCTATATAAAAACAGCCATTTTGGACCCTTCACAGTACCCTCCATGCCAAGATTCAGATTCGATGATTGTTTTTTCACTATTCTACACTCTGTACCCTATCAGAATTTCACGAATAAACATGCTGATGATCAGCTACTTTTTTCCTTATCTGCAATCTCTTTTTACCACCCTCAAAAATAGCATCCAAAAATTGCTGGGGTCAGCGAAAGGCGTCTTCCTTATCGCTTCGCCTTACACCAAAGTAGTTCTGGAAAAAGCAACATACCCTGACCAGATGAAACCTAGGCATTCGCCAATTGTAACAAGGGAGGAAATGCAACAATTTTACTTTTAGAACTTTCTATCTTAACATGTTTTTTTTTTAAATTTTGAGAATGGATCTATTAGAAGACAAATTGGGAAAAACTGCTGTGTTTTCTCAAAAATTGGGAGCGTTTTTTTAGGAATAATTTAACTTAGATTTATTAGAAAATTAAGACAAAAATGTTCAGTTAGACTGATTGGAAAACATCATTGCTTTAAGGTGCTATTTCACAAAAGAGAAAATTTGAGTTTTTGATTTTGTAACTTAATATACAATTAAAAGTAAAAGTAGTTATTAAGTAAAATTGATTGAGGATGTGTCAATTCATCTAAGTACAATGTATGTACAAATTATATGCAATCTCAAAACCCATGGATAAATACAGAATTTATCGATTTTCAGGTTGTGTTCTTAGTCAAAGAAAACGACAACATTCTAACCAAAGAACGTCTTCAAGAAGTGCATGATATCGAGAAGAAAATCATGCAGCACGAGAAATTCCAAGAGTTTTGCTACAAGGATGTTCACCCCAGTATCCTAGAAGATCCAGCGGTGAAGGCATACAATGGTTGTGCCCCTCTCAATTCCCTGTTGACCTATTTCTATCCGTCAAGAGACAGCGGGGGGAAAGTATTTTACGACGGGCTGGGGGACAATATGGACAAGTTTGAAAGTGCCCTCAAACTTGCAATGACATCCACACACTTTTACTATTACGTCGACGATAAGATCAACAGCTCGAATCTACGGAGTAGGCTGTTGAGAACGGAGGTGCTTTTCGGTGCTCCATTAGAAGGTAAGGGAGCTGTTTTACAATAATTTTATTTTTGCAATAATGGCGTTTACCTACGGCATAAGATAATGTGTTATAAGGTAGCTGAATGTTGGTGATATTGGTGGAGTGGTAGAGCGTCGGGCTCTTGTACCTAGAGTTTGATCCATGTTAAATGAAAATTGCCAGTATTAACCCTCAAATCAGCGTGAGTACTGAGTTAAGTATCTGGGAAGCAGTCATCTACACTTAATTCAATAAACATGAAGCTTCTGTCAGAATCAATGTAAAATTCATAAGTTTAAACTAAGGGTGCTCAAGATTTTTGCATGTGTTGTTTCGGTTGCTGCGGAAGCGGAAAATACTCTAAGCTCATGTTAGCTACATGAGAATCCTATCCTTGAGATTGTCTTTGTGAGAAGAAGGGACCTGTGTGGTCCAACGTGACATGATTTATTTCGTTTTCACCACCTACAAGGATCCCCAAATGAAAAGGAATGAATAAATAAAGAGATCAAAATGAAAAAAAAAATTGCTTCATATTTCAGGATACACCTTAAATGGCAATCGCGATGAACAAACCCAGAAGTTCAAAGATTTTGTGATAACCTATATAGACTTACTGTCCAAGTCGTCTTCAAGGTAAGATATACTCTATTAGAGAATCAATGGTTGGTGTATTGAATCTAAAATGTTCAGGCAAGTCTTAGGAATATTATCCTGTGAGCCGAAGGCAAATTAGATGATAATCCAAAGCTTGGCCTGATAATCTTTCCTTTTGAAAGACTTGATATTTTTAATGATATGAAATATCATTTGAAAAGACAAGATTTCTCATATGAACAGTTTTTCCTTGTCTCACTATAATATCAAAATCTGTCTACTGTCGATATTTTATATCTGCAGATTGTTGGTATAAGGTAGGGAAACTCTTACCCCTTTAAGACCTGTTCTCACATACCCGCAAATAATATATTTTAGAAGATAGCCAATATGACAAAGAAATCACTCACTATACACAATCTTCTGACGCAATGGTTTCTGCCAAAATATTTAAGTATTAAGTTTTAATATTCATCTGCTATCTATCACTCCCAAGAGAAGAAATGTATTATTTTTTTGTAATCCATTCTATTCGAGAAATATATAAGTATTGTTCAGTGACTAAAGAGATATTTGATTAATAAGTTGTATCAAATTTTTATTTTCTATACTTTATAACTGTCATCAGACATTGCTTTCAAATCGTATTAGTGTTTAACCTACATTTTCATCCAATGAGAATGCGTCAATTTGAAATTTTTTGTTGGTTTATTTTCCATAAACTACTATTCGAGTGTTCTATCTGGGCTCTATGAGACTATAACTCTGGTATCACGCATGCGCATAAAAAGGTTGTTTTAGGCTCCACCTCCAAATCAATGACACGTGTAAGCCTAGTCTACGGTAGTGATGGAAAGATCGCTGTGAGGTCGCGGGGGAGCATAAAGGTTTATTTGAACTCTTATGACATGTGAAATGTTAAAACAATGTGATAAAAGGAGATCCCCTTTGTCGCAGACAATTTCTCCTTTCGTCACAATGCCTTTAAAAGCTTTTTGACACAGAAATAAATAAAAAGGAATTACAATTAACTGGGTTATAGGGTTTAATCCTTTATCCTAATATCGTTGTGAAAAAAAGAAACTGAACTATATTAACCTTTGACCCCATTAGGAATAATATGACGGGTACAAATTGAAAGCAAGCTAATATTAAAAAAGTGACATTTTAATCTACATCACTGGGTTGTGCAGTTTTCTTCTTCCAAATATGGTATGGCAGATTGTTGGCATGCAATTGACAGCCGTGGAAGGCGTGGTTTATTTCGAATTTCAAAATACTGAGCAGCAGTTTTATGCCATTCGCCCATCATACCGGGAGAGGCATGGTTTACCAGTGCAAGATAGAGCGCATTATGGAAATGCAGGTTAAACACTAAATTATTTTGAGTCTAGATAGTGCAATTTAAACGATATAGAAACCCCGTCAGTCGCTCTCGCTCCTTCCTTGGGGTTTCTATATCGTTTAAATTTCACTATCTAGCCTGTAACTAATACTAAGACAAAATACTAACATACAAGAAATATAAGTATCAAAGCATTATTTTCAATCACTTTCAGCGATATATCAGTGTTGTACGGTGGCCAAGAGATCTTCGACTACGAAGTCGAGTCAACATTCTGGAACGACATCAAGCTTGCCGTATATGCCCTACTGGTCATCTTGTTGTTGATGCTGGTGCTGACCTCTGGGTCAATATGGTTGTCTATCTGGGGACTGACCAGTGTCCTTCTCAGCGCCCCTTTGGCCATCTTCTTCTACAGAATTGTGTTCAACATCAGGGCATTGGGCATACTGAATGGTGCTGCGGCTTTTGTTATCATAGGAATAGGTAAGTTTGGATCAATTATGTTGAGGGTCCTGCGTGGCTAAGGTGTATGAATTTGAACTCGGAGATCCTGGATTCGAGCCCAACAACACATCTGGTTTAGTGGGAGTGACCTCTGGCAAGTCACTTCAGAGCCCTAGCCTTGTAACATAACTAAAGAATTGCTGACATGGTGTTATACACTATATATAAGTTTTGATCAATTATGGGCTGCAGTTCTTGTTATCATAGGAATAGGTAAGTTTGGAACAATTATCTCCACTTTTTTTTTTTTTTTTTTTTTTTTTGATATGGGTTTTACATCACATCAACATTGTTTCAGTTATGTAGCGATGCCCGACTCTTAATGATGGAGGAAGACCCCATACTCAACTGCCCACAAGGGCTGGTCAAGGCGGGAAGAACCATCGGCATTCCGTAAGTCAGTCGGGAGACTGCCTCTCATGAAAATCCATATCCCTCTCAGGATTTGAACCCACGCGGAGAGGGGCCATTTGATTTCAAGTTCTGTACTCTAACCACTAGGCCACAGAGGCCCCATCTCCACTTTTACACCTTCTTTTTACCTTGTACTATTGTGACTCTTTCTCCCTTTGATACATTTCCTTCAATTTTCCTATACCTATTATTATGACACCAACCCATGATAAACATTATAAACAAAGTTAAGGAATAGAACTATTGATTAGCTAGGCATCTACAAGAAATATTTTGATTCTAAGTTGTGTAAATTTTTTTGAGTTCAGTGTCAGGTTTTATTTAGTGTGTTGCATTTTTGACAAGCTTAATGCAGACTTGTGTAAAACTGTCAATTGAACAGATGTTTTATTTACCACACTTCAGCTTATTTTTTATCTCAAGCTTACGGACAAAGATTACCGGTAAAAGAGCAAATAAGAGCTTAATTTCTGCAAGATGATTTATTCGGTCTAATTGCTTGTTGCTAAATGTTGTGTTTGTTTTCAGGGGGAGATGATGTGTTTGTATTAATCAACTTCACTTTTTGTTGATTAATTTGGTTTAATTGTTTATTAACCAATGTTTTATTTGTTTTCAGGGGTAGATGACGTCTTTGTATTCATCAATGTTTTCCGCCAAGCGAACCACCTGAAGGACGCCAGGGCGAGAACCCTGTACACCATTAAAACTGCCGGGAAAGCCACTTTCTTCACATCATTTACAACTTCTGCAGCTTTTGCTGCCAACATTGCGTCAATGGTAAAGACTTTTGGCAATTACTGTCAGTTGGTTTTTTCTGCCAGTAATTCATTTTTGTGAAGCTTTAGTCTTGCATTTAATCTTTGTTATGGTGGATAATTTCTAAGATGGCAAGGGGGGCCTCCGTAGCCTAGTGGTTAGAGTACAGAACTTGAAATCACATGGCCCCTCTCGGCGTGGGTTCAAATCCTGAGAGGGATATGGATTTTCATGAGAGGCAGTCTCCCGACTGACTTACGGAATGCCGATGGTTCTACCCGCCTTGACCAGCCCTTATGGGCAGTTGAGTATGGGTCTTCCTCCATCATTAAGAGTCGGGCATCGCTACATAACTGAAATAATGTTGATGTGATGTAAAACCCATAAAAAAAACTTTAAAAAATAAGATGGCAAGACTTTTCCCTTGATCATGAATTGCTTCGAAATGTGTTTGTCAACATTTCTTTTTCAGTTTTTTTTTTAACGCTTTCCTGGGGTCAATATTAATGATAAGTTTTTTTCAATTGGAGCAATTTACCCGATGTCACATAGATTTCTCAATGTAGAATACCCATAATCCAAAACTCGTCTCGAGACAAAGGCCTTAACCCCTTACCAAGTGCAAAATGTTTGACTGCCCAAATTGAAAGCTTGCAGACTACATTTCAAAATGTGATGAATTTGAAAAGTAATCTTCTGATAGAGCAGAAAACATTGTGGGAAAAGGAGAAATTGCTTGAAAAGAGCAATTTCACCTTTTCCCACAATATTTTTAAGAGTCATCTGCAACAAACTAGTGAAATAACTTTATTGTTTGGTAATGGGTTAACCACTAGGTCACTGTGATGGACCTATAAGACAATCTTTTTTTCTCCTTCAGATTCCAGCTGTTCACGACTTTGGTTTATTTATGTCCCTGATTGTGGCCAACTGTTGGCTGACAGTGATGTTCATCATGCCCCCGGTACTGTATATCTGGTATATCAGCTTTGCAAGGTGTGAGGAGAGGATCAGACAGCTGATGTGAGTCTTAACTACCTTTGTTTGTTTGTAACTATGTAGAGTTAAACTCTGTGTCAGAAAATTCTTCAGTTGTGTTACATCTTTTATTAATGTACAGCTTTCGCTCTTGGGCATTATAGTACATGTTCCCTGGGTGACCGACCTGTATACGGCTGAGTAATGTGTCTTGCCAAAGGACATTCTAAGATGAAATAGATGATCGTCATTGAGGATCAAACCTAAGTTGGCAAGTCTCAAGTCCCCGACACTTAACATTACACCACCGCAGATCCCATGCGATGAAGGACTTATTGTTGTTGCGATTGAAATCCAAAAGTAATATGCCATTACTTTTTTAAGAAATACTCTAGATTCTAAAATGTAGTCAGAGTAAGATTACGCCTATAGTTTTAGTACTCATGTTCAAGGTCGCCACAAACAACAACTTGCAATTTGTTCAAGGCCTCAAAAGCATAATAGATTTGATTTCTTGTCCTTTTTTTGTACCTATAATCAAAGTGCCCATAAAAAAGCAAATTGCAGTTATGCTTACTGTGTAAAGATATAAAAAAAAAAACTGTCATAATTTCAGGTGTCAATGTTGCCCACCAATCAAAACCACTTCCTGTCTGAATGTCCCAGAAGACATTGCACATTTCATGGACTCCAGCAGAGGAAGTGTGAGTCATGTGACCTTGACAAGGGAGGTCACTGATGAGGAAGCAGATGTTCCCATGTTGTCAATGGCGATCCCAGGAACCCAGTATATTGGTGAGTAAAGTCACAGGGGCTTGAATCAATATATAACTCCAAACTATATCTTTTCACACATGAAAAGATAAAAGTTTCAGCTACAAGAAGAATTTGTTAGAATTTCACTAATTTATTTAATGATAGCATTGACTTTGAATTGAGGAAGGGTACTTGATCAGTGCCCTTGTGTCTTGTATAGTACATAGGAGTATAGTTAAAGGCTCATGAAAGGAGATTAATGCTATATCAAACTATATTATCTGGTAAAGATTTGGTCAAATTCAAATAGTTATCACCAAAAAAAAAACGCTCAGCACAACTTAAATGTGAAAGGCAACGGGAAATAACCAAGATCAGCCAGTTTGATAATTCAAATTGCCTGATTCTTCATCTCTGACCTGATCAGGTAATAGTCAAATTTTTAAACTGACCTATCAGAATACGTTATTGTTGAAAAACATGATTGAATTGGAGACAACTATATTCCAAGCACAAAATAAATTATGTTGAAGGAGTTTATTATTCAGGGTCTCACATCATTCATAAATTAATTTTCATGACTTTTAAGAACATAATAAAAGAACTCCATAAATTTCTTCAGTAATTTATTTGTACTCGTATCCTTTCATGTGCCTTTAAGCCATGAAGTAAGTGTACGCACAGCATGGACTTGCTCCCATGTGAAAATCTTACTATGTGTGTACCATCTGGTGTAAACCAAAGTAGTCAAACTAATTTGAAACTTGGTATGGACATGACACTTTAGAGTCCTAATTGGTCAAACTAGGAAAGCTGTAACAAATGAGAAATTGTTGACAGGGTGTTAAACCCCATATTAACAAACAAAATGTCTACAAATGAATGTCATTTTTCATTTTATTAAGTTGTTGTTTGCTCCCTCTCCAAGATAGCTGATGAGTTCAAAATATCTACTGAATGGAAGGAATCAAGTTGTAACTTACATCATCCTGTTCAGCGGTCTAAGTCATCGGAAACGACAGACCCCTGTAGTTTGATGCATCACAGCCCGATGTGGCTCTTTGTATACCTACGCACTGCATCACAAACATACATAAAGAAATAGTTTTTTAAGTATAACTCCAGGCATTGTTTGTGGAATGTAATAACTACAAAACAGGTTAAATTAACATTTGAATTAATATCAAGCTAGCAATTAGAAAAATGTTCAGGATTTCTTTTTCATAGAATAATATCTGTGCAAATTTCATCTGTCGCACACAATGCAGTCTAGGTGCTATCTTGCGACGTCATGTCTCTATTTATAAATTGATTTACCCACAATGCTTCAAGCAAAATGACACGGGTCACTCAGACCGGTGTTTATCCATAGTGATCATATTGGTGAAATGACCAAAATAACACTCATTATTTGCTCAATATACAAATGATTATAACCAACCTTTGTATATGTATATAGGTGACAGTGATGCTGATGACGATGAGCTAATGAGGGTTGATCCGGATCCTCTCATCTACATCCCTGCTGATCCAGAACCAGATGATAAACCTGCCCACCACTTCGGGGCTCACCTTCAGATGTTTCTGTACCATGGCCTTGTAAAACCGTTAATCAGAGCACGCTTCGTGATCATTGGTAATTGTTTAATTAATTGATTAACTAATTGGTTATGGGTGAAAGTGTTCAGGATTATTCCTGAATTTCAGGTTTTTTTAGACTTTTTGTCCCTATATAATGCTTAAGCAAACATGTCTTTTCAGGATGATGAACTAACGATTTCAGGTTTTTGAAATTCTTCAACTTTCACCCATATAATTGGTTCAGGGGCCTTTGTTGGCTAGTGCCAGCACAGGGGTCTATAGTTTTCCTGGTGTCTATACTATGTAATAATAACTATGTTATTATATTATATAGTGATGACCCCAGGATAATTACAGAGCACGTTTGGTGATCATTGGTAATTGTCTCATTAATTGATTCACTAATTGGTATAGGGGCCTTCATTGCCTAGTGGCAGCACAGGAGTCTATAGTTTTCCTGGTGTCTATACTATGTAATAATAACTATGTTATTATATTATATAGTGATGACCCCAGGATAATTACAGAGCACGCTTGATGATCATTGGTAATTGTCTCATTAATTGATTCACTAATTGGTATAGGGGCCTTCATTGCCTAGTCGCAGCACAGGGGTCTATAGTTTTCCTGAGGTCTGTACTATGTAACATAATAACATTGTTTTAAGGATCCACAAAAGCAGTAACATAACTGAAAAAGTGTTAATACTGCATTACACACCATTCTGACCCCAGGATAACTATAGACCTCTGTGAGTGGTAGGGCTGCAGGCCTGCTAATCTCATTGGAGTGGCCTTTGGCAAGTCACATTAGAGCCCTAACCTAGTACTGGTGGTTCCAGGAAAGCTGTAACGAAGCTGAAAAATTGTTGACATGGTGTTAAATACCATACAAACTAAAACAACCACTTTCTGCAAAATGATTTTAGCCAAAAACTAACTACAGATATTAGAAAATCTCCTGTTATATCTTGATTGAAATATTTTCACAGTGATGAGGGTGAAGGACTTGTGACACTGGGGTACATGGTTAAAGCCTCAAATTCTCTCCAGCAGGTCTGGGATTTTTCATGGGGGGCATCCATGGGCAACCACACTGTTCCACCCAGCAGAACCCTGTCCAGTACTGGTGAAATCCAGGAAAGCTGTTTTATTACTTAAAAGCTGTAAACATGGTGTAAAATTGGGTATAAACAAGTTCAAGATCAAACAATTCATTAGTAGAACATTTACATGTCATTGCTAACATACATAATTATTTACATATACATGCTTTATCTAATTATTATTAATTATAGTTAAATTTGATTAAATATCATACAATAATGAGGGCTTGTGTGACATCTCTTCATTGCGAATCATGAATGGTGTGTGCTAAATAAACAAATTTTCCGAGTTAACATCAAACATTCTTTTTTCGGTTGTTTATTAAAGGCTTCATTTTGTTATGTGTTAGCAATGTATGATAAACTTTTGGTAATACAGTTTTTCCAAGATCTCTGTATTTTAGACAAATCAAACAAGAATCCTCTTTTACAGTTATATCCGGTCTACTGTTTTGTGTGTCGGTGGGATTTATGACGCAGCTTCGTACCTCCACCAAACCGCCGCGATTCTTCAAGGAGTATACCAACATACAGAAACTACTTAACCTGAAGGCCAAGTTTAGTGCCATTGATAATGTGCATTGTTTTGATTGTTCGGCCATCTACAATCTTGGAGAGGTATGTTTGATTTACTGAATTTTGCATTCATTGATTTATTGATTTCTACTGATTTAATCAAAGGCCAAATTTAGAGCAATTTAATACATGCATTGTTTTGATAGCTCAGCCATATATAATATTGGTGAGGTATGAATTACTGATTTTTGCATTTATTAATCTATTGATTTCTACTGATTGAAGTTAAGGCCAAGTTCAGCGTAATTGATAATGTGCACTGTTTTGATTGTTCGGCCATCTACAATCTTGGTGAGGTATGATTGCCTAATTTTTGCGTTCACTATTTTATTGATCTATTGCAACTGATTGAAATAAAGGCAAAGTTCAGGGCAATTGATAACATGCATTATTTTGATTGTTTGGTCATCTACAATCTTGGTGAGGTATGATTGCCTAATTTTTGGGTTCACTATTTTATTGATTAATTGCTATTGAATGAAACAAAGTTTTGATTGTTATTCCATATTGTTGATTGTATACAAGTTATTCTAACATTTCGAGGGGTTAAACTCCTCTTCTTCAAGGGTTATCATTATATGTTTGTCCTCACATAGTGAGTTTTCTCTTAAATCACCATGTGAGGACAAACAATTGATGATATTACATTTTGTATGAATTGATTATCTAAACTTTTTGTGGCCATGGTCCTGTGTTCTCAAATTGCACATAAATATGATATCTTGATTAAACTCAAAATTGTTGCTCAACTTTATGTATAAATATAGGCTTAGAAATGAAGTGGTGATCTAGAAATAAACTTGAAAGCTTTTTGACTTGAATATAAGTCTAGCTGATTATTTAGTGTCAACCTAAATACTGTCTCAAATGATGTGAATAATGCTTAAAAAGTGAAATAGAAAATACAGCTCATCTTTTTTACTCAGCTGAGTCAGATAATCGTATTAAAGCATACGTAAGGGTTTGAATTTATTTACAAAGTTGTAGTCTTTCAAGAATTTTGGCCATTGTTGTCAAAGTGGTCTGCTATAGATGTAGTAGGGGTCTTGATTTACAAGGTAAAGTCAAGGATGTAAGCTGGACGAATAACTCAGCAGGTAGAGCGTTAGCGGAGGTCCTGGGTTCGAGTCCCTGTCTGGCTGCATATTTTTCCCACCTTGGTTACATTGTGGTTGAAAACATGCAGCAAAACAAGGACAAGAACCCAGGACCTCAGCAAACTGTGCGAACAACCTACCAACTGAGCTATCAGGCTTGCTTACACATTTAACACATTTAACTCTACCTTGTAATACGAGACCCCTACTTCATAGTCTTCTATCTATACCTACGCTGTTTTATTGTTTTTAAGACCAAATCCACACCTCCACCAGATGGTTGGAAGCCAATTCAAGGTGAGAATGATTTATCTATTACTGTTATTATTCAAATTAAACCCTTTACCATATGTAAAAAGTTTGACTGTCCCAAATTGAAAGAGTTTGCAGACGCCATTTCAAAATATGATGAAATTGAAAAAAATCTTCTGATAGGGCAGAAAACATTGTGGAAAAAGGAGAAATTGCTTGTAATGAGCAATTTCTCCTTATCCTACAATGTTTTTCAGAGTCATCTGCAACAAACTTGTCAAAAGTTGTTATTGTTTGGTTATGTGTTAAAGGTCTATGAAAGAGGGTGTGTACAAAATAATAATTGAAAAAATATATCGATTTTTTTTAATGTTCATATATAGTCATGAAAAGAAATATATAAATGTTGTGTGACCCCATTTGATAAACTCGCTTAAGATGGTGTTGAACATCATACAAACATCTTCATTCTTACTATTACACTCAGGGCCTCCGCTGCCGATCGCCAATGTCGCCAAATGCGAAAAATCTCGTCAATTTGCGACATAAATAACAGTTTTGCGAAAGTGTTTGCGACAAACCGTATTTACCAATCATGCATGACATAAGCGACCCGGAGTAATAGCCAGTTCCCGTACTGGAGTTATCGAGGCATTCTGCGTGTATAAACACAGGAACCAGCCCGGTAATGACCCGTATCTTTAGCAGTTTGCATGCAACCGAGTTCGTACACAAATGACTGTCACTTAACGGATTAAAGTTTAATCACTTCATATGACTCGTGCGGCAACAGTTATGTTTGCGCAGCGCGTGTGAAATTGCCCTGACACCTATCCCTGAAATGTGTGTATAACAGTTTGACGCAAACCCATGATCGGAGACAATGTGAAAATTAGATGACAATTATCAAACACCGTCGGGTGTTGAAAATTAAAGACGGTGAATAACGTACCTATTTTAGGTGTGTTACTCGTTCATCACAATGAAGCATTTACTACAAAATCGGCGAGATGCATTCTCTTTATAAACTGACTGATTTCGCAATTTAATGCCAATTGAAAAACAAAAATAGAAAAAAAATAGACCTTTTATTTTAACATTGGTTTCTGTCAATTCAAAAGCTTGTTTCATTTTTTTTTTATAAATCCACTCAGCTCAATTCATATGAGTTATGTGTTTCATTTTTTTTTGTACAATTTAGAAATATTTATAGACAACCCTTATGGTATCTTTAAAATACATTTATATTAAACGCAAAATAATGAAGCATGGGGGACCATTCTTGCTTGTCTGTTATCAGGTGTTATACAGTTTGACATCAACTCTTTATTGACAACGAATTATTTCTTTTGTAAAACTATTTAATTAGCACATAGAAAGAGCCAAAGACTTCCCCATTAAATAGTAGTTTATGATAAGATAAATAAAGTAATGAGCTGCTGTGGATAGATTTAAAACATTATAATGAACAAAAACCTTCTTACTACTCATTTCTAATAATTATCGTCAAGCCTTCAATTTAAAATTGGCTCAACTTTTGGCTCCACTTTCTTAAATTTGGCTCCAAAAAAATCCAATTTGCGAAAATGGTTGCGACAAGAAAAAAAACTCCAGGGGAGGCACTGACACTTTAGTGTGTTCATGGCCTAGGGTTTATAATACTTAGCATTACAAGGCCCCTTTCCTCATGGGTTCAAATCCTGATAGCTGTAGATCCTGCCTGACCTACAGAATATCTATTATATATATCATTATTAAACTTATTTATTTTACATCGATTGTGAAACGCGTTCTTTCGACTTGGATCAAGCACTTGTTGATTCGTCTTCATTGATACATAACCAGTACTCACCAAATGAGGATTCATGAAAGGTTGGAGTGGTTAGAGTACAGAACTTGAAATCACATGGCCCCTCTCCGCGTGGGTTCAAATCCTGAGAGGGATATGGATTTTCATGAGAGGCAGTCTCCCGACTGACTTACGGAATGCCGATGGTTCTACCCACCTTGACCAGCCCTTGTGGGCAGTTGAGTATGGGGTCTTCCTCCATCATTAAGAGTCGGGCATCGCTACATAACTGAAATAATGTTGATGTGATGTAAAACCCATATAAAAAAAAAAATGAAAGGTTGCAAGGCAGATCCCGCTACTCATGGGATTTGAATCAACAAATCTCATATCCAGAAGCCAAAGCACTACCCTGGTCCACTGTCCTCCAGATTATCTATAGCATTACTTTAATTGTCTTTACATGCCTGATAGGCAGTGCAGTTTTGAGGGTCTTTCATTGATTATGAGCTGGGCTTTGCAAAATAACTTAAATTGTGCTAACCAGGGTACCGTTTTACTAAACAGTTTACGCTTAAGATTTGTGTAAGTCTAAAACAACAGTTCCTCTTTTATCAATATTGGGCTAAGCAATATTGCAAAGTAACACATCTCCGAGACGCTTCCAATGATGTGTCACATTGCAATATTGTACTTTAATTGAAGATACTATCCATGTCTATCAATTATGACTTACGCAAATATTTCCGTAAGTTGTTTAGTAAAACGGTACCCAGTTGTACAACTTGTACAAAAAAATATCATGAGACATTCATTCCCCAACTGCTTTACAGTATGCATATGTTTCTAACTGACTTGACAAGCCTTTATGGACAGTTGAGTATTGGGTGTTCCTCCATCATTAAGAGTCAGGCATGGCAAGATAACTAAAATAATGTTGACCCAATGTAAAACCCATATAAATAAATAAATGTGGAATGAGGCCTTATACTTAACAGTCCATTTAGGCCCAATCAGTCCTTACAGAAGGAACCATGACCCTTTGGAAAGGCTTACCAGGATACTTGAAACCAATGAAAATCCAAAGCTATCAATCAAATCTGGGTATTAAGTACAAAAAGTGGAACTTTGTGGTTCTCAGCCTTGCCAGACTTGCCATAGTCCCAAAACCCATATAAACAAATACAAAAAACAACCCAATTCTTTCAACATTACACTTATACATGTATATTTCAATATTTGAATGTCAATTTTTCATCTTATCTAGCACAAACCAACGCCCATGCAAAGGGAGGTGATTGTCCACCGAATCATTTTCCGTGCACCGTGGAAGCTTGTTGCCTTTCTGAAGACCGGTATTGTGACGGAGTCCAGGACTGCCTGTTCGGGGAAGACGAACCTTGGTACTGCCAACCCAAGTCCGGCAACATCACCAGAAGTAAGTTAGAGTCCAATTTGTGTTAAGCAACCATCCTTTGAAGCAGCTTACCTGCCTTAAACAACCACTACAGAAAGTTGTTGGATTTAAAGTGTACATCAATTTGTGTATAGCAGCCAACCTGTCTTGAATAGCCAATTTTCTCAGTTGCATAGGCTGGCCTCTAAACACAAGTTTGACTGTACTCTACAGGTTTACTAATCACAGGAGTTGTGTAAGGTTAATTAGTTTAATCCTTATAATGCTTGAATCGACTTAATGCTTATGCAAACAGGTTAGATCCAGGCCAGACGCCAAGTAAATTGGCGGCTGGCCTGTGATCTAACCTGTTTGCTACTCTGGGTATCTTTCCTCATCAAAGATAAGCAGATATTTAAGATTTTGGAAAATACATGACAAAAAAAATATATTTTTTTAGGTAATTACCCAGCATTCTAAGGGTTAAACTTACTTGTTTTGCATTAATTGTTGAACAAGTTTGTTTAACTAGGATTTGTCACTCTAGGATGAAAAAAAGATTGGTTCCTAGTGATTCAATATCTCATGGCAACATATTTTCAATGCTGGAATTGCTATTTTTCTCATGCAGATATACCTAGATTTGATTATTGTAACAGAAGAGATTGACTAACAAAATACAGTCAAACTTGTGTTAAGAGGCCAGCCTATGGGACAGAGTAAATTGGCTGTTTAAGACAGGTTGGCTGCTTAACAAAAATTGATGTACACTATAAATCTAACAATAGGACTTTCTGTAGTGGCTGTTTAATGCAGGTTGGCTGCTTAAAAGGGTGGCTGCTTAACACAAGTTAGACTGTATATCTGTTTTGAGTTATTTCAAAGAACAGCTCATTGTGCTTCATTTACTTTTTGTTTGTAGTTAGAGTTGGAAGCCTTATATCAGCCCTTTCATTGTTAGCAATAATATGTTATGTTATAATAAGTATGGAGGAGGTTGCATTTAAAAAAAATCATTGCGATAAATGAAGAATTTCTCCATTTGATCATTTGTGTTGTTATCTTAGATAAATGACAGTGTTTTTGTGTATATCAGATGACTTTTCTAACCAGGTGACAGCCATAATGCAGGCATTTTATCATGATAAAATGATGTTTTTCTATGTTTTAACATGTTTTACAATTTATAACTCCTGTTGCCAAGCTTTGCAATTTTTTTATTGTTAGAATGCTTGTGTGAATGCTTTTGAAAGATACACTGTATAGCAAATAGCAATCTACTTATATATATTTTCTAATTTCAGGGTCATGCAATGCTTTAGATGCCAACCAACAAAGCTCCACTGATAAAACCCAATCCATCTTAACTTCAAAACCAAATGCATTAAAATCAAAACCCACCGTCAAACTCAAATCTTCTTCAAAACCCTCATCAACATTACCAACTAATGCCCTTACTACAGCTACCTCCCCATCACCTCCGAAGCAAACTGAAGACCCCGCAATCATATCCACAAGGATTCAAAGACCTGACCATCTGTTAACACCAGTCAAATCTCCTGAAGATTCAATTGCTAGACAGCCGAGAAGTCTCCCTCGTTCTATGGAGTTTCCTGCGAGTCTGACCCACTCTGGAAGTCCCTCACCACCCGCCCCGGCATCGCCCAAGCCTCAGAGTGTACCTGAGGACTATGATGTGTGTAAAGATAGGGACTGCACCCATTTAAAGGACCGCCCCCTGTTGGAATCGGGCGCAACGGTTTATGTGATGTTTGGGGTGAAATCGTTCAAATGGACCCAGCAGGACCTGGGTCACGTAATGTCGGATGATATGGTTAGTGTCGGGTGTTTGTATGTCTGTTTGTTTGCTTGTTTGATTGTCAGTCTGTTTGTTTGTCTGTCTGATTATCTGTGTTTGGAGTGAAATCGTTCAAATGGACCCAGCAGGATCTGGGTCATATAATGTCTGATGATATAGTTAGTGTTTGTATGTCTGTCTGTTTGCCTATCAGTCTATCTGTCTAAATGTTTGTATTTCTATCAGTCTATTTGTCTGTCTGTCTATCCACTTATTTGTTTGTCTGTTTGTTTGTTTGTATGCCTGTCTGTCTGCTCGTTTGTCTGTATGTCTATCTGCTTGTTTGTTTGTTTTTTCTCTGTCTGTTTCTCTGTCTGTCTGTCTGTCTATTTAATTGTCTTGTTTGTATATCTGCCTTAAAAATTTTCTGTTAGTTTGTTCTTTTAAGATTCAACCTGGCAAACCTTGGCCATGGGATGTCATGATATGGCAAGTATCTTTGTCTGTCTTTATGTTTCTTTGTTTCTTTCTTTGTTTGTATATCTGCCCTGACGTTTTTGTTAGTTTATTCTCTTCAGATTGAACTAAACATGGGCAGCAATGGTGCAGCCTAGTGCTGACAGCCCCTGGTTTAATTCCCACTAGGGGCAATGTGAAAATGCCAGGACTAGCACTCAAATCTGCACAAGTACTGGTTTAGTATCCAGAAAGCAGTCATTGAGAGTGAATTTAATAAGCTTCAAGCTTATGTCAAAATAAATATCTTGAAAATTTTGCTGATTAAATACCCTGATGTTCTCTGGTATGTTAAACACTGCTGTACCTATGTATGAATAATTGTGTTTGTATTTGTATTTATATTCACTTACAGGGCTCGCTGGAGTTTGATTCTGAGTTTTCCAGTTTGTTCAACTTTAGCAGCCCAAAGATACTAGAAGGAATGAGAGATTTGTGTCGCCTCTGTAAGAAAATTGCCAACAATACTGACCTGGTTAGAAATGGAAGTGCCCAGTGTCTGCCTATTGGTAAGTTACAATTTATTGAGGGTTTCAAAACTATGAAGGATTTACTGTAGATGTGCACTTTTCATGTTGATTCAATACTTTTGTAGGCTTGCATTATTTCCTTCATATTTTGGGGTCTCAATGGCCTAGTTGTGAATCAGAAAATTATTTTGGGCTCTGCTTTGGATTATTATCCTATTTCCCTTTCGGCTCATCGGATAATATTCCTATGTCTAAGTTTAAACTTATTTATTTTTCATTGATTGTGATGGAAGCTTGAATTTTTTAAAATAAGGTCTGTCTGCCTCCTACATACTAAATCAGTACTTGCGCCAATTTGAAAGCTTGTCCCAGTAATTTTTATTTTGCCTAACAGGGAATGAAACCAGTAAAAGAGGCCGACACTCTACCTCTGCACCACTGTCGTCCAACTCCTTGAACAGTTACATTTCAGGTTCACAACACAAACCCAATCTATTCTCTATCTATTTTGTTATCTATTTCGTTCTCAACAGATTCCATCCCTCTGTATATACGAGAAGTTTTGCTGTCGTCAGTGGAGGAGTGTCACAATTTACCCGAAGTGACTTACATCTACGACAGTGAACAGCCAGCTCATGCACTGGGCAGTCTAAACGAGGATGGGTCTGCCATTCTCTGGCTGGGCTTTGCGTTTGAATCTGTAAGTGACATTACTTAAACATCATAATAGCTTCATCATAATGTGTGTCGATGCGCCTTAAAACGCCATTCATTCATTCGTTCAATATCGTAAGATTTATTCCAGTTTTGGTTCAGTTTGAGTTTGGTGAAATTTGTCTAGTTAACTCTTTCTGTCAGAATGTCTTTTGTGACTGATCAAATTTGAAAGTAATAGCAGACCATGATTGATATGTGTGAAACCTGATATCAAGGGTGGCAAAATTAATTGTTTGTTGCTAAGCTTTTCCCAAGTGAAATTTTAGTGCAAAAAAAGATTTGACTCTTATGAGCAAGTAAATCAAAGTCAGATTTTGCTACCCCTGGATATGTGTAATTACTTTGCAATATAAGTTTGAATCATTGTTATGAAAGAAAACGGCTCATCTTGGTAACATTGTCCTTTTTGCCACAACTGTTTCTCAAGATTTTATTGCAGGTACCTAAGAATGATTATTGGTCCTGCATGGCCCAGTGGTTAAAGTTGCGGACTTAACCCGGGTTCAAGCCCAACCGACATTTCTGGTTTTGTGGAAGGGGCCTTTGGCAAGTCACTGCAGAGCCCTAGCCTAGTACTGATGAATCAAGGGAAGCCGTGACATAACTGAACAATTGATGATACTGTGTGAAACACCATACAAACAAACTAGTTTTCTGTGTTTTGTTTTTATGGTAAACTGAATGTTTGCTTTTGCAGACCACATCCAAAGGGAAGTCCTACTTTGAGGCATATGATGAATACCAGAAGTGGGAATCCTTCCTATCTGATCTCAAACTGGAGATGAATGCCTCTAGTCCATTGAAAGACATGTTCCAAGCTTCAGAATTTTGGCCAGAGGTAAGTAGTTCAACTTAATTCAATTTTTTTATTGGCAATAACCAGCATATAAATTACAAATATGGTACAGACGATTAAAAACGTAATATACTCAAGCATGTTAGACTAACAAACTATATTTTATTTCATAATAAACATTATATGTTATACAGCAAATACAAAATTGTACTTGACAAAAATTAACATGGATCAACAGAATAATATACAAACATGACAAAGATGAAGAAATTCCCAAACATACAAAACACAACTTAGTCAATCTATCACACATAAATACAGGAAAGTGGATATACAATAAGATTACTTCCATTTTTTACATGGTAAATACATTTAATATCATAGTATATTAATAAAAATGATGAAAAGATTAATAATGAATAATACATTAAAATATAATGTTATATAGGGTATAGTATTTTTTCCAAGTAGTAAAATTATAAACTTATTCAAATGGTTTTGAATTGTGATTGGGGGGATAAATATATTATGAAATGATTTAGCCCTGCCCAAACTGTATTTACTTCCATGGTAACAATGTGTGTGGTTTTTTTTTTCGTTTATGTGATTTGATCTTCCTGAATACTGCACAATCATCCTGTATATTTGCGCAGGATAACTAATGTTATATTCTAAAATGGAATCTAAGTTTTGCATTATTTTCAGAGAGCCTATGTTTTATCATGATATCTGCAGAATTAAACTTTTTCTTTGCAGGTTTTAATGGAGATAGTTGCAGTAAACAGTGCCATCTACAGTGTTGTATTGTCCTTGATCATTTGTATGGTGGCTGTAATGATCTTTACTGGACATGTCCTCCTTTTGTTGGTTGTGTTTATCTGCATCCTAGGTAAGTAAGGTTTTCGTATTAATACCCATTGTACTATGAAATATGAGTAATACCCATTGTATGATGAACATTATTAATACCCATTGTTCGATGAATATTATTAATACCCATTGTTCGATGAATATTGGTAATACCCATTGTATCGTGGTGGCCATAATGATCTTTACTGGACATGTCCTCTTTTTGTTGGTTGTTTTTATCTGCATCCTAGGTATGTAAGGTTTTCGTATTAATACCCATTGTACTATGAAATATGAGTAATACCCATTGTATGATGAACATTATTAATACCCATTGTTCGATGAATATTATTAATACCCATTGTATCGTGGTGGCCATAATGATCTTTACTTGACATGTCCTCCTTCTGTTGGTTGTTTTTATCTGCATCCTAGGTATGTAAGGTTTTCATATTAATACCCATTGTACTATGAAATATGAGTAATACCCATTGTATGATGAATATTATTAATACCCATTGTTCGATGAATATTATTAATACCCATTGTATCGTGGTGGCCATAATGATCTTTACTGGACATGTCCTCCTTTTGTTGGTTGTTTTTATCTGCATCCTAGGTATGTAAGGTTTTCGTATTAATACCCATTGTACTATGAAATATGAGTAATACCCATTGTATGATGAATATTATTAATACCCATTGTTCGATGAATATTATTAATACCCATTGTATCGTGGTGGCCATAATGATCTTTACTGGACATGTCCTCCTTTTGTTGGTTGTTTTTATCTGCATACTAGGTATGTAAGGTTTTCGTATTAATACCCATTGTACTATGAAATATGAGTAATACCCATTGTATGATGAATATTATTAATACCCATTGTACCATGGTGGCTGTAATGATCTTAACTGGACATGTCCTCCATTTGTTGGTTGTGTTTATCTGCATACTGGGTGGGTAAGGTTTTCATAGTAATACCCATTGTACCATGAAATATATGTACTACCCTTTGTACAATGAACTTGCTTGATTTACTTGGCAGCTGGCCTGGATCCAACCTGTTTGTATAAGCATGATGTCGGTTCAAGCACTATAAGGGTTGATGGCCTTTTATGTATGATATTGAACACATTATTTATATCATGTTACAGAAATGGTGTGCCTGGTAGTTGCTGTGTTCTACGTACTGGGATGGGAGATAGGTGGAGTGGAGGCGATTTCATTATCCATTCTAGTCGGGTCCTCCGTGGACTACTGTGTTCATCTCGTTGAAGGATATATTCTTGCCGCACAAGCTTGCCCCCATAAAGAGGTATATTTCTATGTACTTTTTTCATATGCATTTTTGGAGCAGTGTTGAAAGAACTGTGAAAATCATAATTTATCACTTTTTGCCAAATCGCTTTCATGAAATGAAGTGGATTATCAAAATAATTTTGCATAGGTTTATTGCTTGTTATTTATCATTGTCATTTATTTTTAGCTTGACTATTCAAAAAGCTATACTACTCATCCGGGCTTCAGCATCACATCTTAGTTTTTACATGCAAGTTTGTATCTCATTAACTACTGAATGGAATGGGTTGATTCTTCACATGTGTGTTCAGGGTCATGTTTTTATGTCCATGACCAAGTTTCAAATCTCTTGCTTTGAATATAAGCAGAATATGCTGCTTTTTGTACTTAGAAAATATTGGTTAAGTTTTAACATGCAAGTTTGTGCATCATAATATTTTAGAAACAAATAATTTTTCACAGAACTATATCCCTCTCCGATATTATTGACTAGTCAGTCATGCTATCTAATGGACAACTGTTGTTTAGTAAGTAGTAACATAAGATATTTAAATCTATTTCTCAACTTTGTGGCATTGAAAATTTCCAGGATGCCGTTAAAGCCAGAAAATGGAGGACGTCTGCAGCATTTACTCACATAGGTGTGTCCATCATAAGCTCCGCCCTAACGACAATCATCGCAGCCATTCCGCTAACGCAGACAACCATACAACCCTTCGCGAAGTTTGGACAAATCCTGGCGATCAACACTTCAGTTTGCATCATCTACTCTCTCTCCGTCTGCACAGCTTTACTGAGTACCATGGGACCTGCTTTTTACAAGCCAACATGGCTCTCCACTTTGAAATCAGTGGGCGGGACTATTTTATTGGTGGGAGGAGTCATGCTTGGTTTGTATCTAATTTCCAACGCTGGCGTTGAAATTCCTGGGCCAAATGGAAGTCCTTTGTTTCATTAAACTTTACATGCTGTGTTCGGCATAATGTATGTGTAATCTCAATTATTGTTCAATAAACTTAACTTGAATCTGATTTCTCTTTCGCAAGACCTTTTCAGTGTTTCTGTAATGGCCATTCTATAGAAACACTTGTTGCTACAAATGCTAGTCAATGAATAATCAACTAATCTGTATCATAGGAGGATACCCAAACAAAAAGGTCATTCCATACAGATTTCTCCAGAGTAATCCCAAGTTAAGTTGGTTGAACAATATGAATAGCTTTTTTTCTGGTTCAACAAGTGCAACTTTTAAAAAATTGATTATTTACATACATATATGGCTTTTACTAACAAAACCCTATTTAAAATTGCCACCGTTTGTTTTATATATACAAATGTATTTTGATTTACCATTCAGAGGTTAGAATATCAATGTGGGCTTGTGAATTGAAACACTATAGCAGTTACTTGCTAATTTAAGTTTTTCTATTGACCTATGCTCATTGCAGTCAGTTAGTTTTGAGTATTTTTTTCACTCTTTAAAGTCAGGCAAAACGCATTGAGGATGCTTGCATTTCAGTGTAACACACCCTTAAACTTAAGGTAGAATACCCATAATTCACCATTTTGAAAGTCATTTTCTCATCAGAATACTTCAGTCGTTCTTGGTATACATCAGTCAAGGCCCCAACTTTTCGCATTCAACCAAATAGTTCCGACCCCAGTCAATGTATACAAAGAACAACAGAAGTACTCCGACCAAAGAATGAATTTTAAAATGGCAGATTATGGGTACTTTACCTTAACCATTTGCTTAACAATGGCGCCTTGTTTTGTCAAAGCGGTAACAAGTGTATTTTAACTCATTTGTGATGAATCTCTAGTTTATTGAGAAGATATGGTTCAGAGGAAGGATTTTTATTTTATTTGCTTTTATTGTTTACATTGTTTATTTCATATTTTATTTTGTTTTATTATGCATTTGTTGTGTATGTGTAAGCCTTAAAAGGAGACAAGCTCACATAAAGTATCTTGGGGGTTCAGTGCAATACAATAGTAAGTGCTTCATGTTTATGAAGCACTTTCTATAGTCTTACATTGAACCTTGAACATTTGAATTATTTTCCATTTCCCAGTATTTGTAGCAGATTCGTAACTTTAAGGTTAAGATAGAAAATATTGAGGAAGCTTGCATAGTTGTTTCATAAACATAAAAGTTATTGGGACAAAAGATGGCCCCTCTCCATGTGGGTTCAAATCCCAGTGGTAGCATTTCTATTTTCATGAGACATAGTTTCAGTTTCTTGACTTGCCAATGGAATGTCGAGGATTCTACCTGGCTTGATCAGCCCTTATTGGTGGTTGAGTAGGGGGTCTTCTTGTACGTTAAGAGTCTGGCATCGCAACATAGCTTAAATAATGTTGATGCGATGTTAAAACCATATAAGTTCAAAAACAATTTATTGAGATATGTGTATTTGTGGAAAATGATTTAATATTTGTCACCTTAGGGGGCTTATATTGGTTAGCTTATGTGCAGCTTTCTTGTGTATTTTGTATTTTCTTGCTTTTAAATTTTGCTTTTACATTTACTTTCTTTAAAGCTTAGGTGATTTTCTTATGTTTTTATCATGAATAAGTTGTTTTTGTTTTTTTTCTGACATTACATGTATTTTGCTTTTTTCAAATTGTTTTTTAAACTATGATAGAATGTTTTATCAATTTTATTGTACATAGTAAGTTCCATGTGAGAATAATATTTTATTTCTTGTTTCCTCACTCTTTAGTTTGAATTCATCTATATTCTACCTATTATGGTGAAGAAAATTCTGCCAACTTAGATCAATCAGACTTGATTTTGCTTGCTGGATACATTATCAATACTTACAACAAACAGCGGCAACACAGCCTAGTCAGGAAATGCAAGTACGCATTTGTGTAACATCAATTTCAAAAGTGAATTTTTTATATTAAGCATAGCCCGTAATCGCACAATATAGGCCAAATCTAAACATTGTCACATCTACATGTACTTAAAATAGTGTGCGGGGGAGGCTGGCTGGACACACACACAACACACACACACACACACCTAACAAGGAGGGGTACAAGATCACTCTTCTGCACGCTCCCCCGGAGGTGTGTAACATTACTCTGAGGCTGGCTACGCCCCTGCCAAATGTGAACAAAATAAAGGTTGCTTAGTGCACCCTGCCTCTCACAGAAATCAAACCTACAACCCTCTTGTTGTGAAGCTGAAGCTTTACCATTGGACCAATGCTCCTTCCTGTGTTAATGTAAGAAATATTGCTCCGATATTTATCTTACGGTATAACCTTATAAAACTTACTTCATTGAAATGGCTGTTGCGAAGTTTTATGCCACTCTTCTTATTTATCTTTTAGATCAGACGAAAATCAACACTTATTTCAATATTGGGCATTATTGCAAAGGAACACATCATTCTAGAATGAAAACAATATTGTCATGTAGCATGTCATTCGAGATGTCACAAGTATCTCGGAGAGACAATTCCATTTACGTGTTAGGTTTTTGTGATTTTCTTTGGAATGTGATCAGATTTGCCTTCAGCTCACCGGATAATATCCCCATACCTTGCCTGATAACATTTCAGATTCAAGATGCCAACCATCTATTCTCTATATATATAATGGACCATTTTAATGAATAAATTCCTCCTTAATGCCATATGGTTTTCAAAAAGTTCTTTAAGATTCAAGACACCAAACATCTATTCTCTATATATTTAATGCACCATTCAAATGCATTAACTTTCTGATTTTTTTTTGCCGCATTGTTTTCATTAAGAAAGTCCTTATGGATTTTAGTGTTAAATTCTCAATTCTTTATTGTTTCACAAGCTTTGTCAATATTTTGTCAGTTGCATGAAGAAGTCATTTTCTTTTCTAGTTTTATTTTAGTCATTTATTTTTCAGGTTTTTTTTAAAACTTTGTGCAATAGTGTTCACAAATATTTTAAAGAATAAGTAATGTTTATTTATTTCAGATATGAGTTTGAAGATATAGATTTCAAAAGATATTTTGGGTTTCTCTTAAGACTTTTTTATAACATGTTTGTAGTAAAAAATTAATTGAAGTCAATGTTAATTGAAATTCACTATGGAGTCTTTTTGCCCTTAGAATTCATTTTATGTTCTACTCTTAAGAAGCCAATAAAAGGCATACATATCTGTAGTTATCCTGGGGTCAGTACTATGTAATATGCTCATTACATAGTACTGACCCCAGAATAACTTTGGCCCCCTATGATCAAAGACAACATCAATTTAGTCAGGTTGTCAACATTGGGTTGTAGGATGCAGTCAGGTTTGTTTTAACCCATTCCCAAACAACAAATTTTCGACTGTCCCAAATTGAAAGAGTTTGCAGACGACATTTCAAAATGTGATGAAAATGAAAAATAATCTTCTGATAGGGGAGAAAGCATTGTGGGAAACGGAAAAATTGCTCGTTACAAGCAATTTCTCCTTTTCCCACAATGTTTTCTAAAGTCGTCTGCAACAAAGTGGTCAAATGTCGTTACTGTTTGGGAAAGGGTTAATCAAACACTCTTAAACAGTGTGTTTTAAAGAGGTGTTTTATTCTAGAGATATTTTATTACAGGATGCCAGTCATTCAGCGAGCTCCTACACAAGCTTTCTTGTTTAAATTCATTTTTTTTATATCGATTGTGATGGAAGCATTAAGCTTATTAAATTCACTCTCAAAGACTGCAATCTGGATACTAAACCAGTTCTCACAACAATCTAAACTTAGACTTATTCATTTCACAAAAATAGTGAATGAAGCTTAAATCTTATTAAATTCATTCTCGATGATTGCTTCCTGGATACCAAACCAGTACTCCCCCGATTTGTGGGTTAGTTCTGGGAATTTTCACCTTGCACAACTGGGATCGAACCCTGGTCCCTCTGTACAAAATACCGACGCTCCACCACTGCCCCAATGTTGCCCACAATCCTTCTGAAAAACTGGCATACTGTATTAAGCAATTTTTTGTCTTATACACCACCATTCAGACTCTTTAAACTAATCTATGGTCACTTAAAACGTATATTTTAAGGTCAGGAATAATGAAAAGAATTCATGTTATACAATTTGATTAATAGTAGGCTTGGTTTGAAATTGACCAAAAGGAAACTAGTCTAGAAAGAAATGCCCGAGTGATGATTTTTATGTGTATCTTCTGGTATGTTGATTGAAATTTATGTTTTTCAAAGTTAGAAGTATAATTCTGACCACCCCAACTGTGGAAAAATTGTGAACAAAATTGATTCATACAAGGCTGTATGACTTGAAGTTGTGAAAGATATGTGAAAATGTTTTGTGTACGTCATACTATATGATTTCTTTTGGCTTAAACAGAACTGAATAGAAAAGGATCAGAGGCCAAGAAGGGAAGTATTTTTAATTTAAACTTATTTTGTCTAAAAAACTTTTATGAAGTGTTCAATGCAATGCTATTGTTCTTGCTTTTTTGTTTGTGAAGAACTTGCTATAGTCTTGCATTGAACACTCCATAGGAAGGGTGTTTATTGGTATAATCAGTATCTACAGAACAGGAGTTTGATACTGCATAAGGGGGGGCCTTCTGTCCTATTGACTAAGGTACAGGGTACCGTTTTACTGAACAACTTACGGGAAATAGGTATGCAAGTAAAACCTGATGTGCATAAATAGCATCATAGATAAAAGTAAAATACTGAAATGTGACATATCATTGGAAGTGTCTCGATTCCCATTATGTGTTACTTTGCAATATTGCTTATCTCACTATTGAAATAAGGGGGTAATGTTGATTTGAAATTACACAAATTCTAAGCGTAAAATGCTTAGTAGCGATGACGGCATTTGGACTTTCGTGATAAGTTGTTAACTCTTTGACTAACATAATGCCAATGTTTCCACCCTGCTTGACCAACTCTTATGTTCAGTCAAGTTTGGGGTTCTTCCCCTGCCATCATGAGCAGGGTATCGCCACATAAGTTGAATAATGCTGATACAATGTGAAACTCATTTAACATATTACCTATTACCAAACAATAACGACATTGGACCATTTTGTTGCAGACAACTCTGGAAAAAAATTGTTGGGAAAAGGAGAAATTGCTCATTAAGAGCAAAGTCTCTCCTTCCCCGCAATGTTTTCCGCCCTATCAGAAGATAATTTTTTAATTTCATTACATTTTGAAATGTTGTCTGCAACCTTTTTCAATTTGGGACAGTCGAAAATTTGGCGTTTGGTAAAGGGTTAAGATAAACACCGAATGAAGAAGACCCAGTTATATTCCATTTACCTTAGCCTCTTGGGTCCTGCGTGGCCCTGTGGTTAAGGTGGAGGACATAAGAACTTGGGGTCCCGAGATTGAGCCCCAATGACACCTCCAGTTCAATGGGAGTGGTCTTTGGCGAGGCTCCTCAGAGCCCTAGCCTTCTACTGGTGGTTCCATGAAAGCTATTACCTAATTGAAAAATTGTTGATGCTGCGTAACATAACTGAACAATTGTTGACACGCTTTTAACACCATACAAAAGTTATCTTGGCCTCTGATTCTTAATATTGCCTTGCACTAAGCCCCTATTATACAATATATGTAATTCTTAACTGAAAAAGTCCTTTGACGTGATTCAGTTTTGTGTTCTTGTCATGCTTTTTGCAGATTGTATGTAACTCTATTTTGTTTAATAAAATCTACAGGAAAATTCTGCGTCGCTTTTATTTGACAGCTGTTTTGGTGTTAACACTTAAGTGCAGCCATTTCTAAGAACCATGCAGAAGGTGATTTATCCATGGTGACAGAATTGCAAAATTTTTAGCCAGATGTATAGCACTTATGACCAAAATAAGTTTGGCTGAATATTATTTCTTTATTCCTGATACAGTTGCCATGGAAACGGGACATTTTCTTTTTTGCCATTTATCAGCCCAAAATGGCAAAAAAAGAGTGATTTTTGGTCATTTTCACAATGAAAAAACATACATACACAATAAAAAAAGAGTTTATTTGTTAAATAACTTCTTCAGATTATCATATGGTGAAAAGAAATTTCAATACAAGTTGCTCCTCAACTTAATACTTTTTGACACATGTCAATTCAGGCTTCAACAGGTTTTGCACATTTTGGATTTTTAAGGGTTTTTTTGGAAAATTGACACATTTTATCTCCAATTTTCTCTCAAGACCAACCTAGTACAGGGGGCTCATACTATTAAAACAGTAAAAGAATATCTTCTCTTACATAAACATGAAAGAAAACCGCGTGTTTTTTCTTCTTTTTTGAGAAATCATGAAAAAAAATAGGTACCATAGCAACAAGAATGAAATTTGTCATTCCATCTTAAAGCACTCAGATTTAACTCAAAAAAGCAGAACAAGGCAATATAAAATGTGCATTCATAAGTCTAAATATGAATAAGATGAAATATCAAGACAAACATTGGTTGTCAACCAAAAAACAGCCTTTTAAAGGGTTGCCAAGGAAACAAAAATATAAAAAAAATCATAAAAAACATCATATTTTGTCTCCTATTTCATCTTAAGACCAACCTAGCGAGGTAATTTTCTAAAAATAGATTTTTGTGTCGTCTGCTTTCCAAAATCTTCAATTTCTGCCCAATTTTGATGAGGAAAGATACTCAGAGTAGCAAAATGGTAAGATCACGGGCCAGCCGCCAATATACTTGGCGGTAAAAGTCAAGATTTGATTTGCCATTGTATACATTGTATATGAAAAAGTGTTGTTCTATCCCAAAGAAAATGCAAATGATTAATAAGTTCCCGGAAGCAGTCATCGAGAATGAAATTAATAAGCTTCGAGTTTTAGTTACAATCAATGTAAAATAAATAGATAAAAAGCTTAAATAATATGACAATAAACATTTGGTGGACATGGTAAAGGATGAACTAAGTTGTGATAACATTGATTTCGGACAGTACTTGTGATAACAAAGGGTTTCATAGTTACCCTAAGGTCAATACTATGTAATATACTATGTTGTGTTACATAGCATTGACCCCAGAATACATGCAACTAAAGACCCCTTTGGGTGATAACATAGTTTGGTATATCATAACAAGTTGTTGACATTTATTAGGCGATAAAAGGTCAATGACCAATGCTAACATAACGATGGATTCATTTCAAGAAGTTTTGTAATTGACCAAAATTTAAAGCACCGGCATATTGAAGAAATTAAGTTTGGATAAATAATGAAAAATATGTATTGAAACTTTCAATAGTGATCCAGGGGTAGAGCGTCAGCCTTGGGACTTAGGGTCGTGGGTTCAAATCATTTGAGTAGCGAGATTCTCCTTTATGCCTTTCAATGACCTTTTTTGGCGCTAGTATTGGTTATGTAACAAGGAAGCATCATCGAGATTCATTAGTCGTTAAGTTATTAGAATTTGATTCACAATCAAGTTAAAATGAATAAGTTTCAACTTAGATAAATTATTATGTTCAAATGAGCAAAAGCAGCTACTAGTTATTGGTTAATATAAAACATTACAATAAAACAATTTTAAAGTATAATACAAATTATCAAACTTCTTATAGGCCTAATGATAATTGCTGAATATGGTGAATTATTATTTTTTCATCATGCGTATTCCATAGAATTATCATACACATTTTTGTCTTAAGCCAATATGCCTCTTGCCAATCGGAACACATCGGGTTTATCCAATGAAAATGTATTTCACAGCTCACGGAAATACCCGAGTAGTTCCGATTGGCCTCTTGCTTTACAAAAAGAAAACTTGAAATATACCTGCCGCATTACTATTGCAACAAACGTCATTCCAAATTAGTCGCATTAGTAACATTTGTTGATATTGACCGGTTTTGTTAAATCAGTAGAAGATACCCGTTTGCATTACATTCAAGTTCGAGCCCCACCCACGCCGTGTGGGTTCAAATCCCAGTGAATGCATTTTGCTTTTTAAGAGAGGAGTTTCGTGAGAGGTAGGTTCTACGCTGCTTGACCAGCTTTTATGAGCAGTTGAGTATGGTATATTCCTCTATCATGAAGAGTCGGGCATCGCAACATAACTGAAATGATACTGACGCGATGTAAAACCCATAAAAACAAACATCAACGTCACTTTTAAGAGACAATGAATGAGTTAATTACCCCTTATGCTTGATACCCAGAGAGCACAATCTTTGAGGGTATCTAATTAAAGAGTGCAATATATTCTTACTTTAGTAGGCCTGTTCATGAGTAGTAACGTTACAAAACACTAGCGGTGGTATCCAATGGACGTTCCGTCTGAGTGTCTGTGTTTAATGTTTGATAAATTTCGGTTCAGTTTAACTCATTTTTCCATACTGGTGATTCCCAGTAACACCGTAATATAACTGCATAACTGTTGACACTGCGTTTAACCTAATGCATTGACCATAAAACACCGCTTTACTAAACGGATAACTAAACGGATAGTTGCGTAAGTCAATACCGATATGCATGGTTAGTACTTTTACCAAATGACAATAGTGTAATGTAAAACGTCACGTCATTGGCATGAATTGACAATGACAATGTCATGTTGCCTTGCAATTTTGCTCTTGAAAATTGAAACAAGACTGAGTGTTGCTTTAAAGGCACATAAAAGGAGATAAGTACAAATAAATTACTGAAAGAAATTATCGAGTTCTTTTATAATGTTCAAAAAAGTCATGAGCATTAATTTACAAATGCATTTAAATCCTATTAAAAAGATTCATTTAACATAAGTTATTTTGTGCTTGAAATATAGTTGTCTCCGATTCATTCATGTTTATCAACAACCTGTTTGTTTACATATTCAAAATAAAGAATTCTGATTGGTCGGTTCAAATATTTGTGTATCAACTGGCAAGGTCAGAGGTGAAGAATGAGGCAACCTGAATAATTAAACTTGCTAATCTTCGTTATTTCTGGTAGACTTTCACGTTCATGTTTTGCTGATGTTTTTTTTTGTGATAACTAACTTAATTCGATTAAAAGTTTACCAAATAAAATAGTTTGATATAGCATTAATCTCCTTTTATGTGCCTTTAAACTTTCTCAAACTCTTAGCATAAGATGTTAAGCCCTTTAAATGCTGGGTAATTTTCTGTGAAAAAAACTGTTGCGTCGTCTGCTTTCCAAAACCTTAAATATCTGCTTAATCTTGATGAAAAAAGATACACAGATTATGAAAGTAGCAAACAGGTTAGATCATAGACCAGTCGCCAAGTAAATTAACGGCTGGCCTATGATCTAACCCGTTTGCTCCTCTTGAGTATCTTACCTCATTGAAATCAAACAAACATTTAAGGTTTTGGAAAGCAGATGACACAAGAATCGATTTTTGTTAGATTATCCAGCATTCTAAGGGTTCAAGGACCTTATACTCGATCTCACGTTGAGAGTGACATTATTTTTTCAAGTCAAGGTCTCGATCACTGATAAACGGCGAATAGAATCTTGCTGACGTAGTTTATAACACGTCCCTCATTTAGGACAGTACACATTTATTTTGTTGTCTGTCTGTGGTTTATCATCATTTAAACAATTTTTTGATGATATCGTCTGAAAGACGGATAATTACCTTGATTCGAGGATGAACTTAATCCATTATTACCAAACAATAACGACATTTGACCAGTTTGTCACAGAAGACTCTGGTAAACGTTGCGGGAAATTTCCCCTTTTCCCACAACGTTTTCTACCCTATCAGAAGATTATATTTTCAATTTCATCACATCTTAAAATGTCGTCTGTAAGGTCTTTCAATTTGGGACAATCGAAAATGTTGCGTTTTGGAATGAGTTAAGGGCCTTCGTGGCCTTGCGGTTAGAGCGTTGAACTTGAAATCGCATAACCCAATGCTCATATCTACGTTGGTTAAAAAATCGGGTTTTGGATTTTCATAAAAGGTAGTCTCCCAACTGACTCACAGGGAGAAATATCATAATAGACCTTTATTAACACTATATATACACAAGCTTGTGTATATATAGTGTTAATAAAGGTCTATTATGATATTTCTCCCTGTGAACTGACTTACATTATGCATATGGTTCTACCCAGCTAACCAGCTAACCAGCCATTATGGTCAGCTAAGTATGGGGTTTTCCTTCATGATTATGAGTTGGGTCAAAGACCTAATAAATGCGGGGAAAACTAAGCTGTCTGTTGAAGATGATGTCTGTCTGCAGAAAGTCTGCAGACATAATTCTCCGAGTGAAGCATTATCTAGATCTTACACTCAGTTTAACCCTTTACCAAACGCCAAATTTTCGACTGTCCCAAATTGAAAGAGTTTTCAGACGACAATCTCAAAATGCGATGAAATTGGAAAATAATCTTCTGATAGGGCTTGTTACGAGCAATTTCTCCTTTTCCCACAATGTTTTCAAGAGTCGTCCGCAACAAAGTGGTCAAATGTCGTTATTGTTTGGTAAAGGGTCAAAAGATAATTTGTTCAAAAGCTACTTCTTATACCTTTCACAAACATTTTAGTACCTCACTATGAGACGTCAGATGGGCCAAAATTCCTTTTATTCCCTAAGTCTTTTAGTTTTCTTATTCACTTGTTCATTGTTGAGGATCTTATGGAAGATTGTCAGTATGAATTGGCAAATAGGTTTTCTCGTTAGATAAAGTCTTTACTATTATCACTGTCTTTATTAATCAAGAAAAGCCGTAACAGAACTGAATAAAATGTTAAAGGCACATCAAAGGAGAGGAGTACAAATAAATTACTGAAAAAATATATGGAGTTCTTTTATTATGTTCATAAAAGTCATGAGAATTAGTTTAGGAATGCATTGAGTCCGTATTAAATAGACTCATTTAAAATAAGTTATTTTGTGCTTGAAATATAGTTGTCTCCAATTCAATCATGTTTATCAACAATCTGTTTGTTAACTTATTCGAAATAACGAATTCTGATTGGTCGGTTCAAACATTTGTGTATCAACTGTCAAGGTCAGGGGTGAAGAATCACACAATTAAACTGGTTAATCTGGGTTGAATCTTGTTGGCTTTCACATTTGAGTTGTGCTGATGGGGTTTTTTTGGTGATAACTGTTTCAATCTGACCAAAAGTTTACCAATCAATATAGTTTGATATAGCATTTATCTCCTTTTATGTGCCTTTAATACCGCGTAAACCCACATATAAATCTACATGTAATCAAAATAAGATGCGTACAGTATATACAGCAGATATAATTAAGATATTATGAAAAAAAAAAATTATCTACTTTATTACCATTTCTTTTGTAATGTCACTTTACAATTTTAGTTTGAATTCCTTTCTCAAGGTATCAATACTGCATAAAGTATTAAGCCGTCTGCGTAAATGTTTTGTCGTCTGCAGGAATGATGGGTTGTTTAACCCTTTTCCAAACAATAACGTCGTTTGACCACTTTGTTGCAGACGACTTTAGAAAATATTGTGGGAAAAGGAGAAATTGCTCGTTACGAGCAATTTTTCCATTTCCCACAATGTTTTCTGACCTATCAGGAGATCATTTCCCAATTGCATCCCATTGTGAACTGTCGTCTTCAAACCCTTTCAATTTGGGACAGTCGAAAATTTGATGTTTTGGAATGGGATAACCAGAGACATAGATAACATGTTATCTATGTCTCTGGGATAACGTATCTTAGATGTTTTCGAGGAATTCTGATTACTCATCCGCATGGTTTTCCCAAGGCTCCCCACACCACTGTTGTCTCAATAACAGTTTTTCGAGATATCTCAATCATAATTGAATGATGTATGGCCGATTTTCCTTACAAGCAGCACGTGAAGTGTATGAGAAGCAGGTTGGGACAGGAGGAGCAGGCTGTGGTTTTCAATCATTTAAATTGTTTGATATATTTTTCCTTTAAATGCCACAAATAACTGAAGATTTGGTTCCTTTTTACTGATTGGGAATCTTGTTATGCATGACGTATTTAGCCGTCTGCTTAAACGTTTGATCATCTGCAGGAACTATAGGTTTATCTTATTTGTTTTACATCGATTGTGAAGGAAGCATTAAACTTTTTTCAAAACCACTCTCGATGATTGCTCCCTGTATACTAAACCAGTTCTCCCGCCGAGTTTTGGGTTAGTTCCGAACTTTTCACCTCGCCTAACGGAGATTCGAACCCGGGACCCTCGGTACAAGTGGCCGACGCTCTACCTCTGGACAACTATAGGTTGCATGCATAACATGACTTAGTTGTTTACGACGAATTCTTACTACTCATGTCTGCTTGTAATAACGTAATAACGTCATATCAATGACAAAAAAAACAGCAGACGAAAACAAAATACAGCAAAAACCGTCAAGGCTATCTTATCGCGGTGAATGCACGTGCAGCGTGAAGTACCCGGCATGCTGTTTTACTTTACCGCAACGCGCGCATATGTAGGTCATTTACATGTACAACGAGGCTAAAATTTGTGTCGCGGGAGGGGTTTACAGTTTGGGGCATTCGGAACACTTCGTTACAAGGTGATGGATGAAAACTTTGATAACGTACAATACTATCCGACAGGTCTGTGTTAAACAGACAGTGGATATAGTACTAGCCTAGATAGTGTGGTACTTTGTGTTTAAAGTGTTATGTAAATGCAGTTGTGGATACTATTAGCCGTTTGTTTGAAATGATTAATCTGAAGAATTGAAAAAAACATTGTGATAATTGGAGAAATTATGCGTGGCCATCAGAAGACAGTGTCAGAATTTGATGTGTTGAATCCGTGCAATTAACAGTTAACCGTGCACCGTTTGCTGTTTGGTAAATGACCAAAGCATTAAAACGTGGGACTCCTGCGATTGTAAGCATTGTGGAAGTTATGTTTGTAATTTCTTCGAGAGTAAAAAGAACACACATTTGTGAATTAAGAAACCACTGTGACAAAAGCAGACGCTATTCTTTACGTGCAACGTTTCCTTATGTTCTAAGGTTAACATTACACAAATGCAGTCTCTTGAAAACGTTAGCTTCGAATACACGTTCTTTTGATTGTCGTCTGCAAAAGCATAAGTCGTAATGCTTTCAGCTTGTCATCTTTAAGAAACTGCAGTCTCTTGGAAACTTTAGCTTTGAATACCTGATATTTTAATTGTCGTCTGCAAAAGCTTAGAGTTTGGACGCATTCAAAACACCGTTAGAGGGAATGTGTGTGATAGTTTGACGATTGTGATCTATGTTGGGGTACAGAGCTTAGATCTATGGTTTTGTATTACCTCCGTATATCTAAGTCAGGGAATGTTTCTTTTGTGCAGTTATTGCATTACCAAGCTACATGTGGACTACACATAGATCTATATATAAATAGTTTTCACTGTTCTTAATTGCAGACAGGTGTTAATACCAAAGTATTGCATATGTGTTTGATTGCTTATTGGTTCAAATTAAGGTATTCCTAAACAGACAACATGTCCCTCATTTTATATCTTTAATAACAGTTAAAAACATAAAATTATGTAAAACATTACAAGCATTGATTCTTGTACCACATTTGACATACATATTTTTGATATACATGTATACAATTTTAAACAACATTGGTTCCTGTGGTTTAAACCATATATTTATCAGTCAATAAGAAGGTAAATGCTCCTGTTATCCCCTTGGATCCTACATTGCCCAGTGGTTAAGGTGCAGGCCTTGAGACAAGAGTCCCTTATTCAATCCTCTCCAGCAGCACTGGGATTAATATATTACAGTGTCCTTGGACAAGACACATTACATAAAGCTTTACCTAGTAATGGTGCCATCCAGGAAAGCTGTAAGATAATTAAAATACAGTCAAACTTCTGTTAAGAGGCCAGCCTATGGGACAGAGTAAATTGGCTGTTTAAGACAGGTTGGCTGCTTAACACAAATTGATATACACTATAAATCTAACAATGGGACTTTCTGTAGTGGTTGTTTAAGGCAGGTTGGCTGCTTAAAAGGTTGGTTGCTTAACACAAGTTAGACTGTGTTAATGACACAGCATTTATAGCCCAATGTAAAGGGAATCCTTTTATCTCGTTTGATTCTACTTGTGTGTACCCATTTAGCCTTGAAAGGTGAAAGTTTGTAGTTTTAAAAGGACAAGGTCAAGGGTAGTGCATGCTTTGATAAAGTGAACCCACTTATACCCCCCCCCCCCTTTTTTCATATTTTGAAGCATAACCAACATCAAAATTATTTCAGATTAAACAAGACTTATTGAAGTTTTTGGTGATTTATTGGAGTTTCTAGTGCAAGTAGTTTTACGTATTGCTGAAAGAACTTGATGCATGTTAAGCATAATTATATAAGTGAAAGAGTGAACGGCTAGCAAGTATTAAATCATTGTGGATAGAACTAAATTCAAAGCAAATGTGATTGCATAGTTGTCATAGAATAGTTGTCGTAGAACAAAACTTTGGTACAACCCTCAAGTGTTTGACTTGTTAAAATATTCAACATATTTATTTCTAAAACTATATTAAATGTGAGTGGATATATTACAAATGCTGTGATTTTCAAATATGCCTTAAAAAACATTAACACTTTAAACAGTCTTATCAGTGTTTGCATCTATTGTTGAGATGATTATCTGGACAAAATCATGTGTGCCCTGCTGGTTCCTGTTCATCATTGCTGTAGCTGTATCAGGATGGTTCCCAGGAGTATATGGAACGGCTGTAGTCAAGGTGTCAGCCTGCTCCGCTCGTGTCAACGATGGAATCATTAATCTAATGCCGTTAGGACTACAGAATCAACCCATGTAAGTATCTCAAAGTTAGCTGCTTGCATATGACCATTTACCGAGTCATACTAGTGAGTCCCAGTAAAACCATCATATTGTATTTTTGTAAGGTGTTTAACACCATATCAACAATTTTTCAGTCATGTAACAGCTTTCCTGGATCTACCAGTACTAAGCTGGGATTCAGAAGTGACTTGCGAAAGGCCACTCCAAAGAAACCAGCAGAGGTGTCTTGAGGCTCTAACCTGGGACCCTGAGTTTTAAGTCTGCAATTTTTTCCACTTGGCTAAGCAGACCCCTCATTATATCATTACAAGCCATGCAAATAGACCTTTGAAAGTCACAGTAACACCTGATGAGTGAAAAACATTGCCATCCGCTGACCAGTGGTGATGTCTATATAATAAATAAATATTTACCCCCCATGTTCTCTTTAACAATCAATGCCTTAGTTTTCAGACATAACAGAATTTGGTTTCATTCTACTTGTCCATAAATGCCAAATATGTTTCTTCACTTGTCGGTATAATGATTATATGAAGGAATTCAGCAAAAATTTAATTGTTCATAAAGGTTTTAGACAAGCTTGGCAACATGGTCAATGAATTTTGCCACCCCTGGGTTCTCAAGTGTCCTTGAATGTTCCATGGATGATATTATAACAGAAAAATTGTTGACATTGTGTTAAACTTCATAGAAAAAAATCCTGATGACTATATAATACCTGCAGACGAGAAATGGCTCATAGGGAGAAATCTCTCCTTCTGTCACAAAATTTTAACCAAGTCTCCATAGAAATTGTTAATTTTCAATTTTTCATAATTGTCGTCTGCAGTAGCTTTCAATTTTGGGCAAGTCCAAACCCTTCATGAGGAAATGGATACGATTTTGTACTTAAACTAAACAAGTTTCAAACAAAGGAGATTAGATATTGTTTTATAGGTCAATATCCTAGGTAAATGAACTTTAAAGAACTTGGCTTAACCTTTTTACTTTCTTACAATTCAATTTAAGCCATAGGTTGATTCAAGTCTGTAGGTTTGACTTGGGATAAAGGCATACTGAGTTTAAATCTCTGCTAGTCAAAAAGTCTTTTCCATTTTTAACAACATCAATGTCAATGCATTATTCTCTGAAACCATCTGCTGCAGTTATGTTAAGATGGCTGTATTAACCCTTTACCAAACGCCAAATTTTCGACTCTCCCAAATTGAAAGAGTTTGCAGACTTCATTTCAAAATGTGATGAAATTGAAAAATGATTTTCTGATAGGGCAGATTACATTGTGGGAATAGGAGAAATTGCTCTTTGAGAACAATTTCTCCTATTTCCACAATGTTTTCCAAAGTCGTCTGCAACAAGGTGGTTAAATGTCGTATATTAAATTTTTTAAAATTGGTTTGACTGTTATTCAATACCTATTTACTGAGTTTGCAGTAGTTTATATAACTTGCATTGTTTCACATGTTTCATATTTTCTAAAGGATCTTATCCCATTACATCAAAGATGCTTTTTTACATAGCTAAACAATTGTGAACATCAGTTTTAAAATCCATTCAAATTTCAAATCTTTACTGATAGATGCTCATGAAAAAGTTGCTCAAGAGTTAAATAATATTATACTTGAGAATTTTGGAAATTGCTTAAAAGGAAAAGAGTTATCACCATAATATATTGTTTCTTACCTGTTTCTCATATATTTGATATTTGAATTTACATGACTTGCAATTTTGATATAATGTGTTCAGGACTTTTTGGCCTTATATAACAGGAGCCTGTTAAAGACAACTTCCCAATTGGAATTACTTTAAAATCATCCAGTTATCCCAAAAGTTAAAAGTCACACCAGCTTTTTGGTTTCCCAATTCAGCAGTTTCAGCGATATACAACTTCCCAAAGTTAGCAGGCATAGGCCTCTTCCCAATGTAAGGAAAAAGGGCTGGTGTTAATGCTTCTCCATGTTTGGTGAAACAAATCACATTCAAAATTAGTTAACCCATTCCCAGAAACTCTCAGCTGACCTCTATCGAATTTGAACACATTGGGCCGGAGTTTGAAACCCAACTTGACAAATATTCTTTCTCAACAGGAACATTAAATAGAGGCTATGCAACACAGTTGATTCATCGCTCAGCACAGATTAATTTTGTTTATTTGGGAAAGCAGTCAGCAATGAAATGTCCTGTATATTTCAGCTTGACAACAGAGTTTAAAGGCTGGATGTACAGCTATAGACCCTGTGTTGGGTTCAACAAACCAGACAACCCATACTCAGGTTTTGGGGACACCTGTCTATCTGTGGCGGTAAGTGATAGAATATTTTGCTGAGCTTTTTTGCATTTGATGATATATAAACAGGGGCCTATTGAAGGCACCTTCCCAATTGGAAATTTCTTGACAATCATGCAGTTTTCTGAAAACTGAAGTCACACCTGGTCCAGCTTTTTGGTTGCCCGATTCAACAATTTCAGCGATAAAACTTCCCAAACTTAACAGGTCTTTTAAAAAAAGGCCTCTTCCCAATTGGAGGGAGATTTGAATGAAACTTATATGATTTTTTTTCTCAAGATTTTAGTCAATGTAGAAGTAAGTTTGGTTATAATGTCTTCTTTGGTTGATTTATTACCAGTTAAATTGAAAAATCTTTTGTCCAATTCTTAACCGTTTGTGAAAATATATAGTGCAATAATTTTGAGGATTTACTTACCTGTTGAAACGTTTTATTTTGTAAAGAATGGTCTTTTATTCATATCTTGCTTAATCATCGAATTGGTAAGAGCAACTGTCAGAACCATACAAGCAAGTTGCATCAGAGAGCAAATATTATTCATAAAGCGAACCTGATATCAAAGCAATGAAGGCACGAAATCTGGATTCCTTTTTTTTTAATGAGAACAAAGGTTTTTATTAATTTTAGGATCATGAAATTGAAAATTGTCAATTAGTATGTGATGCGGATTTTTTAAATCTGTTCAGATTTGTTCCTCATAGTCCAAAATCTGTGAGATTGTTTCTTTAAACCTTTACCATACCAACTTTTGGACTGTTCCAAATTAAAAAATTTGCAGACGACATATCAAAATGTGATTAAATTGAAAAATGATCTTTTAATAGGGTAGAAAACATTGTGGGAAAGGAAGAAATTGCTCGTCACCAGCAATTTCTTCCTTTCCCACAATGTTTTCCGGAATCATCTGCAATAGACTGGTAAAATGTTATTATTGTTTGGTAATGGGTTTATGAATATCAACTTGAGGTAATAGTTGTTTATATCATTGGAATAGATTGCAGACATTTAATTACCAAGCAATTAGTGCCATGCCAATGGTGCTATTGATTATGGCTAGTTAAATTGATGTTGCTCTTCAATAAAGTCTCAAGGGCACATTGTATTTTATGCCATTTTTACCTTTAATTGTGTCATTAAAATGGATGGTAATTTCCTGTCAAACTTACACAGTAGAACTTAAAGGGACTAACTCAGGTATTGGCGCGCTGGGGGTAATTAACATTAGAAATTTGATATTTACAATCATTGTCACTAAAACAAAGACCATTTTTTAATTTCTGTGAAAACTTTTAAGTGATTTCATTCAATAATGTGAAGTGAACCTTTGCACCTGTCAGCACTTGTATGAGAAAAGCGTTCATTAGATAAAAGCAGGAATTCCTTCATGATGAGCAATTTTTCCTACTGTCCCATTGATTGTTCAACTCCTCCGCAGCAGAAACATTTAAAAGAGTGCATGTATATATATTTGATTGAATTAGCAGATACCTATTGTTTTTCTCCACAGGTCTGTAAGTACCATGAACAACTGAATAACAGGGCTTATTATTATACGCTGGGTTATAACCAAAATGTAACATTCCTACCCAAGAATGCAGCCAAGGATGATGATGATGATGATGATGATGATGAAGAAGAGGCGGAAAGTATTAAAGGAGATTCAATTAGAATGATGTTTGAAGGATTTAGGTGAGGTTTCGTTTTAGTAACTGTTTTTTACTACTACAAGCATTCTAATCTGCTATTTGTAAACCAAAAAGGTTATAGAGACGGACGGAAAAACTACTTCTGGTTAAGAATTGTATTGAAGTGAAAGGCTCTTTACATGTTTTATCAGGATTCAAGTCCTGCCTGGCCCAGTGTTTAAGATGGCGGACTTCGAATTCGGGTCCTGGGTTCGAACCTCTTGTTTTGTGTGAGTGTCTTTTGGCAAGAGACTTCAGAGCCCTAGCCTAGTACTGGAGGGTCCAGGAAAGCCATACCATAACTGAAAAATTGTTGACACAGCTGCATTAAACACCATACAAACAAATTCTTTGAGTTACAGCATTGCTGTCACAGTGTTTTAAAAGTCTTTAGCTGGTCTCAAATCAAAGTGAGTCTCTTCAAAATTACAAAATGTAATGTTTTTGTTTCTACAGGTCAATGAAGGGCAAAAGGACGTTCATCAGACTGGTCTGTGATAGAAACAGGACAAGCCCAGACCAAGCTTTGTTCAGGATTGTCAGAGATTTACCCAGACGTGGAGATGTGGTAAGTACAATTACAGTGTACAGTCAAACTTGTGTTAAACCTTTCCCAAACGATAACGACATTTGACCACTTTGTTGCAGACGACTTTAGAAAACATTGTGGGAAAAAGGAGAAATTGCTTGTAACGAGCAATTCTTCCTTTTCCCACAATGTTTTCTGCCCTATCAGAAGGTTATTTTCCAATTTCGTCACATTTTAAAATGTCGTCTGCAAACTCTTTCAATTTGGAACAGTCGAACATTTGTTGTTTGGGAAAGGGTTAATAGGTCAGCCTATGGGACCGAGAAAATTGGCTGTTAAAGACAGGTTGGCTGCTTAACACAAATTGATGTACACTATAAATCTAGCAATGGGACTTTCTGAAGTGGTTGTCTTAGGAAGGTTGGCTGCTTATAAGGATGGTTGCTTAACACAAGTTGGACTGTATTTCATTTTCTGACTGTCAAACTTCTCTATACGTCAAAGTTGTTTCCGAAGTAATCCAATGAAAGGATGAGTTTCAAAATGGCCGATTATGGGTATTCTACCTTAATCATTTAATTCGTAATTGGTCTCCTGTTACTGAGGCTGTTAGTGTTATAAGTTATTTGTGCAGATAAATGTACAGTAACTGCACAAATAACTTATAACAACTTAATTAAAGTCTGATAAATGACTGGCGGATTATGGGTATTCTACCTTAATCATTTGATTCTTCATTGGTCTCCTGTTACTGAGGCTGTTAGTGTTATGAGCTATTTGTGCAGATAAATGTACAGTAACTGCACAAATAACTTATAACAACTGAATTAAAGTCAGATAAATGAATGTCGGATTATGGGTATTCTACCTTAATCATTTGATTCTTCATTGGTCTCCTGTTACTGAGGCTGTTAGTGTTATGAGCTATTTGTGCAGATAAATGTACAGTAACTGCACAAATAACTTATAACAACTTAATTAAAGTCAGATAAATGAATGTCGGATTATGGGTATTCTACCTTTATCATTTGATTCTTCATTGGTCTCCTGTTACTGAGGCTGTTAGTGTTTAGAGTTATTTGTGCAGATAAATGTACAGTAACTGCACAAATAACTTATAACAACTTAATTAAAGTCTGATAAATGACTGGCGGATTATGGGTATTCTACCTTAATCATTTGATTCTTCATTGGTCTCCTGTTACTGAGGCTGTTAGTGTTATGAGCTATTTGTGCAGATAAATGTACAGTAACTGCACAAATAACTTATAACAACTGAATTAAAGTCAGATAAATGAATGTCGGATTATGGGTATTCTACCTTAATCATTTGATTCTTCATTGGTCTCCTGTTACTGAGGCTGTTAGTGTTATGAGCTATTTGTGCAGATAAATGTACAGTAACTGCACAAATAACTTATAACAACTTAATTAAAGTCAGATAAATGAATGTCGGATTATGGGTATTCTACCTTTATCATTTGATTCTTCATTGGTCTCCTGTTACTGAGGCTGTTTAAAGTGTTTAGAGTTATTTGTGCAGATAAATGTACAGTAACTGCACAAATAACTTATAACAACTTAATTAAAGTCTGATAAATGACTGGCGGATTATGGGTATTCTACCTTAATCCTTTTATTCATCAGCGCTCTCTGTGGGTGTTATAAGATAAATGTGCTGTTACTATCACTGCACATTTTTTTATCTCACTTTTCTTTCCCCGGTCACACTGAGGGTGCTTTAAATCTTTATCATTTATGACCAAAATTTATGATCACTTGAGAGACAAAATGCCCCAAATGTTTAATGTTGATCCTCTTCATGTTTCAAGTCATTACATGAATGTTTACCCTCAGAATGCTGGGTATTTTTCTAAAAATAGATGTGTCGTCTGCTTTCTAAAACCTTAATATCGGCTCAATTTTGATGAAAGATACTCAGAGATGCAAACAGGTAAGAAAACAGGCCAGCCTCCAATTTACTTGGCAGCTGGCCTGGATCTAACCTGTTTAAATAAGCATGAAGTCGGTACCAGCTCTATAAGGGTTATAACCATCTTCATGTTTCAAGTCATTACATGCAAAAGGCAGTTAGCAGAGAGAAGAAAGTATTGGGTTATCATTCATTTCTGTTAAGAATTTCAATATATTAAATTTATTGAGGAGGGTTCTCAAAGAAGCATGGCCCAGTGGTCAAGTTAACAGACTCAGAACTTGGGGTTCCAGGGTTTGAGTCCCACCAATACCTCTGGTTTCATGAGAGTGGCCTTTGGCAAGTCTTTTCAGAGTCCTAGCTTAGTATTGGTGGATTCAGGAAAGCTGTTACATAACTAAAAAGGTTTTGACAATGCATTAAACACCATACGAACCATACAAACAAACAAATGGTTTGAAATGAAATATCAAGTCATTTTAGCCTTAGAAGATATTTCATTGTGACTCAAGTATATGGAGCAATGCATCTACCTTTTATCCTAGAAGAAAATTGTTGTCCGCTTTACTGTTGAATTTTACAATTGGAAAGTTGCATTATGGGGATGTAGGTTAATCTTAGAAAAACACTTCAATTGTATTTATGGTTGGTTGACCGAAATATCCGGTTTCTTTTTTTAACATCACATCTTGAAAGATTACCCCCATAAAATCCCTTTTCAATACTTAAAAGATGCATTGCTTGCATTTATCCATTTCTCAACAATATATCATCAGAACTTAGGAATCTTTTTGCTGCTCAAAGCTTGAGAAATCATTGTTACAAAACAAAAAAATAATAAATGATGAAGTAAGATTACTTCATTCAGAGGTTTTCTTTCGAGGATTCAAATGATTGAAAATTTTAAAAGCCAAGAAACACACTGTATTGCAAGATTTGAAATTTGCACCTCTTAGTGATTCAGAAAGCAATTGTTTTCTTTTGAATGGACAACTTTTTAAAACATTGTGGCAAAATGAGAATGTGATTGGTATAAAAGGCGTTTTGTGTTTGTCTCAATACTCCAACCTATTTACTCCTATGGAGTTTAATAATTGGAAAGCATGATTTTTTATGTTGATATGGTGTTAAATACCATTCAAAAGTTTAGAGCTTTAAGCTCATCTATAGGCAGAGAGCTTTTCGAGGGCTCAGCGCAAGACTATAGTAAGTGTTCATAAACATGAAGCACTTACTATAGTATTGCACTGAACCCTTTTGTTTTGCGCTCACACATTCTGAGGGTTCAATGCAAGATTATAGTAAGTAAGTACTTCACAAACATTAAACACCTACTACAGTCTTGCACTGGACCCTTGATTTGCCAGTGACATTATGTTAGTTTTTCCTTATGTTAGTTTTTTATGTGTAAGGTTTAATCTCTCTGTTAACAGGAGATTGTAAATCATTCATTGCTTGTCGAAGTTGTTGAACCAAGTCCCATAACTCTGAATAGGCTTCTTTTAGAATATTGCTGTCTTATATAATCTATTACTCAATTCAAGCTATAAATCTCTTTGAATGTGGCAATAAATTTTCTTCCAAATAAAGCATATGTTAGTTTTTATACTATTTAACCCTTGTAGTGCTGGAACCAACTTCATGCTCATGCAAACAGGTCAGATCACAGGCTAGCCGTCAGTAAATTGACGGCTGGCCTGTGATCTAAGCTGTTTACTACTCTGGGTATCTTTCCTCAACTGAATTAAGCAGATATTTATTGTTTTGGAAAGCAGACGACACAAAAATCTATTTCTAGAAAATTACCCGGCATTTTAAGGATTAAGCGATGTCTGCTGACATTGCTTTTAAATTGGGCACAAAATCCCATTTGGGTGAATGGGAAGTTTCAATAATGATCTGTGAACAAAGCTTTTTTCAACATTTGGAAATTCATTGTGTTTTGCTTCAAAGGTATCAGCATGCAGTCAACATAGCAATAGCCTTCGAGACCAGAAATCTAGACTAGGTGGATGGGTTGATGTTTGTATAGACTATGAGCTTATCAGTGTGTGTCCTTTAAACATTGTTTACATATCTGGTCAAACCACTGGCCTTTTAACGTCAACCCTTCTTGGCTTGTGATGAAAACATCGTAGGATAGATTTTAGATAGATTTAACAACATGAGATTTGGTTGCCCAGTTAGTCTCCCAGCAAACTTACGGAATGCTGAATGTTCTTCTAGCCTAGACAAGCCTGTATCTACAGTTAAGGAAAGATATCCATAATCCACCGTTTTGAAATATGCAAATAGTTCTGGCCCCAACCAATATATACCAAGAATGACCAAAGCCTTTTGACCAATTTCAGAGACGAGAGAATGAGTTTCAAATCGTGGATTATGGGTATTCTACCTTAAGCCTGCGGTCTTCCTTGTTCAATACAACTAAAATATTGTTGAGTTATATAAAAGCCTTACAAACAAACAAATGTTAGGGTCAGTGACGGGTCAATTAAGGTCAATTGCCTTTTGTTTAGTATGATCCATGTAAATTTAAGGGAGGTATTTCCGTGCTGAAGGAATGGACTGATGTATTGTATTTGGTTCTGAGATCCATTTTGATTTATTTGATATCCTAGGCAGTTTATCTGAAAAAAGTAAACTAGGCTGATTGTTGTATGACATTTGAAAAGATTAAAGTCAATGACATACTTTTACACTGTGCTTCTCTCTATTGCCCCTTTTGAGATTTATCGACTAGTCACAATTAATTAAGTTAATTGATTCAGTGTCAGCGGTCTGCATTTTGATTTACTAGATTGACAGATCTAAATTGATTTTTGGGAAAAAGAAAACCAAAATTTTGGTTAGAAAAAGAAAACCAAAATTTTGTCAAAAAGAAAAGGCAAATTTTGGGAAAAAGAAAACCGCACACTTGTGAAATGTTCAATTCATAAATTTATAAAGACACTGTGATAAGCCATTGGACAAATTGTTGTTTTTTAACTCTTTCATTCATATGGGATTTGTTGATTATCCTTGCTATAAGGAGGAGCAGATAGTTATCATGAACCTGGGACTTTCTTAGACTCAGTCAGTCTTTGATAACCTTTACTGTCATTTTACTTGTGAGGAGGAAGTGTTTTGTATTCAAGGACTCGAAAAAACACCAACCCTTACTCTTGTTTTGTTTTTAAGGAGGCTGAGTTACATCACCTTTGCTGTTGTCCGAATGGCTGTCCTATTCAGTATGAGACCTCCCTAGATCCTACCTACCAATCATGGTCAAGTTCCTTCCAATATAGCAACATATCGGGTAACAATACAGGTCAGTGAAGTGATGTTGTAGTCAGTTTTATCTTTAACCATTTACCAAAATTAAAGTTAGTTACAGGACCAGCAGCAATAGCAGACTTTAAACAATTATCATAAAATGAATTCTCGAGAGAGTTTGATTTTAGAAACTAATGTGACATTGCCAAATCAGTTTTACCTTTTGTGACATATCAGTTTTTTTCCCTCACTTCTTGTGCAAATGTGTCAAAGTGAATGTATTATAAAATGAATTTGGTTCAAACCTATGTACTTTACATCGATTTAGCTTCAAGCTCTTGAATCTTAGATAAATCTCTCTCAATTCTTCTGCCTGGATACATAACCAATACTCCCGTTGAATGTGGATTAATGAAAGAGCACAAGGCAGATTCTGCTACTCACAGGATTCGAATCTACGCCCCTTCTAACCCTGATGTCTGTTTAATTTAAGCCGTAGGAATGGAAAAAAGGTAAGTACAAAGTACAAATAATCATACCTGAGAAATGATACACTTAAGATTGTCCTTTCACAAGTTATTATGTTGAGTCACAACCAAAGCAAGGAATCTTGGGAAAGATTAAAAAAAAAAGGGACTGTTTAATGCATTATGCTTTGTCACAACTTTGTTTAAACAATTTATGCATGTGCACATCAATGTATGTGAAAGCAATTGATGATTTTATTTTTTTATTGTACAAAGAAGTTTAGATTTTGACATGTTAGCCCTATCTCTCATTTAGTGCAATGAACTAAAAAACATGTTATGACCAGATGGAGAATCAATAGAAGAACAAAATTATCTTTTTTTTTTTCATTAGAAAAGATCATCTTGGCAAAAGGAAAGATTGTTATGCCCTTTTGGTTAAAGCCATAAAATTTACATATATTTGTTTAAGCCTTTCCCAAACAATAACAACATTTGACTACTTTGTTGCAGACTTTGTAGAAAACATTGTGGGAAAAGGAGAAATTGCTCGTAACAAGCAATTTTTCCTTAACCCACAAGGTTTTCTGCTCTATCTGAAGAATATTTTTCAATTTCATCACATTTTGAAATGCTGTTTGCAAACTCTTTTGGGACAGTCCAAAATTTGTTGTTTGGGAAAGGGTTAAGTAATGGTCTAATAAACGGATGCACTTGAAGGCAGAATGTTGCAGAATATAAATATTTTATCAGAACCGAAAAAGTTACTGTTGTTTTAAGAATGGAAGTCTTCCTATTTAATTGTGACGTTATCATTTGGGCGTAAGGTAACGACGTGTTTTTTTCTTTTGTGAACTGTCTTGTTTAAAAGTTTAATAACATCTTCTTTCTCTTTTGCTCTTTATAATCCTAATTTCAAGTTTCATTTTCGAAAACATGCTATTCCACAATATTTGAAAATGTTATTCCAGATATTATTGGGGGACCTCTTAAAAAAGATAACAAGTTAGAGACAGACAGAACCAAGGTGCTAATCATCGTCGGAGTCAACTTGGGGGTCATATTACTGGCCGGAGTCGTTGGTATGATGTGTTATAATAAACGATCTCACCTAGACTTCTACAGCAAACTGCCAGGTCAGTAAACATGTTACCAAAATACAGATTTTACCACTTCCATGCAATAAACCACCACCTTGGACGACAGTGGTGCAGTGGTAGAGCGTCAGCCTCTTTTACAAAGAGTTGTGAGTTAGCAGTGAGGTGAAAATTGCTGGGACTAGCCCACAAATTGGTGCAAGTACTGGTTCAGTATCCAGGAAGCAGTCACCAAGGGTGAATTTAAGAAGCTTCAAGCTTCTGTTACAATTGATGTGAAATTAATAAGTTTAAACTTAAAGTTTAAAGAAGCTATCTCACAGATATAGAGATTTAAAAGGAAATCAGAGTCCTGCATTGCACAGTGGTCTAAGAGCTCATGGGTCATCAGTTTGAGCCCAACCTCTACATTTGTGGGCGTGTCCATTTACAAGACACTTCAGAGCCCTCGGTTCATACAGGAGAGCCTTAAGATATTGAGAAAATTGTTGAAAAGGTTACAACCCCGAACATGGTTGAATACAGGGTCTTCCTCAATCATTAAAAGTTGGACAACGTGACATAACTGCCAGTCAAGCTGGGAATGATCATTGACTGTAAGTCAAAAGACTCCTTCTCATGAAATTCCAAATGTCACCAGGATTTGAAAGCATGAAGAAAGGGGCCATGTGATTTTCAGTTCTGTACTCTAACCATTAGGTCATTGAAGCCCTTTACCATTTATAGTCTATATCAAGAATTACCCTGTGACTCTATCTATAGACTCTATATTCTCAGGTTCCAGAGCGGTCCCGGAACCAACCCTAATGCAGTTGGGGAGTGTTGTTGACTTGGAGGCAGGGAACCAGCCTACTGCTGGATGGATGCCAGTTGGTCCCCAGTCCTCCACGGACAGCAGCAGGTCTGGTTACAGAGACGGGCAACCAAATGTCAGGAGAAAGTCACTCTGTTTCCCTGTTTTGGAGAGCTGCAGTATTCCTGAACGAAAGATTGATATGAGACAAAGGTGGTTATCAGCTATGCAATAAATTATTTTGATTTTTCTGGTTCTCTTTGAATAACATTTCAAGGGTTCACTGCAATACTATAGTAAGTGCTTCATGTTTATGAAGCACTTACAATAGTCTTGCATTGAATCTTCGATTTGGTCCACATGAAATAATTTTAACGTATTTGTAAGAGATATGGATGCTTGTGATTAGTACTTTTCTGTAGCCATCATGAACAAACTCCTCACAGTGATCACTGCCATCACAAATGTCACATGACCACCTACTTAGAAATGAAAATGGCGTTAAAAGATGGCGGCGAAACTAAAAATTGTAATCCATTTGTGCTCTATTTATAAACCAAACCAATTTTTTTTTTCACCTTAACTGGTCAGAAATCAATACAATAAGATATTGTTACTAAATTCACTAAGATATCCGGTAATCTCTTAAAAACAAAACAGCATTATTTGAATTTCATCCAAATCTGGATGTAAAATCTTGTGGTGGCAGTGATCGATGTAGCGTAGCAAGGGGAGATTACTGTGAGGAGTTTGCATCATGAACTCTAACACATTGTTCTTTTACTTAAAGATTCTAGACCAACAAAGAGAAAGTTTGAAAGTCAAAATAGAATCTTGTTGAAACAATACTTTTTTATTTTATTATTGTGGTTTGTCATATACGATTAAAGTAGCTATACACATCATAATTAATTAAGAAAATGTCAATTTAACTAAGTGTGTACAGTTTATATGTGGTAGGTCTCAAAATTGATGTCACACTTTTGATTTAAGTACATGTTCATTCACTGTATACACATTTTAAAAAATTAAAAACGATCTAATTTTGCTTCCACTGACCATTCTTGGATGCATATCATGTAACACTACAGCTATTGTGCAGTTTTGCAGAAATTTGTTTTTAATTTCCAATTTTTTTTTTACACCTGTTAACAGCCGGAAATTTCAGAGATAGCTTTCTAGTATTTCCTGCCTCACCTGTCCCTTGGATGAGACTTTATACGAAGATCCCATCCTATGAGGAGGCTGAATTGGCTTAAATACAAAATGGATGGAAAACCAACAATATTTAAATATACCTTTGCTATCATTTCAGACTTGGCGGTGGTATATTTGGAGATACTTATGTTGGACATTGGTCTGGTTTTAAGATATCTGTGAAAAGAATTACACTCAGTGTTCACGAGTATCAGACAGATCCAACAACCATTAAAACATTTGAGAAGGAAGTCTTCTATATGAGGTAATTAAGATGTGTGATGTTTTAATTTTTTGACAAGCAAACATTTTTTGTCTTGTTTAACTTTTGAGAAGACAGCATTGACCCATTATATCGTAATGCATCACTTTTACACTTTTTCTTCAGAAAACTTAATTGGCCTTTGTGGCTAAGTGGTAAGGGTTTAAAAAAACTTATTCGAGAGAGGCAGTCTCTCAACTGATTTACAGGATGCTATTCTGAGTTGACCATTGCAACATAACTGATGTAATATTGATGTGATGTAAAACCTATATAAAGTAGAATAATTGAATCGTAAAACTTTAGAAACCTTTGTGACAAAGGGAGATAATGCTTGAGGAAGTGTTATGATGTAACTTCAGTTAACTGTTTAAAACTTTGCCTATAAAGTTCACTTCATACAATGAATTCTTAAGCTTATGAAGCTAGAAATAAATGGAAGTACATGTCAATGGTTCAGTGCAAGACTATATTAATGAAGCACTTGCATAGTCTTGCATTAACCCTTGATGTACAAAGCATGCTTCCCTTTCTTTTTCAGTCAACAAAGACATCGGAACATTGTATCGGTTTTGGGGTTTTGTTCCGAGTCGAAACATCCGTACATTATATCGGAGTTTATCCAGGGACAAGTCGTGAAAGACCTTGTGAAGAATATGGGCGGAGATGGCTTGTCATGGAATCAGAGAGTGAAAATTGTAAGTGAAGAACTTGCCCAATAGCATCAATAAACTTGTTCCTTTTTCACTTGCTATTCCTTTTGAGTCCTTTTGATTAGTTTAAGCTCAAATTCTTCTTGATTAGTTTAAGCTTAAATTATTTGATTGGTGTATGCTCAAAGTATTTTTGTTTATTTTAAGCTCAAAGTCTTCTTGATTAGTTTAAGCCCAGTCTTTTTGATTTAGTTTAAGCATAAAGTATTTTTGATAAGTTTAAGCTCAAATTCTTTGATTGGTGTAAGCTCAAAGTATTTTTGTTTAGTTTAAGCTAAAAGTCTTTTTGATTAACAGCTCTCCCAGGTTGCAGACGGTATGGCATTCCTTCACTCAAACAAACCGCCAATATTACACAGAGATCTGAGATGTGCCAATTTGTTTGTGACGAACAGTGATGTTACAAAGGTGAGTAAATAAGTTTCAACTTCAGAATCTTTATTTCCATTGACAATGATCAAGATCTGAAACCAACAATGATGATAAACTATTAGATGATAATAAGAGAAATGATCCTACACTATCCTCTAGTAAGTTTGGTTTATCTCTACACCAAACATAAGGTACCATGTTTGAACATTGACTCGGCCAAAGTAATTAATTACACTGCTTCATGATTTATTTGTCCCATTATATAACACTAGTGTGGCCATTTTTAATCAGCAAATACTGCAGTCATACCTTTTTAAATCGACCACTCTTTAACAGTGCATGAAATTTAGTTGTTAAGTCTTAGGCCATCTTGGGGGCCTCCGTGGCCTAGTGGTTAGAGTACTGAACTTGAAACCACATGGGTTCAAATCCTGATAAAGGATATGGATTCTCATGAGAGGTAGTGTTTCGCCTGACTTACGTAAAGCCGATGGTTCTATCCGGCTTGACCAGCCCTTGTGGGCAGTTGTTGATTGGGTCTTCCTCCATCATTAAGAGTCGGGCATCGCTACATAACTGAAATAATGTTGATGTGATGTAAAATCCATATAAATTAGAATTAATTAGGCCATCTTATTACAGGACATGAGTTATTCAGAAAGCTCCTATTGTAGTGCCATAACCCTTTCCCAAACAATAACGAAATGTGACGACTTTGTTGCAGACGACTTTAGAAACATTTTAGGAGAAGGAGAAATTGCTCGTAACCAGCAGTTTTTCCTTTTTCCCACAAGGTTTTCTGCTCTTTCTGAAGAATATTGTTCAATTTCATCACATTTTGAAATGTCGTCTGCAAACTCTTTCAATTTGGGACATTCGAAAATTTGTTGTTTGGGAAAGGGTTAAAAACAACATTGTGCAAATTGGTCAGAAAAAAACATGTGTTTTGTTAGACGCAATGATCATGGCGACAATTATGCAATTGAAATGTGATGAAAAGTGAACTAATTTAAAATCCTACCCAACCTTCACCATGGCCAGGAATGATTTCGGTGTTTTCTTTTAACCCTATACCAAACGCCAAATTTTCGACTGTCCCAATTTCAAAGACTTTGCAGATAACATTTCAAGACGAAATAAAATTGAAAAATCATCTTCTGATAGGACAGAAAACATTGTGGGAAAAGAGGAAATTGCTTGCCACGAGCAATTAATCTTTTTCCTACATTGTTTTCCAGAGTCGTCTGCAACAAAGTGGTCAAATGTCATTATTGTTTGGTAATCGGTTAAAATCATTTATTTTGTTTACAATGGATGATTTTTTTTATAACTTTGATTTCTGGTTTTGGTGATATGTTGGTTGCTGAAATTTGTTTTGAAAAGATTTAAAAGATGAGTTTAATTCATTTTTTGAGATTTGTATTTTACAGATATGTGATTTTGGTGTTGTAAAATTGACGCAACCTTTAAGGGTCAACTGTCAGGATGCAGAGTGCTGCTGTAAGTATATTAATTACCAATTAATTTACTAATTACCCATGAATACCCTCGTACTGGCCTAGAGGTTGGGTTTTCATGGAAGGTTGCAGGTTCAATGCCTAGATGGCTAGATTGGGTCATACCAAAGACTATGGTAGCGTTTTACTTAAAAACTTCAGAAAAAGTATTTGTGTGAGTTATAAATGAATAGTATTGTAAATAAAAGTACACTATTGCTATGTGACATGTCATCAAAAGCATCAGTTGTCTACGATCCATTTTTTGTATGAATCAAAACTTAAATACATGAAAACTATCTTAAATAAAAGAGTAATATTGTTATGTGACATGTTATTAAAAGTGTCTCAGAGATACGATTCCAATGATATGTAACTTTGCAATATTGCTTAGCTCCATATCAAAGATATGAAAAAAAAAAAATTATACATTTATTTTCTGCCAAGTTACATAGCGTTATCTTATGACATCATGTCCGTTATTTAAATTCAGAAAAAGAAAGGCCAATAGGATTGAGTGTTATGAGTCCTAAATGCTTTTCACATAAAAAAAGATTTCATATAAAAATCAATTTCCATTCCATAGGTCAAGGTTTATACAGTGCCTGCCCTCCATCTGTGGGATGGACCGCTCCAGAAATCCTTGAACACCCCAATGCCTCAGATTCGGAGGAGTTCATTACCATCCATTGTGATGTTTATTCCTATGCCATAGTTATGTGGGAGCTCTTGACAGGGGACGACCCATTTGAGGAGTTTCATACTGTCCAAGAGGTTGGTATTTTTTTTCTATTTTTAGCACTTTTCCCTCACATGACCTTGAAACCACCTTCATGTGACCTTGAAACCACCTTCATGTGACCTTGAAACCACCTTCATGTGACCCTTATATGATCAATAATGACCTTGAAACAAATGAAAAAAGAAATCATTGAAGTTTATCATGTACATTGTATAAGAAGCTTATGGCTAATTGATTTTTTTTTACTCGCATTTTTTCTAATCAAACACAATAAATTATGACTGAAAACCTGTTGACTTGATTGTTGAACCCAGTAAAACAAGATTATTTGATATCCATAGATAATAGAGCATGTGATTGGCGGCGGTCGACCAGAGTTACCTAGATCCAGCCACATGTTACAGGTTTATGTGGAGTTAATGAGGAAACTCTGGGTGCCTAGTCCGGAAGAACGACTTAACTTTAAACAGGTAGGTGATTGGGGTTTTGTTGAAATGGTATAAACATTACATTATATTACAATATATTGTTTATTTAATTATGAAAGAATATGTTTAAACTTTGCAAAAAAACCTAATCATTATCATGACAAAATAACACATGCACTATTTATTAGCGATGTTTAAAAGTGCTTTTTCACGAATTATGGAGCACATAATTTGACTATGTTAATTATCAATTATTCTAGAACTTGCACAATTTTAGTGTAAATGGGGGCAAGTATGGCTTTAATGTTCACTTATAGTCTGTCGCAAATGTCTGAAGATTGATTTGTTTTAGTAAAAATGCTTTGTGACGGCCCTTTCTCTATTTTACAGATAACCGTTCAGATGAAGGAGATATCACACCAAGCAAAAGTGTTACAGAAAATGTTGACTAACAAACAACCTGCCCATAAAACAAGAACTGTTTCCTTTTCTACCGATACAGATGGGCCAGAGGCTTGATAGTACTGTATATACCACGGTGACAAGAAGTCTTTGTGACTTATAATACAGAGGTCCAAGACTTTGCAAATGTTCTTTCCAACTTTTGTGAAGAGAATGAGAATGCGAGATAATTGATACTTTGGCCTCTCCATACATAACAGTGTGTGTTCATGATGGAAAGCAGTCAGGGGCGTAGCCAGTGATAGGCATGTGCGTAACACCAATTTTAAAAGTGGGAAAAAAAAAAGATTTTGTGCATTGACCTACAACCCCATATTTACGCCAAATCTTACCATTTTCACCTCAACGAAAGTTTTGTTCGCTTGTGTAACATTGATTTGAGGCTCACTATGCCTCTGTATGCTAACATGGAGTCTTTGTAATTCAGAATAATGGGGTCCCCAGCTGCGCCAATGTTCTTTCTAATCTTTCATGATTGTGATGTGATACATTCGCCTCTCAATACGGAACAGTTAGTGTGTTCATGTGGGAAAGCAATCAGACATGGAAGGAATGTCTTGCAGAAATATCCTGTTCAGTGGTCTATGTCATCAAAAACGACAGATCCCTGTACCTTAAACGCATCACAGCGGGATATGGCTTTTTGTTACGCACTGCAACCCATCACAATAGAAACATACACAAAGAAATAGTTTAAGGACTGACATGGAATTAATATTTTGCAGAACTAGTGAGGAAATACCAGGACTATGGATAGGTGTACTACAATATGATTTAAAAACTGTTGAAAATACAAAAAATAATAAAAGGTGTCACAGAAGAGGTTGCAAAAGAGGGCACCTTTGGACAGATGCAGAACAACTTTTATTCGTAGAAAAGTGTTTACAGAAAAGTGTCTTTATTTCTATTACATTGTTTTGAAATATAAATAGGTTTTTTATTATATGCAGATTTCAGAATCTTAGATGATGTCTTTATGAAACAAATTAAAGCAGAATTTAATTGTTAATTGTGTGTCAGAATAGTGTATTCTTTGAGCATTTTATTTGTAGTAAATTGTATTGTCAGAATATTGTATTCTCTGGGCATTTCACTTTGAATCGTAGCAATAGCAAAAGGTTTACTTGGAAGTTAAAAAGTGAATCCTTTAAAACTGCATAACAGCTGAACTGTTATATGACACTCACTGAAGAATAGTCAGGGTTTTTCTAGATTGTTTCCAATTCTTTAAAATGTGTATACAGTGAATTCAGGAAAGCCCATACAAAATTGTTGACTCGGTGTTTTACATTTTATTCATATGTGCCATAAATAATTGAGAAAATAGAGCTTCTTTATTTGAAAATATATTGCGAATGTGTGATAATAACTGTAAATTGCAAATTAATCATCGAAAACATGTCCAGTATACAAGTTGTGTCATGTCAAATGTTAATTGGTGTTTGTAGGATTCTTTACACCCATAATGTATAATGCCTCAATCTGATGTATTTGCTGTTGAAGCCTTACGAAACCTATGTGACATAAGGGTATATTGCTTACCATTAGCAAATTATCCCTTTTTCGCAGTTTTTTTTACCCAATATCATACATATTTATACATATATTTTAATTTTTGGGGGGTACTTTCATTGCTAAACATTTGGACCACTCCCAAATTCCCAAATCCATTAGAGATGTTTAAAGTAGAATACCCATAATCTGCCGTTTTTAAGCTCATAATTTTGTCGGATTACATTACACATCGGTCTGGGCCAGGGTACCGTTTTACTAAACAACTTACGGAAAATATTTGCGTAAGTCAAAACTAATAAACATTGAGAGTATCTTCAATGAAAGGACAATGTTGCAATGTGACACGTTATTGGAAGCGTCTCGGAGAGACGATTTCAATGATGTGTTACTTTGCAATATTGCTTTGCCAAATATTGAAATAAAAGGACTTGTTGTTTTAGACTTACGCAAATCTTAAGCGTAAACTGTTTGGTAAAACGGTACCCAGAACTATACGCATTAAGCCATATATTTCCAGTCCTGACTGTATCCGACAAAAGAAAGAGTTTCATAATGCCAGATTATGGGTATTCTACCATAAGATTAACTAAACCTATACAGATTGTTATTTGTCTGACATTGTGTATGCATACATCAATGTCAGTTTTTACAAGAAATAAAATATATCAAAACTTCTGCAAAAGGATTTAGCTTTTATTGATTCTTTCTCTTTTCAAGTTTCTTTTGGTTATGACCCATGAGTGTAATAAGACATGTTGAAGTAACCAATATATACATGAACTAGTAATAGCTCACATGAAGCAAACATTTGTATGGTGTCTAATGCCATGTTAACAATTTTTCAGTTATGTAACGACTTTCCTGGATCCACCAGTACTTGGCTAGGGCTCTGAAGTGTCATAAGCTGTAAAAGAGCTGCATTCATGAATAATGACATACATAACCCTTATTGGTTAATAGCTATGATGATATGATGATGATGAATGGTGTTCAGATTTACCCTTGTAGTGCTGGCACCGACTTTTTGCTTATGCAAACAGGTTAGATCCAGACCAGTCGCCAAGTAAATTAGTGACTGGCCTGTGATTAAACCTGTTTGCTACTCTGACTATCTTTCCTCTTGAAGGCAGATGACACAAAAATCTTTTTTTTTTTAAATTGCCCAGTATAATAAGGGTTATCATGTTACAGAAAACAATCTGTGAGATAGTCTCTTTCATCAATGACATGCTTAACCCAAACTGGTTAATAGCGATGATGGTTGGTGATGATAATGATAATGATAATGATGGAAATGGTGTTCAGATTAACCCTTATAGTGCTGGTACCGACTTCATGCTTATGCAAACAGGTTGGATCCAGACCAGTCACCAAGTAAATTGGCAGTTGGCCTGTGATCAAACCTGTTTGCTACTCTGAGTATATTTACTCATCAGAGTTAAGCAGATATTTAAGGTTAAGGAAAGCAGACAACACAAAAATCTACTTTTAGAAAATTACCCAGCATTCTAAGGGTTAATGGAAAAATTAGATGTAATACACAAGTAATGTTAGCCACACTATCAAGTCTGAACTTCCGTTTTCACGAGAGGCTGGTCAGGTTTTTCGAGTTTTGAAATGTCGTCCTTTAACTTCTGTATTGTCTGCTTCTTCTGTTTTAGACGCTCGTTTAGCTCCGAGATCTCGTACCGAATCTTTTTTTTTGCATTCACCATCTTGTTCAGTGTACGCTCCTTCTTGTCTTCAACTGTTGGATAATAAGGAATACGGAGTTCTTAGATTAGGTTAGAGTAATTATCTAACACAGCTCCCAATGGGTCCTCTTCATCATTGCTGTACCTACATTTTTCAGTTCTGGAACGGCTTTCCTGGATGCGCCAGTACTAGGGTAGGGCTCTGAAGTGACTTGCAAAAGGCCACCATTACGAAACCAAAAGTCTCAGTGGTGCTTGAACCGGGGACCCCCGTGTTCTGAGTCCACCTCCTAAAACCACTGAGCCACGCAGGAGCATACATTTGTATTGAGCAATCTTTTCAACATGATTAAGATTATTTCATATAACACGTGGCTGCATATGTCATTTAAAAACATTGCAACAAAATGTAAAAGCTTAATTCATAAGACCATAAACCAATTAAAAAAACAAGTAATGAATCAAGAAACATTCATGAAACATGCCATTCTTGTGCTAAGTGTTAATGTAGGATACATTTACATTTTATTGAAAATGCTATATTTCAAGTATGTACTAAAGATAACAATCTAAGTGTTGTGAGGATGTGTTGCATAAGATTGTTGAGATCCCATACGCTAGTAACGTAATAATACGCCCATAACACATTAAATAATAATGACATTTGACGACTTTGATACAGAAGACTCTGGAAAACATTGTGGGAAAAGGGGAAATTGCTTGTAACAAGCAATTTTTCCTTTTCCCATGTTTTCTGCACTATGATGATTTTTTTTTTTTTCAATATCAACAGAATTTGAAATGTCGTCTGCAAACTCTTTGAATTTGGGACAGTCCAGAATTTGGTGTTTGGTAAAGGGTTAAAGAAGGGGTTGAAATGCCAATCAAAGGTGTCATGGGTTGATAAATGATCTGTGAAACCCTTTTAACCCATTCCCAAACGACAAATTTTCGACTGTCCCAAATTGAAAGAGTTTGCAGACGACATTTCAAAATGTGATGGAATTGAAAAATATTCTTCAGAAAGAGCAGAAAACCTTGTGGGAAAAGGAAAAATTGCTCGTCACGAGCAGTTTCTCCTTTTCCCACAATGTTTTCTAAATTCGTCTGCAATAAAGTGGTCAAATGTCATTATTGTTTGGGAAAGGGTTAAAGCAATACTTACAATCAGTATCATGCGTATAAGCACCGATGGAGAGAGACCTTGTACTGTTGAGTAGATGCTGCATCATAACTGTGGGTTCATTAAACACCTGTAATCATCAGTCAATATACATTTATATATCTATGTGGGTTTTACATTTTCAGGCTTTTCCTTAAGAGGCGGCTGCAGGCCAATTTTGTCAACAATATTTTAGTTATGTTACAATGTCTTGCTCATAATGATGAAGAAATTTCCAAACTAAACTGCTTGTAACTGCTGGTTAATCCGGGTAGATCCATTTGCAATTAGTAAGTCAACCAGAAAACTCCCCCTCATAAAAATCCATAAATCTGACCGGGATTTGAACCCACGTGGAGAAGGGCCATTTGATTACAAGTTCTGTATTCTAACCAAAAGGCTACGAAGGCCCCTAATGTCAGATACAAAATGTGATAGAATATGTAAGGTACTATAAGATAAGATATTTATACATTACTCTATGGTTAAGGTAAGGGGTGTATTTGGATGTTTTACAGACTGTATTTAAAAATTAAAAAAAAAAAACTATTTTGCTGATACACATCATATATGTCTCATTGAGCATTCTAATCAGTACCAACATTTAAAGGTTCAGAGAATACTTTTAAAGCAAAAATAAAGTCCCAAAAATTGAAAAAATGGGTAAAATGAAGTGATTTATTAATTATGTCAGAATATGTTAAAACACAGCAAAACACCACAGTATCATGACAATTTAATGCCTGCACTTTTTATTATAAATCTTTCAAAGTGCTGTTTTCACGTACAATGTATTGTGTAGCACATAATTTGACTTCATTGTTTACATTCAAATTTTGTCTAATCCTTATCTATATTGTTGGCTTACCAATACCTTACCCTATCCCTAGTATTATCATATTAATATCTGATCTGTATTATTGTCTTACCATTTCATCATAAAATTCAGCAATGAGTGCCTTCTTCCCTAACATAATATCTGTCTCACTTTGGAACAACTTCAATAAGTGGTAGACTGTAACCTGCAGAAGAAAGTGAAATGTTATTCATCTGTTAAGCCCTTTCTTTCATGCAGAATTTTCCAACATATATATGTTCGCACACAAAACATTGTGGAAAAAGAATTTGTTCATCTCGAACAGGTTCTCCTTTTGTCACAATAGTGTCAACAGTTATCATCTTTTATACTGCTTTTCCTGATTTGTTGCATGTCAAAAATAAGTATATTATTTGCTGTAAATTATACAAATGATCAGGAAACCGGAAAGCAAAATACCCCAAAATACACATTTTACATATATCTTCAGAATCTTTTATATCACTGAGAAAACAAAATTGTTTTTCACCAAACAATAAAGTTCTCTCTTTTTCTTTAAAATTTCTACAGAATAATACTACATAGTATCTTTCCTGGGGTTTGTATTTACTTTGAGTCACGTGAAAAAAGGTGTATCTTGCAAGACCGAATTTCTTTTCTTCACAATAAAATTTCAAAATTCAGCAGCATAATCTCAAAATCGTAATAATGTTTCGGGACTTACTGGTCTCTCATGCGGATCATTGAAATAGATCTTGATGATGACTTCAAATTCTCCCCAACCAGTCTCGGTGACTTCATATGGTGGTTTGGTTACTACTGCAATCAGAAAAAATAAAATTAAATGGAGGATATCTTGTCTCTATATTGGTTTTACATCAAGCCAACATTAATTTAATTATGTTGTAATGCCCGACTCTATATAAATCCCACACTCAACTGCCCATTAGCCATGAGGGCTGGTCAAACCAAGTAGAAACATCAGCATCCCGTAAGTCAGTCGTGGAGGATTCTTTGTATTTTCAATTGTTCATAAAGGAATTTAAAGCAATGTCGCCAATCTTTCATTATGATTACAAAGTTCCTGAATGCACCAATACTAGGCTTCTGAAACTTGTGACTTTAAACTTTCTTTCTTACACCAGGTGTTACAATGTGTTCTATACAATTCAACATTAAAACCAATATATACTTCTTTTTGGCTTAAAAGGACTATCTCACAGGTCACACATCTTAAGTAGATGTTCTTCTACCGATAACATAACATAGATTTCTAAAGTAACTTAAGACTAGAATATTCACCTTCCTAACCTCGTTTATAACTATGAAGAAAACATAAAGATTATTTATTGTGCAAATTAAATATTGATTGTTTTCTCAGAATTTTCTTTTCTAAATATGTGTAAGAGACAAATGAAGATCTTACCTCTGTTTGAGTTTGGATAACTCTCATGAAGTTTAAAGGTGACTTTCTTCACATAGGTTGACATGTCCTGCAAAATAATCGAAAGCACTGACATCAATTCATTACTCTCTCATACAAACCAATTTAAACAACCTTTTTGTTAAGTTCAAACTTATTCATTTTACATCAATAATTATGGAAGCTTGAAGCTTATTAAATTCACTGTCGATGACTGCTTCCTCGATACTACACCAATACTTGCACCGGTTTCACCTTGCCTAACCTGGGTACTAACCTAGGACCCTCGGTACAAGCAACTGACACTCTATCACTGCTCCACTGTCGCCCCTTCAGTTGACAATAGAATTTAAAATGTAATGATAAATGGCAGTTAGTAGCAATCTTTCCCTTAGAAACAATGACTTCCATATCTATCAATGAAAATGGGTTTGTCTTGCTTGATTTAAGACCACTTCTTGTGAGATATGAGGTTTTATCCTGTCACTAGTGCCATTTTGGGACCGATAACTAGGTGCCGTATAACATTTGTGATATCCGGCACTAACCATGTAACAATTGCACGTGACGAATCATGACGTCATAAGAGCGCAATGACATCATGTTTACCCTATTCTCTACTTATTTTTTCCTTTTTTCTCGTGTTTTATTTACATCCTGTTTTTATGAAAGAATACATAAAGGTAACAGGATAAATAGAATAGATGGTTGGTGTCTTTGAATTGGAAAAGTTATCGGGCTCTGCTTCGGATTATTATCCGTTTCGCCTTCGGCTCACCGGATAATATTCCTAACCCTTGCCAGATAACATTTCCGATTCACGACACCGACCATCTATTCTCTATATATTATCATGATTCAACAGTATAGACTATGCAAACTAATTCTTACATTCACCAACGTATTGCTCTCAGTCTTAAAGCTCAGGATTTTCCTTAAGGTTTGGAGAAGAAGGCCAGAAGTACTGTTTAGGAGGCAAGGGTGTCTGGGGGCCAGTGGGCCGAAAATGAGTTTTTATCTCTTTTCAGGTAACCGTTTTCTGTTCTTTTTTACCATCTGGCAAAGTTGAGCCAGCCAGCAAAGAATTTGAGGCAGTCAAATTGGCCTGCAGCCGCCTCTTAAGGAAAACCCTGAAAGTTATAACCCTTTATCAAATTTATCATCACTGCGTTTGACAATCTTTTTTTAATAAAATTGCAGGTTTTCAGCATCTTTAAAATAAAAAAAGTGAAAATGCTCATTTGTCTACTGACGAGGCATGAATAAATCCCTTTTTTTTTAAGTTTGTTACTCACAGACCACAATCTGTGTGTCCTTTTTTAACCATTAGAATGCTGGGTAATTTTCTTTAAATAGATTGTGTGTTATCTGCTCTAAAAACCTTAAATATCTGCTTAATTTTGATGAAAAAAGATACTCAGAGAAGCAAACAGGTTAGATCACATGCCAGTCCCCAATCTACTTGGCGGCTGGCCTGGATCTAACCTGTTAGCATAAGCATGAAGTAAGTTCCAGCACTATAAGGGTTAAACTTACCTCATTTTTGTATGGTTTCAAATAGACAGTCCACTGGTGGGTGTGTCCATCCTCTTCTCTCTTTTTACCAAAGTATCTCGCGACATTACCATACACTATTGGTTTTACAATGGTTATACCCTAGATTGAAAGAAACAAGAATTGTTATACCAGAGACATAGATAACAGAGATTGGCAACTCCTTCTTTACCTATAGCCGGTTTCTGCGATATCTCGCATGACGCGTTATTTAGCGAGACCTTTCGAGATCTGTCTATCGACGCTATTTTCAACTAAACGCGAAATAGGCAACACACATATAAGCGTGTTTTAAGTCATAATTAAATTATTTTCTTACCGAATTCACTATATTGTTATTGTTAGAAAGATTCTCCATCCAACAAGACCGATCAGCAAGCGATTATTTAAGAAATAAACATGGCAAACTGCGACAAACTTGATTGAATTGTTTGCAATTTCGTGGTTGGGTGCGAAAAACGTGATAATTGAGAAGTTTTAGATTCAAACTGTTCTAAAGGAGGGTTTTTCAAACATTTCCAATTCAAGTCCATTTTAAAGAAAGGGTTTGTTTTTTCTATATTTCCAAATTTTCAGTTTGACATTCCTTGTCATTTAGAAGTTATTCCGTACTGAATATGTCCATTTCACGACCCTAATGAGTTTAACCATCTTGATTTACAAGCAAAAATTAACAAAGTTGTGCACAGTAAAACTAAAAAACTATGCACTGGATCATATCATACTTGACATTTTCCTGAAGTGTTATTTCTGTTTTATGGTTGCCCGCATTTTTAAAGTAATCTTCGCTTCCATAACGAAGTTATATCAGGTTTACTGAACCACACACGCATGATCATGATTTCGGCCATTTTATTTTCAACCAAAATATTTCATACTTGTACAAAGTAAAATGTTTTAACAGAGGATTATTCAAACATTTCTGATTTATGTCCACTTTAATGGGATAATATGATTTTGTTGATTTTCAAATTTTCAGTCTGATATTCTTTGTCATTTAGAAGTTATTGCGTACTAAATATGTCCCATTTACTACCTTAATGAGTTCAGCCATCTTGATTTCCAACCAAAATATATCATAGTTGTACACAGTAAAACTAAAAAACTATGCACTGGTTCATATCATACTTGACATTTTCCTAAAGTGTTATTTTTGTTTTATAGTTAGCCGCTTTTTTATGGTGATTGTCGTGTTTATAACGAAGTTATACCAGGTTTACTTTACCACACAAGCATAATCATGATTTCTGCCATTTTTTTTTCAATCAAAATCTTTCATTTTTGCATCAATTAAAACTTTAATTGTGTGACTTGGATTTTATCAAACGTGTTATAACTGAAAACGTCTGAGTGAGTTTGAATTGATCCCGTATTAAATGCTGACTAAGTTCTATAGTTTCCCGTATTTTCAAAGTGATATTCCTATATAAGAAGAAGAAAATCCATTCAATTAATAGACAAAACAATGGATAGATCTTATTAATCAGAAACCACGATATATCCTTTTTCGTCATACTTCTTTTTAATTCCGATCGCTTGCAAATATGTCAAGTGAAATGTGTCATTTGAAGAACGAAGGGTGATAGAGTCAATCACGGTAGTGGACAATACAGGCTATGATTGTAAATTGCCACCCCATAAAATATGTAGTTTGATGTCATAAAACCTTTTGATGCTAGGGCGATCACACAAGAAGTATGTGGCGCTAACCCTGTGTCCACTCTCTGACACCTCATTCAAATTTAATGACCTAAAGCTCCCGAACACAAAATAGGAAGGATTTGTTCTGTTTTAAGCGTCTGTCTGGGTTTAAAGTAGTGTGCTTTGACTTAATTTCTCGTTGAGAAATGATAATAAAAACGAAGGTGCAAGACACACTATTTGCTTAAGCTTAACATTCAAAAAGCTCACATTTCTTTTTTCTAAAATCTTTTCGGTCAGCAGCATGATAAGACCAGACCGTTACGTATTTAAGAATAATTATGTACTTATTGATTTGCAATCAGTATTAGAGGAATCTACGGTAAAAGGTGTATTCGAAACTTTGCACGTCAGTTTTTTCTTACGTGTCCTTTCGTTTACTTAAACCGCTTTTACAAAAATTCTCATCACATGCAGCTTAACATCATAAAAGACTTTTAATTTTCTTAAATTGAAACATTTGGCTAGAAATAATGTCATGATGAAAAACGTGTGTTGTTTTGACAAAATTAGCACTGTAAACAGTTTTACGACACAAAATAAATGAAATGAAGTTAGAAAGCAATCTTTTAATATTAACTAAAAATATCATGTCTTAGTGGAAAGTTCATGCTTTGGTTATTAACTGCAACTAATAAGAGTCACTTGATTTATTACAAAATATTATTTAAACATTTGCTTGAAAGACATTGTCGTTATAAGTACAATTGCATGGTAATCAAGCCTGTCATTGAAAAAGAAGGCCTCCTGGAACTTTTTGTTTTGTTTTTAACGTAAAATCAATTTAATAAAATGAAAATAAAACAAAATGTCCAGAAGTTGTTTCAGATAACCAATCAGATAACTAAAACATAGCTATTTTACTGTAATAAAGAAGTATCAATTTCGCTTGACATCTCCCGTGGCAACGGATAAACAGGTACGCACTTTCTTTATCTCGCAGAACCTCGCGGCACGCGAGAGTTTGGCGATAATTCCGGAGTTGCCAATCTCTGTTATCTATCTTCTTCTTCTTCTTCTTCCAGTACTGTACAAGATCCCCTCTGGGGCATAGTCGTACAGGGTATATGTACAAAGGCGATGTGCGGCGAATAAATTTTAAAAGAAAGACAATAGGGTGCTAGTTAAAAGTGATTAAAATATTTTCCTTCGATCTTTCTCTACGGTGGAACCACGAGCCCCCTCTTAAAAGCCTCGAGGCTGCTTGCTGTTACTAATTGCACCGGTAGCTGGTTCCACAGTCTGATAGCTGAAGGAAAGAAGGCATGTTTGAGGACATCAGTGCGGCAGTAGGGCAGGTGAAATCTGTGTCCATAACCATGGCCGCCAAGTGTTAAACGATGAAAATACTTCGAAGCTGGGATGTCAATCAGGGCATAGGCTATCCGGTATACCATAACCAGCTTAGCATTTGATCGGCGATGCTGAAGTGTGGACCAGTTCAGTTGGTTAATCATCTGACTGGCACTGCTCGTCGTCTTGTAGTCGCCTTTAACGAAACGGGCTGCTCGGCGTTGGACAGCTTCAAGCTGATTTATGTCTGTCGCTGTATGTGGGTCCCATACAGTGCTGGCATACTCAAGGATTGGCCTGACAAGTGACTTGTATGATTGTGCCTTGATGTCTTGCGGGCAGCTTGTCAGGTTTCTTCTTAGGAAAGACAGGGAGTTGTTTGCCTTTTTTGCAGTGGTTTCTATGTGGGGTTTCCAGGAAAGGTTGTAAGCAATTGTTACACCAAGGTATTTACCGCTTTTTACAATTTTGAGGTCTTTACTGTGAATGTTATAGGTATGTGTAACTGGGCTCCTCCTACGTGTAATTCTGATGACCTCACATTTGCTTGGATTGAAGGACATCATCCATTTCTTTTCCCACTCTTGCAGTCTGTCTAAGTCCTCTTGAAGTGCCAAGGAGTCGGCAGATGAGCGGATCTTGCGATAAACCAGGCTGTCATCAGCAAAGAGGCGGCTTGATGACTCAACTACATTTGGCAAATCATTGATATAAAGGAGGAACAAGAGGGGACCAAGAACAGATCCTTGAGGTACTCCAGACGTGACTGGGGCTGGTGATGAAGTGTGACCTTCTACGACAACCTGTTGACTACGGTTGGAAAGGAAGCTGCGGATCCAGTGTAGAGTGTTTCCTCTGATTTCCTCTATGTTTCCTCTGATTTCCTCTATGTCTCTGGTTATACCATAGTTTAAAGATTAAACAAGAGTTTGATGTACAACTTATTTTCCAATATGAAATATATGTTTATGATTATTTTTTCCATTAACAAGATTATTTCAATCATTAATCATTAATCTTTCTGTATGAATAAATGTATACATTTGTGTCAACCTTATTTCAGACTCATTATGATGGAGAGAAACCCCAAACTTAACTGACATTAAGAGTTAGTTACCTCAAGGTGTCCGAAAGATAGGCTGGATGCAAGTTAATGCCATACACTGTTAACTTTAGAGGTGGCAACATGATTTGTATGAATGCCTGGACTCATCTTAAAAGTTTACGAAGGAATGAGTAACATGTTATCAGTTTGAGCCTCTTACTCGTCACTAGGGGCACGTTTTCTCTCATGTTTACTTATTACCCTCTTGAAAATAAATTGACATTTCAACATTTTCTTCAACTGGCAGAATTATTCTGAGGCTAATTTCGACTTTCTTCTAACAACAGACGTTATGCATTTTCTTTAACTTAATCTTTTACCTAGCAGATTCATTTTAAAGGGTTATTTTTGATTACGCTTATTTTTTATAGTAATCACGTAAAGAACGAATGAAACGGGTTACGAATCAATATTTACCTTTACCCGGCTGCCACTTTCCTGGTTCGGCTCCGACATGACTTGCAAAGTTATGGGTACATGCCTCTGTTTAAATGTAAATAAGTTAATTTAGTAAAACTACGTTAATTGTGTTGCTTAACTGGAAATAAGGCTTTGTCATGCCACTTTTTAAAACCTTTCCCCATTTGATTAGCTGGTTCTCCGGGTCAGTCAATGACTCGGATGTGTTGGAAAGGAAAGGCCGAAAACCAGCACGGTGTTTTAGAAAAATAGCACGTTATTATATTTACAATGTAAACAAACAAGATAAGGTAAACTTGTAGAGCTTAAAATGTTTATTTTAGTTCATTTTGGTACTTTCACGTTATCATTCGTTCATAAATGTTCTTGCGTTTAAACAAATCAGAAGATGTCAGAAGCAATTTAAAAAATACCATGTCGTATGCTGTTACTTTTTACTTTTAGCACACTCATTTCAAACTACTGAGTAAGATGTTACAAGAATTCATAATTGTATATAGGTCTATGCTTCAAATTAGTCGGTTTCTTACAAAACCCATATAGTTTTCAGGACATGTTATTAATTCCAAAAAGTGTTTTGCTTTCAAACAGTGTTAAAGAAACATGACCTCAATTCAAAGACCAATTTTGAAATGACAGCGCATGCTAAATGTTATTTTTGTCAATGATTTATGTGCTTCTCATTATGCGATCCATCTTGCGCATAAAGATTTTGCGAAGAATTTGGAAATCACTGTGACAAAATAGCCCCTAATGGCTATTCATCCTTTTGTTACAATGCTTTCTTTTCAATGCAATTTATATAAAGGAACTTGTTATATTGTCGTCCGCTCTTGCTCATCTTGAACCAGTTATATTGGGATAGAAAGAAATATAGGATGATGACTCAGCCATTAAGTATTTACTTAATATTTTATGCAAAGACTTTTCGTAAGATCAAAATAACATTCCCTAATATTTCAATATCAAGATAAATTATAAGCAATATCTGGGTGTGATCTATTGGTACATTGGAATTGTCTTTCTGAAATGCTTTAAATGATGTGTCACATGGAAAATTTTGTGTTCATTTAAGATACTATGACATCCATGTTTATCAGTTTCGACTTTCGCTAAAACGATACCCAGGACCTTTTTTGGATGCTCTACTGAAAGAACGCTTTCCTTCACATAAATTAATTAATTTAATTGCTCATAGACATTTTAATCTTAATATCATTGAATCATTGTGACTGAAGGAATGATCTTCTTTTGCCACAATGTTTGGAATGTAGTCTGCTTCAATAAATATTTCTTTTGATTGTATAATGGCAAAGGATTGTTTAATACAAGTCCACCACGCTCTTGTGCGATGTTTATGTCTCTACCTACCAATGTATTTGGTCTATATCGCCCGCTAACATTTGTCTTAACTCAACCATATACTGCATTGGACCTATAGCATAGTTTTATGCATTGTCTTACTTTAATGCTTACACCAAAACATATTTATATTCAACAGGTCTGATGGCATCCGCTGATAGCCCTGAGGAGTTGAAACGGTTGCGAGCAGACCTTCAGGATTTGGAACCAAAGTAAGCGCAACGATAGGGAATTATTGAATTAAATGAAAGAAAAAGTCCTGAAAGTGACCTTCAGAGTTTTTAAAAGAACCTAGCCTGTAAGATAGTCAATGGTAAACATACATAAGGTTCAGTAACAATCTATAGTAAGTGCTTTCAATTATGTAAAAGACTAGTTCCATTAAGCAAATACTACCGGTACATACAAGATTGAAATACTACCATACAAAGGAAACTTTTTGAAAAAAAAAAGTAGGAACATATTTTGTTTCAAAGATATTACTCTAATATAATGTATCGAAGCAATTGTAACTACTTGGGTATTTGCGTAATCTGAAAAATACTCCTCGTACATAAGACATAAGTGTAGGTTTACAAATTTCTGGTGAATCATCCCATGCTAATAAAACATTTCCTATGTTCATTCACGTTGCGTAGTTCTATGTTAACATTTAAGATCTATATTCGAATACGAAAGTACAATGAAAGAATTTGTATCTAAGCTGCTTGATTTCTTCTCATTCCAGGTTTTTTGATGCCATCAAAGACAACGATGAGAAAACAGTGACCACATTATTAAGAAACGGTCGATTCCGACGGTACTTAGACAGCGTAGACAAACTTTCCCTTGCATTTGTACAGGTCATCCTACTCAACAACGTCCATTTACTTAAGATACTTGTACAACATGGAGCGGACATTCACGGAACCGACTGCATGTTCGAAGAGAACGGCATCATGCATGCAGCCAGATATGGTCACGAAGAGATGCTTCTGTTTCTCATTGAGTCAGGGGTCAGCTTAAACCATCAGAGTGAAAGTGGTTCCACTGCGGTACATGTCGCAGTTGAAAACAGTAAACTAAATTGTCTGAAATTGCTTGTACAACAGAGAGGTATTGATTTAAATATCCAAGACTGTAGTGGTTACAGCCCTTTATTGTGGAGTGCCAGACTTCGTGATTGGCGTGCAATGAAAGTGCTCATAGACGCTGGTTGTAATATCGAGAGTACGGATTACTGTAAGCGTGTTTTTGCTTTACATGTGTGCGTCGACACCGAGCAAGCCTTTTGGAAAGGTAAATATGCAACTCCCAACGACATAGTTCAGTGTATTGACAATTTAGTCGAGGGAGGTATTGATATCAACAGAGGAGATATCTACGGCATTCCACCTATTGTTTATGCAGTGAAATCAAACAATGTGCCAGCAGTGAAGCACCTACTTAAACTTAACTGTGACCTTGAATGTCGAAGGTCAGCTGGTGGGCAAGGTCAAGATACGGGTTCGTTCGTTTTTAAATCGGATTTGATCGTCCGAGACGCGAGACTTTTACCTTTGTACTTTGCAATTTCTAAATTCAACGTACAGCTTGTGAAGATGCTGTGTAATGCGGGAGTTCGGTACCACAGACTCGCCATGGAACCGGAAGTCATGAATTATGCTCACGAAAGACATGGGCCTTTATACCAACTTTTAAATAAACTCATCTGTAATCCGATGCCTCTGAAACAGGCTTGCAGGAATGTCATTCGACGCAACATGGGAAATAATGTCAATGAGGAAATAAATGACCTTGAACTTCCCACCATTTTAAAAAAGTATTTATCACTTGATGACTTGGATGATATGTAACGATTTAGCTCCACATTCATATCATACATATGCTTTCATATGGGGTTGAGTGAATAGGTCAAATTGAAAGAAATGGTATGAAATTTAGTTAGTTTGAACTATTGCCCTTATAGTGCTGGAACCAACTTCATGCTTTTGCAAAAAGGTTAGATCCAGGCCAGCCGCCAAGTAAATTGGCGGCTGGTCTGTGATCTAACCTGAGTGCTACTCTTTCTTCATCAAAATTAAGCAGATGTCTAAGGTCTTGGAAAGCAGATGACACACAAATCTATTTTTAGGAAATAAGCCAGCATTCTAAGGAATAGTGGGGGGAAAATTCATAGTGTATTCCTAAACTATGCATATCATTAACAACACCATATTATACTCGTCACTTTTACCATTTTTGTAACCAATGATAATTTAAGGTAGATAACAAGCTCATGAAGGGCATATTTCATTTTTGTCACAATGATTTCAGTCTAATATACTGTCTTATTTTGTCATTTCTTTTTAATCTAGCTAGCTACAAAAATTCAGAACAGCAAAAATCTTATCTTTGAAATCAACTCAAGGTAGAACTCATTTGGTGGAATTTTCTTTCTTGTATTGGCAAGAAACCATTGTGATAAATACAAAATTGCTTTTATCACAGTGGTTTCTAGTCTTCTGCTGCAGGTGGGATAAATCAATGCTGTCTGAATACGCTATGCTTTAAATAGCTACTTTAAGTTGTTGATAAAAAGAAAAATACCAAAACGCTATTGTTTCAAGGATATTTTCTTTTGACTTTCAAATTTTCTCTCATCTGTGAACAATCACATTAAGTTCTTTGTGGTTTTTGTATTGTCTCAAATTATTTATGTTATGTTTTGTTATGTTGTTTTAATTCACATTTTTAGAAATTAAAAAAAAGATTAAGAACAAAACAATGCATCATATTATATCTGTTTTCCTTTGTTGTTGCCTTCTACAACAGTAAATTTACTGTAAAATAAAAAGAAATGAACAATAGTTAACAACACTATTTTCATGTAAATGTCCTGATAATAGAAAACTACACTATTTTCATGTAAGTGTCTGATTATTTGTGAAAGTGGAAAATATTGTGACATTAAGAGGAAGCACAGCCCCTCTTTTTATTTATTCATTTATAAGGGTTTTACATACATCATGTCAACATTATTTAAATTATGTTGCAAAGCTTGACTCTTTATGATTGAGGAAGAACGAATACTTAGTCTCAACTGTCAATAAGGGCTAATCAAGCCAGATAGAACTATCTACATTATTTAAATCATGTTGTGATGCTTGGCTCTTTATGAAGGAGAAAGACCCAATACTCAACTGCCCATAAAATAATGTTGATGTGATGTAAAACCCATATAAAAAAACAAAAAAAAACAATAGGCATTCTGAAAAATCATGAGAATTCAAATGGCAAAGGTCCAGAAAGGAGGCATTTTCCCATAGTTAACGTATTTATTGCTTCCCTAAACCCTGTATTAGCTTAGCTTATGGGTCCTCTTCGTCAGGGCCGTTCCTACATTTTTCAGTTCAGAAACAGCTTTCCCGAATACACCAGTACTAGGCTAGGGCTCTGAAGTGACTTGCCAAAGGCCACTCCCACGAAACTAAATGGCCTCGGTGGGGCTCGAACCCGGGACCCCCGTATTGTGAGTCCTCCACCTTAACCACTGAGCCACGCAGATGTATTGTTGGTCCTCATTAGCATCATCTTGACAAGACACTTCTGAGTACCCACAATATAGGGTTTGTCAATCGGGTATTCATATACTGTGCAAAAATACCCCAATTCCCCCCCGCTTGTCTTAACCACAGAAATGGGCGAGTGCAATAGCCCTCCTAGCTCTCAAAATGATATAAAAACAATACAAGTGTGTAAGTAAAGTAGACTTGCTTTAATTCACTCCCAATAAAATAAATACGTCATACTGAAACAAATAATACACATTTCTTGAACACATCATGGGGAATAACACCGTAACATACAAACTTGAATACCTTTAACCTTTTTAAACCCGTTACCAAACAATAACGACACTTGACCAGTTTTTTGCAGACCACTCTGGAAAACATAATGGGAAAAGGAGAAATTGCTCTTAACGAGCAATTACTCCTTTTACCACACTATTTTCTACCCTATCAGATTATTTTTCAATTTCATCACATTTAGAAACGTCGTCTGCAAACTCTTTCAATTTGGATATGGTCAAAGGTTAACACAAAGGTCAGAAAAGAAAATACCAAGTTAATGAATGGGATGAATGTTGTATTGACCTGCATACAAGTACATGTTTGTAACAAACAGCATTTAAAAAAGCATTACATCAAACATGGATAAAAATCTCTACATCTGCTTTTTAACTATTCCATCATACATTTTGTTTGCCATCAAAATTGTTTTGATTGGATTAGGATTTAAAACTGTTTTGCAACAATATTTAAGTCACCACAGTGGTCTGAGCAGATATCCAATATTAAGATATTTCCTCACCAGTACTGCACAATCTTATTTCCAAGCCACTGACTGCTTACTCATAAGATCATAATTGATCAGTGCTGGGAAAGAGACAAAAAACATGTCGCATCAACAGCATTAGAAATTTACCCTCAGAAAGAATAGTGGCTGAACCTGGTCTAAAACTCTTGACCCATGGATTTTTGGACTCAGGGTGCATCAGCACCTTAGTCCATTGAATTTACATACCACTTTTTGAGGGACGCTACTTTATTGATACACAAACAGCGGTCTGACCCCAATTACTCATTAAATATCCGCCTTCACTGTGCGGACCAATACCTTCTTGGAACTAGGAATGTAGTCCGGATTTACTGTTATTACTGTTGCCTCATGGGAAATCATAAAATGTCCAGATGTTCGGAAAATAGACTATCGTACAGTACGTCTCTGTTCACAGAAATGATAATTATAGTAATGGTGGTAAAAGGAGCAGCTGTTTTCTTCAAGATGTTGCCCAAAGAAATTTTCAAATGTATCCTCAATTATCTTGCTTTAAACGCACCTTAGTCCTTCAGCGCTATCAGCGCTTTCATCTAGTTGGCCACACTACATGCAAAGGTAATGGGGGTCAGTCACACCCTATTTATTTGTATGGTATTTAATGCTGGAAATATTTTCAGTTATGTGACAGCTTTCCTGGTATACTTTCCAGGTATTTCAGTAGTTTTGTATGAATGCTCATAATGGGTTTGATAGTTTAGAGAGACCAAACCCCGAGTTCTTACAATGCAGAAAATCTTTTCAAACCACTCTTTTTAAAATAAAAAAACAACCCTTTTTTTTTATGATGTTTAACACCATATCAACAAGTTTTCCGTTCTGTAACGGCTTTACTTGATCCACCAGAACTAGGATGATTCTGGAGTGACTTGCCAAAGGTCACTCTCATTTCAACCAAAGGTGTGGATGGGGCTCGAACCCACCAAAGTCCACCACTTTAATCACAAAGCCATGCAGGACCCTCAGAAAACTTTTATGAAAATGAGAGAACTACTCATCAAGAACAGTTCTTTTTATGGGTCACAATTCTTTCACAGAAGCTGATCCATGCCATATGCAACTACACAACAAGGCTTTAACCCTTTCCAAAACAATGAATTTTCGACTGTCCTTAATTGAAAGAGTTTGCAGACGACATTTTAAAATGTGATGAAATTGGAAAATAATCTTTTGTTAGGGCAGAGAACATTGTGGGAAAAGGAAAAATTGCTTGTTACGAGCAATTTCTCCTTTTCGCATAATGTTTTCTAAAGTCGTCTGCAGCAAAGTGGTCAAATGTCGTTATTGTTTGGGAAAGGGTTAATGCAATACTATAGCAAGTGCTTCATGTTTATGGAGCACTTGCTATAGTCTTGCATTGAACCCTCGACAAATAAATAGAATTTGAATAAATTAGCTCATCCTCCACAATTTTATCACTCAGTTCATTTTCTGTGCCTCAGTCTTTTTCCTAAGTGTGGTATAATCCGGACAGTACCAGAGCCCAACTAACATCACAAAATGGCAGACATGCAGCATAGAGCTGCTCAATACTGTGGAAGGATAAGTATTCCAGCAAAGTTCTATAACACCGAGGACTAATATCCTGAAAAAAACATAAACATAATCTAATTAGAACCACAGCACCCGCAAACAAGTATCAACTGTCATGAGTTTCTTTGTCCATTTCACCACACTAGTTGTCACAACAACAATGATTGAACAGAATCTGGTTACTATTTAACTAAACAACTTAAGGAAAATAACTTTTGCATAAGTCAAAATGGACAAAATGGATAGTATCCTAAATGAAAGTACAATATTGCAATGTGACGCGTCATTGAAGGCATCTCAAAAAGATGATCCCAATAATGTGTTTCTTTGCAATATTGCTCAGTCAAGTTTTGAAACAAGAGCGGATGTCGTTTGGAACTTAGGCAAATTGTTAAGCATAAAAAATTTCGTAAAATGGTACCCTATGTTTATAATGATCTTAATTTCAGTTAAAGAGCTTATCTCTGTGAATGCATGTATTTCTATTTTAAAAACATTTTTCCATTTTTTAGGAGAACCAAGTTCTATATTTGGTAACCAATACTCGGTACATCTATCAAGTACTCAAATTAAGAGTGATAAATCTATGTTGTAAGAACTTGTTTCACAATCGATACTCAATAAAAAAGTTATAACTTAAATTGAATAATTGATTTGGACCTGAATAACGTATACTATACTTGCCTGATAACATTTGGGAGATTGGTTGACCAGAGTAAATAGTGTAGACTGTGGAAATACCATACATAGAACTGGTAATGCAGAGATCTACTGAAACACATGCCTATAAAGTTTGCCGTGAACAGGGGCAGTAATATCTGTAAGAAATGTTAAGGAGATGTGACTGAATTTTGTTTTAGATTGGTGCATAACCAAATCAATCATTGCCCCTGTATAATTCATTATAAAACCTCTTTAAATGCAACATTTGAAAGCATAGCATCAAAAAGGAAATTTGTTTAAAAAATTCGAGTAAGTCAAATGAACAAATTGCTAATTGATCCATTATATTATTCATTCTGGGTTTTCACATTAATTAACAGTGTTTCTTATTTATTTGTTTGGCCAAATATTGGAATAGCACATTGAGGAATGATCATCATTTATATTGAACTTGATTCATAGGGAATGAATCAAATCATTTGGAAAAACCAGGAAAAAGCTCCAACTCTTAGTGCCCAAAATTTATTCCTTCAAAATAAAGAAATAAAAACATCCACTACAGTGGGCGACATTGGTGCAGGGGTAAAGCGTCGGGCTCTTGTACCGAGGCTCTCGGGTTCGAATCCCCATTAGGCGTGGTGAAAATTTCCGGGACTAACCCACAAACCGGCGCGATTACTGGTTTAGTATCTAGGAAGCATTCATCGAGAGTGGCTTTGAATAAGCTTTAAGCTTCCTTCACAATTGATGTAAAACATATACGGTGAATGTTCTTTCAAAATAAAACAAGTGTCTGGGTATAAGGTAACCTGATAAGTAGATGGTATATAACACAAAGGATATGCTTTGAGGTCAATGGTATTGATGGCCGTGAAAAATCCAGGAGATTTAACTGTGGTAGGAGTCTGAAAGAAAAAGAAAAGTATGTCTCATTGAATATGTGTCAATAGTTTTCCAATCCACTTCATTAATTTCAAGTTAATTTGGGAAAGCAACATCATTTCAAACCATCAAAAGGCCAAACAAAAATAATGACAAACTGCATAACTGTAAGATCATTGGAGCCATCTTTGCAAAATTTTTCAACATGAGCAAAGACTTTCCTTACACATTTTCAAATGTTATTTGCTGCATAGACCTTTGGAGTTGAATACATCTATTTTTGGAACAGTTGAGTAAGAAGTTTTGTCCTAGGTTTGTTAGATATAAAAATACCCGACTGTTATCCACCATTTTCAAATGTTACTGACATGCGTCTTCCAAGATAAATAGGTGTTGTTTTTTTCCACCCTTACTGGTACACCCACCTCAATTTTGGGTTCTTGGCTGATGGACTTATAGTAGTTCAATGCAATTTTTATCGTATCATGGCAACTTGTACCACTATTCATGTCCTTGATATTTCCAGACCAGAATAATTAGCTTTTGCTACAAATTATCGAAGGCTGTACAAAATTCTTCAATAAATAGTCAACGATGGCTTTCAATCATCATAACTAACAACAACTGTCACTCTTTTTGGGTTTTAAATATAGACGCGCTGATCCCATCATTAGAAAAACTTTTTTCTGAGTTATCTATGCATCGTCAAATAAACAAACCCATTTAACAGATTCTATCCAAAAGACTGAGTAGTTTACAAACAATTCTATGCCTATTTAAGGATATTAGTTACATCATAAAGCAAACGTAACTACTGATTTCACATAGGAAATCAATTCAAGCTTTTATCAAAAAAGCAAATAAGCAAAAACTATCAAACAACAAAAAGACAACATTAAAACCCCCACATAATTGAATAACTACAATACAATTATTGTTATTAGATGACAATGTGCTTATCTAAAGCAATTTCTCATTGTGTTATGCTGTTAATGTTCATCTATAACAAAGTGATTTCATTGTCGTATGTATGATGAAAAGAATTTAATCTATTGAATAAATAAGTTTAAACTAAATACCTTTTCCATTTCATGAAAATGAACAAAAGAAGAACGGTTATATGTAGAATCAGTAAACACATCTGAAACTGTCTATTCAAAAACATTTCCTCGGGTATAAGACGCCAGTTCACTGTCCATTTGTAAAAGAACTGTCGGCCGAGATTAAATGACATCACAATGTACCCGACCGGGTTTTCGAGTAAAAATGGTAAAGCTAAAGCAATCTGCAAATAGATATAAAAAAGTTAGTAATTCAAGCAGTTTTGTATTTTGTTCATATGCTGCATGTAACTCCTATTACTAGGTGAATGAAACTTTGATGTAATATAACTTAAAAACCATAGGGATCTATCTTTATTTAGGGATCTATCTTTATTCTGGGGTCAGTACCAGGTATTATACTATACAAGGGTTCCGCCTCTGGAATATAAAATCCAACTACCACTCGTACAAAGTCGTCTGCAACTCCAACAATCAATGGAATAAAATATTCTCAAAATTTATCAGATACAGAAAGAATAATGCTTTTTTTTCTTTTAAATAAACAGTTCCTTAGTTATTTTTTATTAATGACGGTTCTTTTTCCAAAGTTGACTCAATTTTTGGGCCCATTGACACGACTGCATTCCCCTCATTTACTCCCTATACAGCAATAACCAGATGCAAGGCAGTGTATTACTTGCAATAAAATGATAAAATAGTACAATTATATCACAAGCCTCTAGTCCTTACCTGTGGTATTGCACATATGATGAGATTCTTCACTGTACCCAAGGGTCCCTGACTCACAAGCAGTAACACAAACAGGGCGGGCGCAAATAACATCACGTTCATCTTCACAGATACACCCAAACTGAAAAGAAAACAACACACATAAAACACCTCAATAATACAGTCATTTCGATTCAACCTTTGATTGCTTTTGGCATTTAATTGCCTCAACACACTTTTAATGGAAGAAATAAGAAACAATGGTGACGAAAGGAAAAATTGCTCACCAATTATAATATCATATTTCAAATTTTTGATTATCACTTAAAGGTAGAATACCCATAATCCTCCATTTTGAAATTTATTCTTTTGTCAGTGTAGTTTTGTCGTTCTTGGTATACATCGATCGGGGCCGAAACTATTCAGTTTAATACTAGACAAGGCCTCTGGAGTCTCTTGCCAAAGGACACTCCCACAAGACCAGAGGTACTTGTGGAGCTCTGACCCAGAACCCCCTAGTTCTGAGACTACAACCTTAACCACTGGGCAATGCAGGACCAGAAGCAAATTTGACCTGAGAGGGGGGAAAAAATACCCTTTTTTATATAGCAAAATTAGGTAAATGGGGGGAAATCATGTGGGCTTTGCCAAATGGAATAGAAAAACCCTGAGGTAAACTCATTTTTAAGGCAAAACTGCATCATTTTAAAGAAATCAGGTATCAGTTATATAGTGAAAAAAGCCCTGTTTCTTTACTTACCTATAAAACAAACAGCCCAGGGACCACCTATCTGCCAGAAAGCAATCCACAGCGACATAGAGTAACAGCATAGCGACTGGGTCATTAAACATACGCAGGATATAAATAGAATGAATTCTGTATGACGCACAACACATGAAGAAAAACACAAACGGTGGGACCTGGAAGGATATTAAACACAGACTTTTTATCTTCTCATGAACAGAACAAAACATAGTTTATTTAGTACATAGCATAGAGGTTCAAACATAATACGATACATAACATAACCTGTATCAATGTGAACTATCGCTGTATTTTCATTGTGTTTTGCAGACATCGAAATGAAAACAGGTCTTTTATTACCTAAAGAAAGCCTATTGATTGGTTGTTTTTTTTTTAAGTATGCTTCGACGATCCTAAATGGAGATTTTCAAGGTGTATTTTTGGAATTAAATGACAAAAAATACTGGTTTTAAACCAAATCAAATGTAAAAAAAAAATGTTACAAGCATGTGGACCAGCTTGGGGACAAATCTAAAAGTGCAAATTTTTAAGCACATTGGGACCATTTCAGGCACCGGGGGACTGCTGATTTTTAAAGCACAGCGCTTAAAATGCCTGGGGATGACCCTGTAAGAGTTTTCAAATAAGATAATGCCCTATTTTATAATATGTAAAAGAAATAAACTCACCCTATCTGCCCTTCGATAGATATCAAATATGACGACCAGCGTTAGAAGATATAGCCCAGCAAACATATATTGTGCAAGTAGGATATTCTTTCCAAAATCTGTGATGTAATAGAGCGCTGAGAAAATGTACACAAAGCCAGCAGGGTACCTGAAATTAAATTAGCAAGTGTTATTTGTTAGCGTTGCACATATTGAAGGTATCCTTGTAACTTAAAGATAGCGACATAAGACTCTCTTTGCCCCAATAGCGAGTGCTATTTGTTAGATTTGTGCATATTGAAGGTATACTAACTTGTAACTAAAAGATAGCTACAAAAATAAATGAATCTGACTCTATTTGCGACCATAGCAAGTTTTCTTTGATAGCATTATGCGTATCGAACAGTTATTAGTATTTAAACTTAAAAATAGCTGCATCAATAAAGGACTCTTTGACTCTCGGACTCTCTTTGAGACAATAGCGAGTTTTCTTTTTAAGTTTTTGCATATTGAAGGTATACTTGTAACTTAAAGATAGTGACAAAAATAAATGACCCTTTGACTCTCTTTGCAACAATAGCAAGTGTTATTTGTTAACATTGTGCATACTGAAGGTAAACTTGTATCTTATGATAGCTCCAAAGATAAACGGCTTACTTATAACTTAAAGATAGCTACAAAAAAAAATGACTCTTTGACTCTCTTTGCTAAAATAGCAAGCATTCTTTTTAACATTGTCCATATTGAAGGTATACTTGTAACTCAGAGACAGTTAAATTAATGTTAAAATAGACTTACACTAATGGCCCAGTGTCTCCTTTGAGAAGGGTGTAATCGTAGGTTCCGTTTATGACACCTTCCACTTCCTGCATATAGGCCACCCAGTCTATTTCTGTGTCTGTCAAATAGCCAATGCATTAAATGTTAGTAATCACATGAAAATAAAATTGTCAACTATACAGGGGTTTCATTAATATTTGTAGTAGAAACAGTAGGTGGGGGTATTGTGGACCTTATCAGTAGATTTATCATAAAACTGGTCAAAGTAACTGGGGGAAATCCCTGGCCCCTGGCTCCTTATGAAACCTTGCCTATAATAAGAGCAAGTTTATCTTCACTAATACTGGTATATACAATTTCATGTGATGAGCTGTTAATCATGACAATCCCAGACTGTTTTGCAAACTACACAGGTATTTAAAGGATAAACAGGTATTCATAGGATGAAATTGGAAGGAAGAGGTTATCATTCTCTTTTGAGTTTTACATCGCATTGACATTATTTCAGTTATGTTGTGGTATCCGATTCACAAGGATAGAGGATGACCCCTTAATTGGGAAGCTAACCTTCATGTGAAAGCTAATCTCCTTCAAAGGGATCTGAACCGGTGTGGAGAGGGGGCAATGTTATATCAAGTTCTGTACTTGGAAGTCTAACCACTCAGCCACACAATTTAAAGATTTATCATTAGTTTAAACTAAATTCAGCAGCAAATAAATGAATACATTTCTACTAAATCCAACAAATATCAATGGAATTATTGATTGATAAAATGGTGGAACATTTGGACGATATGGTCCTGCCACAAAAACGTTAGTGAGTCTATCAAGGTACGAACGAAATTGTGTACGAAATGCAGGCTGTCAACAATTTGTCTCTTGTAGTTAATCGTTGTTAGATCTTAATCCGAGCCTGATGCATTTTTAATTCTATCGTATACAATCAATTCAGAGTGTTTTATCCAATGGTAATTTTAAAGGGGAAAGCGAGAAAGACCAATTCCAAGTGCAGCTGCATCATTTATCTCGTACTCACATTTTATCTTGTTTATAACAAATATAGTCACAAAAAACTCCGCAATTAACAGGGCCACCATCGTGGGTAAACAGAAATGTGGATTGAATACGTATTTCAGCAAGGATCGAGGAGAAACCGTCTTCATTTTTTTCCACATCGTCTTCGCGGAGGCTGCCATTTTGATTGTCACGTGTGTAAATTACTTCCGTGTCCTTAAAAAGTATGGAGGGCTTGCGGGGACACCATTTGTATACTTCATAAAAACACCGTATGAAATTTTTTGAATAAATTATTGCGATTGTTCAGATCAAATTTTCAAACCATACAAGATAAGAACTCTGAACTACATGTAGTTCTAAACGTGTGCAAGTTTTGTATAAGCTCACGAAATGTCAAAACCCTTAATTTAAGCAGCCTGAGTCGGGTTTTAACCGTTTTGTCACAATATTGCAACGGCGGTTCGAACACTCTAGCATGCACTGTTTGATTATAGATATGGGAAACACATAATCACTGGCTCCAAAATTAAGTGAAAACCATAGATGGCTCAATCGTTCTGCTCGGTTCTTTCCGTGAAATGCGTGATGTGTTTTCACTGGATAAACCTGATAAGTTCAGATCGCACAAGGCTGTCACCTAGGCGGAAATTTAAAACGCCACGTGCATTGGACTAATTCTAAACCTTCATCCTTCTATTTACAGTTATACGCAAAACATTTTATTGAAAAATACCACAGAATGTTACAATAAAACAAGCAACTTCTTGAAATGTTTCGGAAATGTATCAAATATGACTGTTCATGGCAAATCTATGAAAAGTGTGAGATAATGCACGAGTTTGCTTCGATTTGGCCGCACACCGAAGTAGACTGGGAACCGGTCTCTCATCTATCGTGTATATTGTGGAACATAGTGGAGCTAGTATACAGCGGGGAACCAGTGTAAACCCGAAGCTCAGCCGTGCATTATTCCGCGCTCTTCCCGAACTTGTATTGTCCAAGCTGTAACTTTGTTATGGTTTAGTGGGTCATTCGAAAATAATTTTGCAACGTTACTGTTTTTTTTTTTTTTTACATCATTACGTCCGAAAACTATGCTCTCAAATCAGTAAGAATCACGCATTACATTAGACCACATTATATTGCGAGTTTTGAGATAAAGGTCTTGTGGATCAAAGCAAATATCAGGATTTTGTTTAATAGGGTATAACCGTTTGGTATCTGCATGTTTAAAGGGTAAATTGAAAAATATCGCATGCCCTTTTAAGAAATATGCGAACTAACTTTAGAACCAATGAACTGTTGAGAAACGGATTTTCTTTTGAAACCCAATTCGAAGTACACTGCTTCATACTTACTTACTGCTCGTTATGTCAGTTGTGATGTAGGGTAGCAGCAAAGCATTTCCACTCCTGCTTGTCTTTTGCCCTCCTCAATTGTTTCCCATGTGGGGTTGAACATTTTCCTTTCTCCTTCTATATACTTAGTCCGTCTCCATGTATTCTTTGGTTTGCTTTGTTTCCGTTTTCCATCGGGTGTCCAGCGAAGAGCTATTTTGGTGAAAGAGCTGTTTTCGCTTCTTATAACGTGATCAATCCATTTCCAGCGTTTTCATACTCTTGGTTTATTTGATAACTAAACGATGTGCACAACATTATTTTCGAATGACCCATCAAAGTCGCATACTATATCTTGGTTAACTTAATGAAAAACATAGCACTTTGGTTTTGTGTAATCATCTCTTTCGAGTATTTTCAATAATGATCCGCGGACGAAGCTTTTTTTTCAACATTTGGACATTTATTAAGGCGTCAGTCAATATAGCAATAGCCTTCGAGACCAGAAATCTGGACTACTCTTTCGGGTAATCAAGACAAATGACCGCGGAGTAAAAAATTATGTTAAGCCACACACTTTACTTTAACTGGCGATTGGTGATCATAATATTCGAATTTCAACAGATGCTTTTATTTTTCTTATTTTCCTGGACAATGTGTAGCAATTGTGTTTCTTGCGTATAGGTAGCTACACGCCTGTCGCATTCGCACCGTTCATTGGTGTAGCTTGCTTAACTCACTTTAGACACGTGCCTCTTTTATTTCAGGAAGCAAAACAAAAACAACAAAGTAACTTTAAACCGCAACAGAAAGGTAGGCCTCTATGTCCTGCTTTAACAAAATATATGTTTGTGCTCTCAAATAGCCTACAAGCCAGAACGCACATGAGCGATTTCAGACTGCATTTTTTGACGGGAGCGCATGTCCCCAGACACCCCTGGAATGACGTCGCTACACGTTCACTTCAGTCAAGCATCGCCCGTGCCATAGAACTACGGAGGCCCCCACCTGTTATGATATGAGTTAATCTATTACTATGTCTTGTTGCCACTAGTCTATATAGGCCTACATGGCCGTCTTGACAGAAGGAGAAATAAAGGGGCCTTTCTGAATTTTCCAGTTTTCAGTTTTAACCGAGTTCTGCACGGGTCGTTTTGGCATGCACCCAAATGTTAATCTGAACTCATCGGGTCCATCCAATGAAAACACTATGTTTCTCGGCTCACGGAAAAACACGAGTAGTTCCGATTGGATACAAAAAAGTACATTTTGGTACCCGGCCTTGACCCATACCGATTCATAGTATCCAGACGATTGAACGACCTCGACCTTCATCAACCTGATCTCGGTTAGAGAGACGTAAAAAGCAATTACCCACAACAAACAAGGTCAGCTGGGAAAATGAATGTTTCCAGATCTCTAGCACGACTTCTCCGGCGAGCGCCTGCACACACCGGTAAAAGATGTTTGAATCTCTACACGCCGGATGCTCTGAGTCACGATCCGCAACGCCAGCCTTCATGGAACGTTGCCGAAGAAGCCCTGCAGGCGGTGGAGTCGGGTAACTACAAACAGGTTCAGCTGCATACACAGTTGTGGAGCCGTGTTTTTTTACAAGATGTTAAAATTATTTCGGCGTGCGAAATTTCTTCAATATTCAGTGTGCCATTGAGATTATTTGATTTGACAGTGCCTTTGAAGAATGCATGTGCAATCTATGTATGGCCTGATTAATCAATATAGTAATTTGCAGATGAAAATCAGTGGTCCCATTGAATGATTCGCGCCAATGAATGTGTGAATCATGTATATCAACGATTAGTCAAGTAAGGAAAATAGACCTGGTGTGTCGATGCATACAGAATAATATTGTAAAATATTGAAGATAAGTTGTCAGTTTCATCACTGAGCTTTTCAAAGAGAACCATAATGGTAGAGTTTTTGCACGGTTTGCAGAGGTTTGATATTCAAGTTCCGGTCTGGCTGTATGTTTTTCTCACCTTGCTTACATTTAGACTTGATTAATTGCCTAACAAAGCCAGATATTATATATTTCATATGGAGCTACTCATTCTATTACATTAGAAATATGCATTGATTGATAGAATCCTTTTTCTTTTGCAGGAAACAAAATTTTTGTCCAAGGATGCGCAGCTACTCCAAATCTTCTCCTTGAAAAGCTAGCTGAACATGGTAAAAAGAACAACCTGCGAGATGTAGAGCTTATCCACATACCCACAATTGGACCTGCCTTCTATAACAAACCGGAATATGAAGGTATTATAATTATTTCTGTAACCAGCCATTTTTTCAAAAATTTTGGTAATGGGTCCGGTACCTGACAAATTTGGGAAAATCACTGCATTTTTTTTTAAATTTAGAGTTTTTCATGAACAACTTAATTTAAGAGTTACCTTTAATGTGAAATTGAGACTTAATTACATATGATCACTAAAGTCAAATTGGCTGGCGACCGGCTCTTTATGACAACCCTGTAAAATTTAATGGTCTTAATGGAATAGACTTACTTTAAATGTTTCAGGTATATTTAGGTCAAGGTCATTGTTTATTGGGAAAAACTGCCGTGAGGCCATCGCAGCGGGAAGAGCTGATACTGTGCCCGTGTTTTTGGCTGAAATCCCACTGTTATTCAGGAGAAAAATCTACGAGTAATTACAGATATTTTATTTCTACTTAACCAATGAACCCGTAAATCTTTTTGCAAAAATAGCGTAGATATTGTTCACATATATGTCACAATGTAGTTGTACTTTTGTTCAGGTTGAATGGATCATGGTTACATGCCATTTAATGTTACGCATTTGTAAAAAGAATGGTGCATATCTCAACACTGAATGGTAGCAGCTTAATGAAACTTTGTCACATTGAAGATCTTCACAAATGAAAAGGTTTTACTCAGAAATTTTGCCATACTAACCTTATTTTTTTTATATGGGTTTTACATCACATCAACACTATTTCAGTTATATAGCGATGCCCGACTATTAATGATGGAGGAAGACCCCATACTCAACTGCCCATAATGGCAGGTCAAGGCGGGTAGAACCATTGGCATTCCGTAAGTCAGTCGGGAGACTGTCTCTCATGAAAATCCATATCCCTCTCAATTAATTAGGGGAGATAATCAATTAAAAAATTACCATTGAAACCCATGGGAAATATCTTTCTGTCATGATGATAAACCTGTTTGATTTTTGAGAAAAAAACTCATGTTAGAAAGATCTGACGGATCCAGGAAAGCTGTTACATAACTTAAAACATGGTTCATACAACGTTAAACACCATACAAACAAAATGAAACCATCTTTAAATCCATATAAGGATGTGAGTTAAAGAATGCAATTTTGAATTAGTTGTTACATGTATAAACACATGCCTGTGTCACTACATTTTCCGTTTTATATCCCGTTCCAGGTTAGATGTGGCGCTGATTCACGTTAGTCCACCAGATAAGCATGGGTTCTGTTCGCTCGGGATCAGCGTGGATTGCACGAGAGCTGCCGTGCAAAATGCCAAGTACATCATAGGTAAGGATAAACAATTGAGTGAAATATATTCAACTCTAAGGAATTTATAGATAGAGTGAAACAAATTAAATTCTTTAAGACATGTAGATAGAGTGAAATAAATTAAAGTTTTAAAAATTTGTAGATGGTGCAGAATAAACAAAACTCTCTTGACATCCTGTATAAATGAAAGAAATATATCAATTTTGTAAAAATCTGTAGATGACCTTTGGTGCTTTGGAGCAGATCCCTTTTGAAAAATCATAAATGACAAAGCTTTTGACAAACTTAGCAGCTGTTCATATTGGTAACTTTTGAATGATGAATTTAAAGCCTTCTGGAGAGATTTTCATACGGCTTTTTACAAACTATAACAATTTACATCAAACTAACCTTCAGGTGATCAAGTGACATATATCAAAAATATTATATGACATCATTTTATCAGTCTGTAAATATCCCTTGTGATGTGATGCAAGGAAACTTTGTGACAATAGGAGAATTTCTTCATGTTGCAACATATTTCAGAAAAAGGAAACTGTCAGAGTATCAAATAAGGCATAATACATTACACATGAAGATTTACGATACTGCTATCTCTTTGTAGCCCAAGTAAATCGTTATATGCCCAGGACCCACGGGGACGGCCTACTTCACATGTCTAACATTGACTGTATGGTGGAGCACAACGAGCCCCTACCTGAGATAGCGCCCGTTGTTAGGACGAAGGAACTTAACGAGATTGCGAGACTGATCGCTGATAACCTTGTTGATGATGGGGCTACCCTTCAGACAGGTATTTATGAGAAAGGGGTTTGATGCACTGACAAAGTACAATATTTTCATGTGACATATCATTGGAAGAGACTCGAAGAAGTTTGACTGTACAACAAACTGTTTTTACTTTATATTCCGTTGCCGAACTTTTTATCACAAGTTATCTTTTATGTTTTTTTTCTCATTACACATCTACTATTGTTCAATTATATCAAAAATTGTAACTACTATTCCTTCATCATTTTTTTTTTAAATATATGATTTGCTTATTTCAAATTCTTTATTCATCATAATTCATTTATGTTTTCATATTTCTAAATCATCTAACCTGTAAAAGAATTAAATTAAATCTATTTTTATCTACTTCATCACAATGCACACCAAATAAACTAAGCTTTTGATGCATCTAACAGTCTTAAAACCCCATTCATTCCTCCATTCTTGTATCAAACCTTTGATTTCGTTTCATTTCATTCATTTGTTAACTTACCATACGAAATATACATAAGGATTACATCCCAATGTTTATTTCGTATGGTAAGTAAGCAACTCCATTCATAAAATTTCAATTTGAAAACCGATTTTAAATATCATTACAAAATGATATTATTGTAATTTTTCCACAGGAATCGGAAATCTCCCAGATACAGTGCTGCACAAGCTTCACAATCACAAAGATCTGGGATTTCACTCGGAAATGATCGGCGACACCGTTGTTAATCTTGTCGAGAAGGGCGTCATAACCAACGCAAGAAAGACCATACAGACGGGAAAAATCGTCGCTAGTTTTGCGATGGGAACCAAAAAACTATACTCCTTCTTAGATGATAATTCATTTGTTTGTAAGTTTTGTTTGCCTATCTATTTTGTTTTCTGTTGAATGTACAATTTAATATTTAAAGAATCACTTCCTGTGCTAAACTGATAAAACGGATAAGAAAACGTGCATATGATACAATGGTGAAGGGTGTAAATGATTTCATTCTAGTGTAACATTATTGGAATGTTTATGGAAAATAGGAACCTTATGTATTGTTATAGAGAACATGCTGGTATATAATTAAAAAAAACAACTGATCAGTGAAGAACAGTGTTTTCACTGATTTGATGTGATAGTGTCTTTAAGAGGTTTATTTGCTTGGTTCATTACATTGTTGGCAACGATGGGATGAAGACTTCTCCTTCTATTGGAGTTGTCTTTCCCATATGTTTCAAAAAGACCAAGACTCTGTATGTTTATGGAAATTAAGGAACCTTATGCATTGTTATAGAGAACATGCAGTATATAAATAGAAAATTCATCATTCCTCCTATTGCTCTAATGAGAGAAGCAATGTAGCAAAGTCACATGTAATTGGAATCATCTCTAAAATGCTGCCAATGACATGTTGCATGACAATGATTTTTAATCTAAAATATTTTCCATGCATAACAATTTTGAGTTATGCAAATATTTTCCGTAAGTCATTTAGTGAAACACAACTGAGTATAAAAAAAATATACATGGAAATTCGAGTTTATAGAATGTGATTTTTATTTTCAGCGATGCATGAATGTAGTTTTACCAACAGCACTGCCATTATTTCACAGAATCCTAGGGTGACGTCTATAAACACTTGTTTAGAGGTAGACATTACAGGACAGGTGTGCTCCGATTCACTTGGAACCTACATGTATTCTGGTATGTATATTATGTATTTCCGATTTTTTTTTTAATTCATATTTAATCTTGTGCGTAAGAGGTTGTTCTTCTGAGCAGTTTATCCTCATCCACGCTTACTTCTTAAAGTGTTGGAATCCACGGGTGATGTCTAAAAACTAGGGATGGGAACGAATAGTGAAATCACTATTCGAATATTCGACTAGAACTATTCGAATATTCGATTTTAGAATTTCGTTTTGATGTCCGAATGTCTGCATGTCCGAATACTAGTACACACTAGTCCTCCGTTCAAACCTTTTGTGTAAAGCCGATATCTGTATACATGTGCGTGCATGCAATATCTTGCCATTCAAGTGATTCAGTAGGTTGGATGTTGTATTCTTGAATACAAAGTCCTGGTTACACAGGTTACAGGTCGCCTTCGACTTGTCGGCAGAACGAGTAAAGTAATTCCAGACATGTGATGGAGACATTGTGATGTTTATCGAATAGATGTAGAAATTAGAATGAAGATAAGTTCGACAAATTATTCTGAAGAAAAATATACTTTCTAACACATTATTTGATTGGTCTTCGTGCATATGCAATCATGATTACGATCGGTTATTGAAAGAGTAATTGTTTAATTTCACGACAAACAAGTTACGTGATTGGTTGACACTGACAATTGTCAATTAGCGTGATTGACTTGTTTTGGATAATAAGGAGCAAGTGCTGATCATTAAGGTGTTAGATTTAGCGGCTTAAAATCAACTATTTTCACACTTAGGAATTAATCGTTTTGCAAACTGTCAAAAGATGTGGTAATTTGTCACAGGTGTTTTACTGTGTGACATACGTTGTAAAAACATCGTAACTGCACCTGGGAGCTAGGCACGTTCTTCGATATTTGGGATCGGTTTAGAGGAAGAAAATGAAAATAAAACAACATTATTTTTGATTAAATTTATGGTAAACATACAGTAATATGGTTTCATTAAAATCGAATATTCGAATACTATTTTGCTATTCGAATATTCGACCCGCTATTCGAATATTCGAATATTCGTTCCCATCCCTACTAAAAACATATACTTAGAAGTAGAAATTTCGGGGCATATGTTCTTCTTTTTAATCTGCTCTTACATGTATTCTGGTATGTACATCATGTATATCACGGTTTACTTTGTCACCTAACTTACATAATAAATGACCTGCAATTCCTCAATATGACCCCTGAAGATCATTATTTTCCATTCACAGGTCCATACATAAGGGGTCAAATTCCCCCAAATTAGCATATATCAAGGAGTCAAGGGAAAACCCTGTGTATATATGAGGGTTTCTTTTAAATTCATGAATAATCTGATGCTTAAGAGGATGTTCTTGTGAGCAATTTATCCTTCTCCGCAATGGCTTCTTAAAGTCATAGAATCCTAGAATGACATCTATATGCACACACTTAGAGGTAGAAATTATTTGTCATGAGAGGCAGTCTCCCGACTGACTTACGGAATACCGATGGTTCTACCCGCCTTGACCAACCCTTATGGGCAGTTGAGTATAGGGTCTTCCTCCATCATTAAGAGTTGGGCATTGCTACACAACTGAAATAATGTTGATGTGATGTAAAACCCATATAAAAAAATATATATATATTTTGCATTATATGCTTTGATTCAATGAGCACTTGCATGTATTTTGGTATGTGTATTATGTATATCTGAGGTTATTGTTTTATTCATGATTAATCTGGTGTTGAACCCTTTCCCAAACAACAAGTTTTCGACTGTCCCAAATTGAAAGAGTTTGCAGACGACATTTCAAAATGTGATGAAATTGGAAAATGTCCTTCTGATAGGTATTAATATTTTATATGGATTGGCGGTAACATATCAGCAGTTCAAAAGCACTTTTGATATAAATGTTTACATACATATAGTGAGATTAACAAACTATTGTGATAATAATATATATTTGTATTATTATCCCTTTCCCAAATAACACATTTTTTACTAACCTAAATTGAAAGAGTTTGCAGACGACATTTCAAAATGTGATGAAATTGGAAAATATCCTTCTGATAGGGCAGAAAACATTGTGGGAAAAGGAAGAATTGCTCGTTACGAGCAATTTCTCTTTTTCCCACAATGTTTTTTAAAGTTGCCTGCAACAAAGTGGTCAAATGTCGTTATTGTTTGGGAAAAGGTTAAGAGGATGTTCTTAGGAGCAATTTATTCTTATCCATGATGGCTTGTTATAATCACAGAATCTCAGGTATTGGATTATCCAGCCTCCTGCTGCCCATCGCAGTGACTGGGGCTTCCGCATCAGATGACAAATAACAGGATTAAAAAGACCTGGTATCATATATCTTATTCTATATAGGTGCTGAATATTTAGGATAATAACCATTTCAGGGTTCGGAGGTCAGATTGACTTTGTACGGGGAGCTGCACTCAGTCAAGATGGTCTAGGCAAGCCTATCATTGCCTGCACATCAACTGCCGAGGATGGGGCCGTGTCAAGGATCGTACCTACATTGAGAGAGGGTAGGTGACTTTAACTTTATTGTTGATTTAATTATTCTTTAATTCAAATTATTTAACTTAGATTGATTGTGATGAAAGCTTGAAGCTTAATTAATTCTCTCACAATGACTGTTTCCTAGATACTTAACCAAAAGCAAAAGTTCAGCTATTTTCACCCCTGATTGTGGGCTGGTTCCAGCATTTTCACCTCGCTGCTAACTGGTATTGAACCTTTGGTAAGAGTGGCCCACTCTCTACCACTGCACCACTGTCACCTACTATTAAATGTTTACAAACTTTGAACAAGCATATTCTTCTCTTCTTGCTGCAGACATTTTGTTTATCATACAGACATAGTAAACTGTTTAAACACTTTATTGTGTTAACATTGATCAATTGATTACATCCTGCAAAACCTTCCAATGGTTTAGGTAGAATCCCTGTTATCCGCAATTTTTGAAACTCATTCTTTCATTGCATTACTTCATCTCAGTTTACACCAATAGGGGCCGGACCTATTTGGTGTAAAGCGTATAGTTCTGGCCTGGTCGATATATATGCCGAGAAGGACCAAAGTAATCAGACAAAGGAAAGAATTTCAAAGTGGTGGATTATGGGTATTCTAACTTTAAGGAAAACCCTGGGCAGTATCCCAACTAATTTTCAGAATGCCGTTTGATCAATCCGAATTGACCAGCCCTCATGAGCAGTTAAGTTTAGGTTCTTCCTCCACCATTATGAGTTGGGCATCACAACATACCTAAAATAATGTTAAAACAATGTAAAACCTGTGTGGGTAAATAATAGACCGAGACAGGCCTGGTTAGTATTGTTTGACTGTTTTTGAGCAGTTAAGTTTAGGTTCTTCCTCCACCATTATGAGTTGGGCATCACAACATACCTAAAATAATGTTAAAACAATGTAAAACCTGTGTGGGTAAATAATAGACCGAGACAGGCCTGGTTAGTATTGTTTGACTGTTTTTGAGCAGTTAAGTTTAGGTTCTTCCTCCACCATTATGAGTTGGGCATCACAACATACCTAAAATAATGTTAAAACAATGTAAAACCTGTGTGGGTAAATAATAGACCGAGACAGGCCTGGTTAGTATTGTTTGACTGTTTTTGAGCAGTTAAGTTTAGGTTCTTCCTTCACCATTATGAGTTGGGCATCACAACATACCTAAAATAATGTTAAAACAATGTAAAACCTGTGAGGGTAAATAATAGACCGAGACAGGCCTGGTTAGTATTGTTTGACTGTTTTAGGACAACTGACGTTAATACAAAACGATAACAGGAAATGATATCAATGTCACATTACATTAAGGGTGTAAAAGCTAACAACACATCAAAGCGCACATATTCCGACAACCTGTGTATATATATACATGAATATGACTTCTTCAGGTGCTGGTGTTGTAACTACTCGGGCCCATGTACATTATATAGTAACAGAGTTTGGGATCGCCTACCTGTTCGGAAAAAATCTACGACAGAGAGCCTTCGAAATGATCAATATAGCGCACCCAAGCCAGCGAGAAACCCTAGAAAAAGCAGCTTTTGAAAGGTTTAAGTGTATGCCTTCCCCTTAGGCACTAAGGCCTTGTTTAAAGGTTCTTGTTCATTGAATAGAATTGATAAATTAAAGGTGCTTGTTCACAGAAGAGAAAATTAGAAAGTCTTAATAAGATGTTGTTGAAACAATACAGGTTTGGATTGTTGTTTGATAAGCAGTTAAAAATGGCTATTGAAAGAATGATTAATTTCTTTAGTGCAATTTATCTAAGTTTGTACAGTTTATATGTGGTAGTTCTCAAAAGCAGTGTCATATTTTATGAAAAATTTACACATTAATTCACTGTATACACACTTTAAAATATTTAAACGACCTGCTTTTACTTCCATTGACAATTATTCAGTGCATACCATATAAAAGTGCAGCTGTTGTGCAGTTTTAAAGAAATTAATTTTTAACTTCCAAATTTCCTTGATTCTGTGAACAAGAACCTTTAAAGATATCAACCCTTGTCCCTGAGATTCGTTGTAATTTGGAAGCATTATAGGTCTGGGTTAAGAGGTGTATTGAGACATTTACATGCAATATCTTTAGAAATATGAAATAGATCCTATTTAGTGGGTTCTCGCTTGGCTTATGATAAGAATTTTCATCTCAAATTTTTATAAGTTGTTAATGTAGATTTGTGAAAACATGAATATTAATTTGTTAAATGGGTTGATCTTCTACATACGTAAAGATACCATTGAAAACATTAGGTAGCCTCTCTCTTTGCTCACTACATCATATGTATCTATCATTTTTGTTTCCCCTTCAGTTAGGAAGAATAAATGGGTTAAATAAGAAACATCCTTTAATTGAAAGGAACAGTAGATAGATAGTAACAAAATTACTAGTTTAAAAGGTTTCAAATTGGAATACTAAAGAAGATAATATGAAAATAGTTAATTGATTGTTTATTTGCTGCATTCAATAGATAGATAGATAGATGAATTACTTCACTAACATAAAGTTATCTAACATACTTATACTTAAAAAAGTAATAAAGCACTTTATATGATACATTATTTGTAAGGTCAAATATGTAATCCATAAGCAGTTACAAAGATATTGACATAATTCATACATAGGATAAACATTATGTATATGTTTGTTGTACACTGTTCAATGAATGCGTTCTTGCAATAGATCCATATTATGAGGTACTGGTATGTTATTTAAACATTATGTTTACACTGTTAAATGAATAAGTTCTTGCAAATATACATATCTGAGGTTATCTTATTTGGACATATATTCTCGGTAATACTTGTTCAGAGCAAAAATGCATTATGCAAATATTTTGCCTAAGTGAATACAGTCAAACATAAGTCTTAGGACATATGCACATATAAAGATATGCAACATGAATTTGATAACTGTTAAAGGTTGTTGTTTTTTTTCTGGTCTTAAAGTGATGGTATACCCATCTTATGGCAATCTACATGTTTACCGGTGAATATCATTAACAGCCATCAGACCACAAGCACCGTTTAATTAGCAAATATTTGTATTATATTATATCGTATTATATTTATGTCAGCTTCAATGTTATGCAAAACATCACAAGATATAAGTGATAAAAATGACAGATGTTCATTAGGTGCGTATAGGCATAACTATCGCTTTAATAAAACAAATATATTATTACCACAATATTTTGTTAATCTCACTATATGTATGTAAACGTTTATATTAAAAGTGCTGTTGAACTATTGATATGTTACTGCCAATCATTATAAAATACAAATTTGTTAACTGCACCTAACGGTATTCACTTTATTAGGTAGATTATAAAATACTGGTTGTAAAAAATTTTTTTTTTTCGAAATTTCCTCTCCGTTTTAAGTCAATTGTTCACAGACTGATGAGACAATTTGCAAGTCAAAATGAAAATGCTAGTGAAACAATGCAATTTTAACATTTGTATTGGTGGATCCAGAAAAGCTGTAACATAACTGAAAAATTGTTGGCATGGAATTTAAACCATACAAATTGAAGCTTATCAAATTCACTTTTAATGACAGTTTTCTTGATGAATGACCAGCACTTGTGCTTATTTGTGGGTTAGTCCCGGCTTTTCTTGTGGCCACTTAGAGGGTTGAACCCAGAACCCTTGGTACCTGAGGCAGACACTTTACCGCTGCACCACTGTCACTATCTAACTTCTCCTTCATCATCGTGGTTCATTAAACCTTTTGTCGTAGGTGCATTTAAACAAGTATATTTCAAGGAATAGAAACATTTAAAAAGTAACAAAATGAACAATATTCCCCATTGTGTGCGCTTTTTCGTTGTTGTTGTAAAAGAATTCAAGCATGAAAGAGAGAAGATGAAATACATGTTTTATACTCGTTACAAGCATTAATGTACATGTTCAATAGGTTTTAGCATTGTTGAATTGATTGTTAATGTAGATCATAGAGTTTGGTGTTGATATATTTTTATTTTGTTCTATGTGCAATTTGTATGGAAAAATTGGCGGGCCATTTGCAAGACAGTAGGCCTGTCTAAAGTGACCACAGTAAAAGGAGATAGAATCATGGTGTATACAGGGTCCTGGATGGCCCAGTGGTTAAGGTGGCAGATTTAAAACTCAGAAGGTCCCAGGTTTGAGCCCTACCAACACCTCTGGTTTCAAGAAGACGACAAAGTAGGTTCAATGCTAGGTCCTTTACTGTCTGCGTCATATTATTTTCTGAAAACAACAGATTGAATAATCCTATACTTAATTGATTTGATAAACAAGTGATATCTCCCTTTTATTCCAACCAAGATGTCTGCAAAAAAAAAACCCACACATGTCCAAATGATCGAGACGTAGATTTTTCATTCTACAAATTGATGTATTTGATATCAAAATGCGTCAGAGCAAATATCGACTATTCACGGTAATCCCGTTTCTGATCGGTCCACATTTTTAATACTGGTCGCTGATTGATCCCCTCTGGCCCAGAGGGGGTTGCTGAGGCATTTTTAATGCCAATACGTTTTTATCGCACCGTGCCTCGAAGCTGTTACACATTTACAGCTTGGAACATCCAAGTAACATCCATACTAGAAATTTGTCGGGAGAAATTGCCAAATGATAATGTAGATTCTATAACTGGAAAGGCTTTGCTTGCCAGTGAAAGAAAAGTTATTTTACTAACCAGTTATTGTTTGTTATTCAGCTTGATAGATATATTGTTACCTAACATAGGCATAATGTAATCTTTTGCAAGCAGCTTTTATTTATGATCAGAATATGCATGCTTATAATGATGAATTGTTGTTAGAAAAAGGAGAAATTGCTCATTTGAGCAATTTCTCCTTTTTCTAACAACAATTTCAAAACTATTCATACCAGCAGACAACTTGAAAATTTTGAAATATTTTATTTCCTTTGATAAAGATGAAATGTGTTGGATTTTGCTCTTCCTACCATTTGTACAGAAGGCACTCTGGATGCCAATTGTTAGTTGTAAGGGGCTTCTGTGGCCAAGTGGTAAGAGCACAGAACTTGAAATCACATTGTCCCCTCTCCGTGTGGGTTCAAATCCTGGTGAGGGATGTGGACTTTCATAAGAGGTAGTCTCCCGACTGACTTACAGAAGGCTAATGGTTCTACCTGGCTTGACCAGCCCTTAAGGGCATTTGAGTATGGGGTCTTCCTCCATCATTAATAGTCGGGCATCGCTAACTGAAAAAATGATGACGCTATGGAAAACCCATATTTATATCAGTTGTAAAAATGAAAAGAATATAAATGAAAACTAAAGCTGTTGTTACAAAAAGGGAAGGCTATCAGATGGGCTTATATGTCATAATTAATGATTTTAATATCTTTAAAATTAATTATCTTCCATCGATAAAATAACATCACAGATTTGTTTAAGTTACATAAAACAAGAATATTGATACACTTTTCACCCAATTTTTAACTGTGTGTTTGAGATAAAACACATTTATGGTGCAAATAAGTCCAATCTTAAATAGAACTAATTACTTTGAACACAATTCCATGACACGTTCATCCAAATACCTTTCTTTTCAGTGAATATTTTTGTTATTTGTTTGTAAAACATATCTTAATTACGACATGAAATTAAAGCTTTCACTTGAGTGATCGAATTCGTATTCCCTCAGTTTTTTATATGTCTAGAAACACTATTTGGCATATCTGTATTTCATACCATAATTGATTTTATAATAATGATCTAATTTATGATCGTTAAAACGCTCTTGATCCCAAGTTATTGGTTGTTGTTATGCATTGTCCCTTACATAGAAAAATTTGAATGGCTTTTTTCAGTTTGTAACAGACTACATGTACATATGAAAGCAATGTTACAAAAGAAGTATTTGCTCATCATGAGCAAATTCTCATTTTGTAACAATGATTTCAATATTTATCAATCAATTCCAGTTTTCCATGGATGACCACTTTGATTTACAATGTTGTCTGCTAATTCATTTACCTGCCAAAAGGAGTGATTTTAATTTCGGAGAACTGATGGTGGATTTTTGGTTTGCATTGCATATGTTGTCTCTACCTCCTGTTTTTTACACAACTGTTTTTTTTATAAATATTGTATTTAGCATTTTTAATAAAGGAATGGCAGTATACATTAGTTGCTGTTGTAAATTTACCCTTTTTGTGTCATAAAAGTTGGATGGATTACTAATTTGGAGGTAATTCTAAGAGTCACCTGAATATACCTATTTAGCATTTTGGATAAAGGAATGGCAGTATACCTTGGTTGCTGTTGTAAATTTACCCTTTTTGTGTCATAAAAGTTGGATGGATTACTAATTTGGAAGTAATTCTAAGAGTCACCTGAATATACCTATTTAGCATTTTTGATAAAGGAATGGCAGTATACCTTGGTTGCTGTTGTAAATTTACCCTTTTTGTGTCATATAAGATGGATGGATTTCTAATTTGGAAGTAATTCTAAGAGTCACCTGAATATACCTATTTAGCATTTTTGATAAAGGAATGGCAGTATACCTTGGTTGCTGTTGTAAATTTACCCTTTTTGTGTCATAAAAGTTGGATGGATTACTAATTTGGAGGTAATTCTAAGAGTCACCTGAATATACCTATTTAGCATTTTGGATAAAGGAATGGCAGTATACCTTGGTTGCTGTTGTAAATTTACCCTTTTTGTGTCATAAAAGTTGGATGGATTACTAATTTGGAAGTAATTCTAAGAGTCACCTGAATATACCTATTTAGCATTTTTGATAAAGGAATGGCAGTATACCTTGGTTGCTGTTGTAAATTTACCCTTTTTGTGTCATAAAAGTTGGATGGATTACTAATTTGGAAGTAATTCTAAGAGTCACCTGAATATACCTATTTAGCATTTTTGATAAAGGAATGGCAGTATACCTTGGTTGCTGTTGTAAATTTACCCTTTTTGTGTCATATAAGATGGATGGATTACTAATTTGGAAGTAATTCTAAGAGTCACCTGAATATACCTATTTAGCATTTTTGATAAAGGAATGGCAGTATACCTTGGTTGCTGTTGTAAATTTACCCTTTTTGTGTCATAAAAGATGGATGGATTACTAATTTGGAAGTATTTCTAAGAGTCACCTGAATATACCTATTTAGCATTTTTGATAAAGGAATGGCAGTATACCTTGGTTGCTGTTGTAAATTTACCCTTTTTGTGTCATAAAAGTTGGATGGATTACTAATTTGGAGGTAATTCTAAGAGTCACCTGAATATACCTACCATAGATATGAGACTATAAGCCCTACCTTTACCTTTTATCTGTGTTGTACCAAACTCCCACTCTTGTCAATGTCACATGCATCACATCATAGCTATTTGAACAAACTCGATGAACTACCAATATTTTTTTGTATTGTGTTCAAAGCCATATTAAGAATTTTCCAGTTTATATGTAACTTTTCTGGATCCACCAGTACTAGGCTAGGGCTCTGAAGCTACTTGCCAAAGGTCACTCCCACCAAACCAGAGGTGTCGGTTGGGCTCGAACCTGGGACCCCTGAGATTTGTTGAAGGATTTGGTGCAGATATTACAGATGGATATGGCATTCCACAAACTGAACAGAATCTCTGTGATCCTTAAATCAACCTCTTAGTTGTTATCCTTACAGGGTATATCAAATAATGCAAAAAACATCTGTAAATTGGGGTTTTTAATTATGTTGACAAGTCCATAGGTGGCTGTAGTTACACTTTTTTTATATGGGTTTTACATCACATCAACATTATTTCAGTTATTTAGCTATGTCCGACACTTAATGATGGAGGAAGACCCCATACTCAAGTGCCCATAAGGGCTGGTCAAGGCAGGTAGAACAATCGGCAATCCGTAAGTCAGTCTGGAGACTGCCTCTCATGAAAATCCATATCCCTCTCAGGATTTGAACCCACTCGGAGAGGGGCCATGTGATTTTAAGTTCTGTACTCTAACCACTAGGCCACGGAGACCCCTGTAGTTACACTAGGGTAAGTACTTTGTAATAACTATACATAGTATATTAGAGTACCGACCCCAGGATAACTACAGCCCCCCATAAATATGTCCATAGACTTGATTGAGAAATATACTTAACACTAGTGTTCCACAGAATTATTTTTTTCAGTGAAAGGGGGGGGGGGGCAGTGGTGAAAAATGAATTCGAGGATTTTCGGCAGTTTCACAGACGATTGGGATTTGGATATTTCCTGATCCCTGCACATAATTCAACTTGAGCATGTTGTGTTCAGATGAACTGAAAACATTGTTTCAGATTCATATTTGAAGCAAAAGAAACAATGAAAATATCAAGTGATTCTCATAACATTTTATTCACAAATAAATACATCTCGTGTCTTGAACACATGCTATTTCATTTAAGTCTTCAGAATGATACACAATATCTCTGATCAGTAATATTATAAAAGAAAAATTGTACAAATTATTATGATGAAAAAGAATTTAAAAAGAACATATTTCTTTTGTTGCTATGTTACAACACTTCACTTGATGATACTTTACTTGGTCACATTAGAAACACTGTTATGAGGATAAAATGATTGACAGTGTTTTCACATTAACAAACACAATAAAAAACAGTATACATAAAAAAAAGTTCATTGTTCTTGATTTATGTCATCTACTTCCCTGATGCTTTAAAAGCATACTAGCGCCCAGAAAACCTGCAAAACTTGGTGTTATTAAATATAGATTGTGATAGGAAAAGTTGAAACATAGCAAAAAAACACAGGATTATGACTATATAACGCCTGCACTATGTTTTATGTATTTTTCAAAGTGCCATTTTTACAAATTTGGTGCCCACCAATTTAACTTTATTGTTTACATTCCAATAACATCTAAAATAGAGAGTGGCGATCACCTGGTTAGATAAATCACATGAAACACATAAAAATGCTGTCATTTATCCAATACAGTATTAACAACATGAACATTCAAAATGGAGAATTTCTTGGGCTTTTTTGGTTCCAAAGGTTTCTTGGTTGACCTTATTGTATCGCTAATTGTAAACAAACCTTGTTGTATTCACTCCTTTAAAAGCATCATGTGAACATGTTACAGTATCAATACCTCTGTAAAAGGGAATTAAAAGTTCTTTTAAATTAATTTTCAACTATTCTAGATATTTTACAATTCAAGTGTAAATGAGTGCAAGTATGACTTTCAATGAATAGAAACTTACTCATTCAGCTAATTCAAACCAAATATATGGTAAGTAAGTTCTGCTTTCAAGAATTTAAAATCTTATATTCACTTTCAAAACCTTATAAAATTGGCACAAGATTGCTTATAGAATACAAGCCTTATCTAAAAAACCGTTCAGGTTTATGCATTTGAAGCATATTAAAATAAATAATTAGGGGAGGTCTTAATTATTTTCTATTCAGCCTATCTTTAATCATAGATAAAACTTAAAAAACTCTAACAATAAAGAACAATAAGACTATATAATGCTCACAATTGTCCTTGTAATCCTAAATGAAAAAAATGTCCTCATAATTCTTGCTTCCATTTTTTAGGGGTTATCTTTTAAAGCTGCTCGTTCACAGATTTAACCAAATTTGGACAATAAATCTGAATTTCTTTAAAACTCTATAACAGCTATACTGATGTAAGTATAGCCATTGGAGGCAGAATTTGTTTGTATTTACAGATTGAGAGTCTGTATACTGTGATATATATATATAATATGTACAGTCTAACTTGTGTTAAGCAGCCACCCTTTTAAGCAGCCAACCTGCCTTAAACAGCCACTACAGAAAGTCCCATTGTTAGATTTATAGTGTAAATCAATTTGTGTTAAGCAGCCAACCTGTCTTAAACAGCCAATTTACTCTGTCCCACAGGCTGGCCTCTTAACACAAGTTTGACTGTAATTGAATCCAAAAGCATTGCAATGGCTTGAGATATACCGCATAATAGACTTTACATACTTCAATATATTTTTTTTTAAATGGATTTTACATCACATCAACATTATTTCAGTTATGTAGCGATGCCCGACTCTTAATGATGGAGGAAGACCCCATACTCAACTGCCTGTAAGGGCTGGTCAAGGCGGGTAGAACCATCGGCATTCCGTAAGTCAGTCGGGAGACTGCCTCTCATGAAAATCCATATCCCTCTCAGGATAAGAACCCACGCGGAGAGGGGCCATGTGATTTCAAGTTCTGTACTCTAACCACTAGGCCACGGAGGCCCCTTTGATATATTTATGCTTCCTGAATTAATTATGCTTCCAATGACTTCTTTTTATTATACATCATACAACAATGCAAAACCTGTATTGCTTCAACAGAATTTTATTTTGAATTTTTGTATATGTGAACAAGCAACTATAAAAAGATGTAAAAAGACGCTTTAAAGATAAATACGTTCAACAATATACATCAACATTTATATCCTTAACCCTTTCCCAAACAACAAATTTTCAACTGTCCCAAATTGAAAGAGTTTGCAGACGACATTTCAAAATGTGATGAAATTGAAAAATAATCTGATAGGGCAGAAAACATTGAGGGAAAAGGAAAAATTGCTCGTCATGAGCGATTTCTCCTTTTCCCTCAATGTTTTCTAAAGTCGTATGCAACAAAATGGTTAAATGTCGTTATTGTTTGGGGAAGGGTTAAAACAAATAAATATTCTTTACAAATGTGGGGAAAAAAGTGCAACTGACCATCATTCTCTTTTCTCAAGCAGTTAAATTCTTTCTTTTCAAGCAGTCTTACTTTTTTCTCAAGAAGTATTATTACACAATTCTATGCCTTGTTCGAAGATGATGAAATTGATCTTTTAGTAATTCTCTTTTTATTAAAAAAGGAAATGAATCAAATAGCATTGACAATTAATCAATCAATTGTGGAGGACATTTGTCCAGGGGTAGAGTGTTGGCCTCAGGACATGTGGGTCCAGATTCTGTGAGAAGGTGGTTACGCCTTGCCACCTTATTAAACCCACTTGGAGCAAGTACTGATTATGTATCAAGGAAGCAGAATTAAGAGAATTATTTATCAACACTTTAATAAATTGGTAGAACCCAATTCAATCAAGGCATTAGCATCTAAAGCATAGAAAAAACTCTTTTGTACCTAAAACACATGACTTCAATCTAAAATTTGAGTTGATATTGTCATGAATATGGTTTATATTAACCCTTTCGTATCAACATGTCTGACTAAGGCAATATTGACTTAACCCTTAGAATGCTGGGTAATTTTTTAAAAATAGATTTTTGTGTCGTCTGCTTTCCAAAAACCTTTTTTGTTGAGGGAGGATACCCAAAGTAGCAAACAGGTTAGATCACAGGCCAGCCACCAACTTATTGGTTGACTGGCCTGGATCTAAGATGTTTGCATAAGCATGAAGTCGGTTCCAGCACTATAAGAGATTAATGACAATAACATCATCATCATTAGCATCATTGTTATCACCATCAACTTTCTTCTGCTTCGCTGTCTTGTTCCTCACCATCGTTCTCCTCGCTATTATTGTCCTTTGAGTCGATCATTTCAAAATCATTTTCGTTTTTATCTTCATCTTCATCATCTTGCTTGGCATCCTCATCTTCCTTCTTTTCCTTCAACTGTTCCTCGAAAACCTCTGGCGGAGGGAAAACATCGTGTTTTAATAAAGGCCTGAATGAGTCTATAATACCAACGTCCTCTGTCAGATTTGGGAAGATCCATAAATGATGTTTGCCCAATGTGACCATCCATACTAAGGAGAATATGATGACTCGCACTGAAATGGTAAATAAATTACACATGTAGAAAGATATTTTTGTTAGATATGGCTTAAAACAGTGTTAACAAGTTTTCAGTTATATAACACAGGGTTTTCCCTTGACCCCTTGACTTATGCTAATTTCAGGGACTTTGGTATCTTATATTTGGAGTTGGGAATGAAAAATAATGATCTTTATTGGTCATTTCCATTAGGGGCCATCAATTATATACACATATAAGAAGATATTTTTGTTAGATATGGCTTGATATGGCTTTATGGTGCTTGTTCACAGATGTGAGGCAATTTGGAAGTTGGAAATCAATTTCTTTAAAACTGCACAGAAGCTGCACTGTTATACGATGCCAACTAAAGAAGAGTCATTGCAAGCAGAATGATATCATTTTTAGTGTGTATAAAAAGTGAATGAACATGTATTTTATCCAAAAGTGTGGTATCCCTTTTAAGATTTATCACATCTAAACTGTACATAATTAAATAATTTGATGCTTCATAATCAAATTATGCTTTCAATAGCTACTTTTAAATGTACATTAAGTTTAAACTAAATCAAATAATGGAAGATGAGGAAGAAAAATATAATACTACATATTATAAAAAATAGGTTCATTCTCTTCGAAAAATGCATAACACTTCTTAAGAAATGATAAGAGTGTATAGACCAAACAAAACACTGAATTACCACTTTCCCATCTCAAACTACCATAGCACATAATGTAAGGACAGTGGTCTAGGGATAGAGTGTCTGATTCTGGACACGAAGGTCATGGGTTCGAATCCTGTGAGAAGCGGGATCTGCCTTGCGAACTTTCATTAATCCACATTTGGTGTGAGTACTGGTTATGTATCCAGGAAGCCAAATCGAGAGTGAGCAATCTAAGTTGTAAGCACTTGTTTCACAATGGATGTAAAATAAATAAGTTTAAACTATAATGTAAGTCCTATCCATTACTTACAGACTATAAGGAACAGCATAAATCCCACAAACGAAGCTCCCAGTAAACTGGCATAGTATACTCCAATCCTCATCCAATCTGGCCACAGTGGGAACAAACACAGGGCCACGGCTCCTAACACTGAAATCAAAATAGTACAATCATAAACAAGATTCACAGTAACACTTTTTTCCTTGTTTGTTGGGGATTTAGATGGTGTCAATGTTATTTCAGGAATCTTGTGATGCCATGCGCATAATCGATGGAGAAAGAACCTTAGCCCTTAGAATGCTAGATAATTTTCAAAAAGGAATTTGTGTCGTCTGCTTTCTGAAACCTTAAATATCTGCATAATTTGAATGAGAAAAGATACTCAGAGAAGCAAACAGGTTATATCACAGGCCAGCCGCCAATTTACTTTGAGGCTGGCTTGGATCTAACCTGTATGCATAAGCATGAAGTCAGTTCCAGCACTTAATGGGGTTAAACCAAATATAAAACAAAAAAGTGGTCCATAGGTAGACTGTCTTCCTCTGAACATGAGGGTTGTGGAGTTGAATTCTATGAGTAGCAGGATTCCTTTTGTAACCTTTCATTAATCCACATTAGGCGTGAGAACTGGTTATGTATCCAGGTAGCACAACTGAGAGTGATTAATCTAAGCTGTAAGAACTTGTTTCACAAGCAATGTAAAATATATAAGTTTGAATTAATAAAACTAAAACAATTGGTGCAATACATTAAGACAGATTTTAGAAATCATAGTACACTAAAACATTGCTGACTTGACATTGTGTTTAACCCATGAAACAATACATGAAACTAATATTCCAAATTAAAAAAAAAGAAGAAAACATGATAATATTTAGTACTTACACATTAAAAAGCCAATAAAAAATGTCTTGGGTCGAATAGGGTCGTAAATCCAGACATATATCTGTAATACAACAAAAAGAAGTTTTGCAATTTCATCATTTATAAGTACATTTTAATACCTGTATTGAACAACATCTTGTAAACTATATCGATCACTACTCAGCTTTGCAGAAATCCTCAATAGCACTAGTTCCAAATTAATTACCTAATTACATGTACAATGACTATTGCAATATGGGTTTAAGTCGTCTATAGGGTGCTTTACATTTATACTTATCCTATTGTCCTGGGACAACCTAACTATTGGTTCGGACAAGCTTAACCTGGGAATTGCTAGTCATATGGGGCACGTTGATAGTTACTGTGAAAGTCTAGTTTCTTGAGAGAGAGAGAGAGAGAGAGAGAGGGAGAGAGGAGAGAGGAGAGGGGAGGGGGAGAGGAAGAGAGAGAGAGAGAGATGTACACTGTATTATAAAAGTATTTCAGTTATAACATCATGCCCAAAAACTTTCCACCAACTTGCAAAAATGACTTTAAAGTTGAATTTTAAGGTAGAATACCCATAATCTGCCATTTTGAACTCTGCCTTTCGCCAGACTACTTTATTTGTTCTCAGTTTACATCAATCTGGGCTGAAACTATCCGCTTTACAACAAATAGCTCCAGCCCAGACTGATGAATGCTAAGAACGACCGAAGAAATCCAAAGAAAAAAATGAGTTTCCAAATGACAGACAATAGGTATGCTACCCTTAACCCCGATGTAAGATTTATAGCCGTTGTTGGAACAATGACCGAAACAAGACTTACCGAATTTCCATCAACAAATCTCTGGTCGTCACTCATATTGAGCTTATATTTTTTCTGTTTATTTGTGGTTTCTTTCTGCAAGTAAAACAAAAATACATACAGTCTAACTTGTGTTAAGCAGCCACCCTTTTAAGCAGCCAACCTGCCTTAAACAGCCACTACAGAAAGTCCCATTGTTAGATTTATAGTGTACATCAATTTGTGTTAAGCAGCCAACCTGTCTTAAACAGCAAGTTTACTCTGTCCCAAAGGCTGGCCTCTTAACACAAGTTTAACTGTAGATGTATATCTCAAGTTACAAGACTAGAGGAAATATAAAAAGGAGGGTATGGATGAAAGAAACAAGATACTCATAGAATGTCTAACAATAATTTTCAATCAGGGGTGGAATACCTTAATTCTGAAGCCATGCAATATAGAACAATCTAAATAGAGCCCCTCTCCGCGTGGGTTCAAATCCTGAGAGGGATATGGATTTTCATGAGAGGCAGTCTCCTGACTGACTTACGGAATGCCGATGGTTCTACCCGCCTTGACCAGCCCTTATGGGCAGTTGAGTATGGGGTCTTCCTCCATCATTCATAGTCTGGCATCGCTACATAACTGAAATAATGTTGATGTGATGTAAAACCCATATAAAAAAAAAAAAGAAATAGAAAACAACAGCAGAAGGTACTTATCAAAGCACAGAAAATCAGATTTTCTGTTGAGTAAGCAATATTTCAGTCCTAAGCAAACAATGAGTTTAATTAACAAATGGTTACTTACCTTTTTCCCTTCTTTTTTCGCTTCTTCTGCTTCTTTCTCTGCAAGCTTTTTTAATCGCCTTTCTTTGTTTGAAATTTTATCCTGAAACAATAATTACGCTAAATGTAAAAAACATCAACATTGGGATTTAGAAATGAAATTAAAAAGCAAATGTCGGTAACAAGTAAACACTTTTTCAGATTGTCAGAATTTTTGGAGACAATTTATTTTCACACATTACCACCTAATGCTACATTTTTGCGTCTTGGAGAAGATGTCCTTCATGGTACCAAAATGGGTGCCTCAACAATCATGACTTCTCAGGTACTTCCGTGATCTGAGAAATATACCTATATAAGTGCAAGGTTACAATAAATCAGTTAAATCATCCCCAGGTAATAACACTTTTCCTATAAGCATCCATGTTAAGTATTTCGTTGTATATGGAAGTGTTGAACATCATCTTAAATATTATTTTAGATAAGTACTCGATACATAATAGTGAAATTATAAGTTGTGATATTTATCCTGTCACCAACTCAATGAACGGACCGATAACAGGGTGCCGTATAACATTTGTGATATCCAGCACTAACCATATATCACACATTCACATGCAAAATTATGACGTCATATATACGTCATGGCATATGTCGAGATGTGTGCATCATTCTCTACTTGTTTTCTGTCTTTTGTTTCCTTTATTTTGTATTTTGTTTTCAGTTTGTTTGTTAATAATAATCCATGAAGGTAACAGGATAAATAGAATAGATGGTTGGTGTCTTTGAATAGGAAAAGTTATCGGGCTCGGCATCGGAATATTATCTGTTTCGCCTTCGGCTCACCGGATAATATTCCGACGCCTTGCCTGATAACATTTCCGATTCACGACACCAACTATCTATTCTCTATATATCTCCATCCTTAAGCAAATTACATTTTACATTTAAGATCTATATTTGAAAACAAAAGTACAATGAAAGATGTCTCGTGATAAGCAATATGGCGGCTTCCATATTACTTCAGAGGTGTTCTCATTGGATAATCATGATGAGTTGGGATAAGTACCTCAGATGTGCTTTCTGATGCTTTAACCTCGTCTTCTGCCTCTTTCTTCTTATCTTTATCTTCAGATTCTTTCTTTTTGTCTTTTTCATCTACATCTTTCTTTTTTATTTTCTTCTTTTCTTTGTCTTTCCTTTTTTCTACTTTATCTGCCCGGTGAAATAGACCTTTTTGAAGAAACCTTGAAATAAAGACAAAAAATTATCAGGATAAGAGTAACTGTTTACCTAAGCTACATGTTTCATGTTTATTACATAGTTTTCTCATTGCAGTTTTATCTATCCATTGAATTAGACCCTTTTAGACAAATGTTGATTGTTAAAAAGTTATTGAAGATATAACCCCATAATCTTATACTTTTAACATAAACTGCCAAAGAATTTGGCCAATAATGAACCAATTCTTTTTTTTTTTCAACACAAAATTTGGTTAACAAATCTCAAATGTATAAATCTAGAAAGCAATGCTCTAAAAAGAATAATGTTTCATTTTTTCTTTTGGCAAAAGCTGTTCAAAGAATTTTTAGCAAATGTTAAGACTACCCTCTGCATGTATAGTAAAAACAAATTCACCTGACGTTGATGACCTCTATTATCATTTCACACTATATGGGTTTCTATAAATATCTTCAGTACTGTCTGTCAATTATTTGCACAAAACACACATGGTAAGTATAATTATTGATTTATACCTCATCATCCCACTCTTATTCATCATTGCATAAAGTCAATGTCAGGTGAATTTATCCGCACTTTACAAGATTATCACAAACATAATATTTACCTGTTCATAAGACTCACACAGCTCTTTCTATCTGTCAAAACAACCTCGGAGTCAGGACTTGCATTGCCTTTAGCCCAGTTTGAATCCAGCAAACAGTTCACAGCGTCTGCAGCTGAAATAGACAACAAGATTGACATTTGAAATAGATAAACATTCATTGGGGTTCATTGCTCGTGCAAATTTCTTTTTCACAGACATACCAAGTGTCATTAGCCAGGGCTTATTCATGTTATATGACAGGGGCCTATAAAAACCATACAAAAGGTACCTTCCAAATAGGAAATATCTTTAGAAGCATGAAGGTTTCCCAAATGATCAAAGTCACACCAGCTTTTAGGTTTCCCAATTGAACAATTTCAGTATTACTACTCCAAAAACTGACAGGCCTAAGACTCTTCCAAATTTAACCCTTTACCAAATGCCAAATTTTCGACTGTCCCAAATTGCAAGAGTTTGCAGACGACATTTCAAAATGTGATGAAATTAAAAAACAATCTTCTGGAAGGGCAGAAAACATTGTGGGAAAAGGAGAAATTGCTTGTTACAGGCAATTTCTCCATTTCCCACAATGTTTTCCAGAGTCGTCTGCAACAAACTGGTCAAATATAGTTATGGTTTGGTAATGGGTTAAGAAAAAAAGGCACATGACACCTGAATTACCTGTAAAACATTTGACTGTCATTCCTGCTAGTCGTCCTATGTGTTCTTGAGTGTTGAATCTCACATGCTTGGCCACTGCATACTCCTCTTTGGTACATTTTTCTTCCAACTGAAACGAAAGTAGATAAGTTTGAAAAAATCAACCTTTACATTGATAGATTTAATACCAAGCAGCATGTGTGGTCATTTTTAACACAGATGAGGTAAGTTGGTTAGCTTTGTCTATAACTTGCAAACATACATGTTGGGTTCGTTGTTTACTTCTTTTTCATTACTCTAAATCTTATGTTTTGAAAACATGTGTGCAGTATAACTTGTCACTATCATTTCATCACATTTTCTTTAAACATGAGTCAATTGCGAAGAAACTATTGTAACAAATTGACAAATTTATCATTAGGAACAATGGTTTCTTAATGAATTCTTCCACAGCAATTGCTGTAAAACAAGGCACTATGGACTAAGAGTTTTACTTGTTCCATCAAATGGGGATCTGCGATGGTGAAATGGTTTGAGTCAGGGACTACCGGCCATCACAGGTGCGATCATCATTTAATTCATCCTGAAGTGTCCTTGGGCAAGACACATTTCCTTGCCTAGAACTGGTGTGTGGGCATGTGTATCAATATAATGCATTAAACTGAGTGCTGAACATTAATAGGTAGAAAGAAAGGTGATTGAATCAGAGGACCTTTGAATTAATTAAACACAAAATATAGGGTTAAAAGATGTTAAAATATTCAAAATACCATGATCTTTTGGATCTGCATTGAATATAAACAGTTGTAATGAATGAGAAAAATGCTCCTCAATTACAGAAACAGTATAAATCTAGTATTTGTCATTATGATTTAGATATTGCACAACTGTAGTAAATAATTCTCTGTTGCTGTCTTCTTCTTATGAATTTTGACACTCCTTCAACTCTGAAGATATGTGCCAGCTTTCTTTTATAAACTAAATCATGATGGATTCTGCACCGATAATTCATTAATTCATTTCTCAGTTCTTTTATACCTCGTTAAAGTGAATGGTGTGACATTGACAAAAAGCAAATATGGGAATCAATTATTGATTTGTTCAGCCGGTACCGAGACAAATAATTACTCCACCCACTCAATCTAGTACGACACCGCACATATTAACTTGATTTTCTCATTTACACTCAATTAGGTTACACAAATAATGATTCAATATTGTAGTGAGATAGGGTCTGATCATTGTCACACAATAAGGGGTGATTTACTCTCGTATGAGCTAAGTATTTCATGATACCTTGTCTGTCCGACGCTTCGGTCTTCTTTTGTCAGCCATGTTTACGTGTAAGCCTCGATTTCGAATTTACTTCCGCCTTTTGAGGGAGGGGAAAAATCAATGAATTTTCAGTACAGCGACAAAATCCAATATGGTAAGCAGTTTCGATTTGGGGAAGATTCATATTTTCTGTGTGCAAAACAATTCACTGTTTAGAATTAAGACACACTTGTTTCTTTTCATTTTTTTTATCAGTAATTTCGACCCTCATACTTACAACATGTAGACTACGCACCTGCTTTTAAAAAGACGATTCAAAAACGTGAAATGCCCAGTTTCCCTTATTTCCTCAAATTTGTTTTTGCAAATTTATAAAAATGAAATATGAATAGTTTTGACTTTTCTTGTCTTCTGCTCTTGTGACATGTCGTTCAATGACGTAATCCATTAAAGATGCATTAATTAACCCTTTCCCAAACAATAACGACATTTGACCACTTGGTTGCAGACGACATTAGTAAACATTGTGGGAAAAGGAGAAATTGCTCGTAACGAGCAATTTTTCCTTTTCCCACAATGTTTTCTGCCCTATCAGAAGGATATTCTCCAATTTCATCACATTTTGAAATGTCGTCTGCAAACTCTTTCAATTTGGGACAGTCAAAAATGTGTTGTTTTGGAAAGGGTTGAGAGTAAGATCAGATAAATTTGACCACGTGCAGAATGTTGAATAACCATGCAAACAATCGTAACTACTCGGATATTTCCGTGATCTGAGAAATACACTTTTTTTTTCATTGGATAAACCCGATGAGTTCAGATTACTCTGAGAGCTTAGCGAACGACTGTAGGTTATCCCACTGAAACGTTAGAGATGCTGCTAAACTGTAACACGGATACAACAATAATACATTGTAAATGGATTTGAACAAGCTTTAAGCTTCCTCCACAATCGATGTAAAACATATAAAACATATAAATTCCGTTGGATTCTGAGAAATCCTCGGGGGAAAGTTTACCAGGTTTCATCAGAGACATAGATAACATGCTATCCATGTCTCTGGTTTCACAAACGAATAGAAATTAAAACCATGCATCTATCTAGTTCCAAGTGGCTATATCGTGATGACATAAATAAAGGTATCAGGCTTTTTGAAAACACAGCGACTTTTGAAAATTATTATTGTTAAGACGATTTTAAAGACCTTTACAATGACAAGTTTATGAAATATTTGTTTCGCGCAACATCCTTCAAACTTGGTAAGTAAAACCTCTTACATGAGTGTATTTTTTTAAATGAAAAAACGAGGTACTGGATTCTAAGGCAATATGTTACCCGACCCGCACATGCGCCAGTAGAATCTATGACAAGAAGACCAGGCATGGTATCATTATACTTTTCGTGCGAGACTAATACGTTGGATATTTGCAGCGAAGTTTTGTTGAGCTATTATGCATGATTTCACAACGGAATACAACAGGTATCTGACACTACAAACAAGAAAGGAATAAGCATAAACAGTGACATAGATAACAAATCTCTGTTATCTATGTCTCTGGCATAAACCGGCGACATCTATCCATTCTAAATGCAATATTCCGTTTTTCGGAGCGACGTTAGTTTCATAGAAAAGCGTTACTTTTTGACGTTATTTTGATGTTAGCAAAATGTAATCTGATGTAAGCTTCGTGAGATGCCGACTGTGTGCAAATTTTGATGAAAGGGCAATATATCATCAATTAATCTCTTTACTTCCTTTCTTACGCTATATTGTTGGTAATCATTATGATCGTACAGTCGAAAATGTATAAGACGTCTCAAGAGACCGCTGTGACAAAATGATAAATTGTACGACACGAGCAAATCATCTTTCTACTACATGCATTTTTTCTCTCAAAATAACAAAACGAAATGTTGGTTCATAACTCTTACAGTGATAATCTGCTGCTGGTCCTTCTAGATACGAACAGAAGAAAACGCCATGTGATTGAATTTATTTGCAGTTATTGCAGGAGGATTTTCTCACAGTCTACTACTCTTTATAAATGTGTGTCATTGGACCACTACGCAATTTTTCAATGAATAAGTTGAATCGAATACGATTTTCTAAATAGTTGTGAAAAAAGTGCACGTGAAATTCTAGGACGCGTCTACATTTGAAGAATTCTGATATGTACGTGTATTAACCTTTTTCTTCTTTTTAGTTGTCGTAGCAACCGTTGTCTTGGCTTCCTTGGTACCAAGAGCATCAACAGCCGAGGAATCAACTCTTTTCACTGGTTCCCCAACTGGCGGTTCCGGAATATCTCCTGGTTCCGTTTTATTCTCAGCCTCTCCATTCGGACTCCCTTCGTCCTCACGATCTTTCGTCTCCTCAAACTCTACGGACGTCACACGGGCAATGTCTTTTTCCAGATCGTTGGTACCTTTTCGTATGAGCTCGTTTACTCGGAAATCTCTTTGGGCTTTTCTGTTCAGAAACAGTTTGGATTTTATTACCACTTCTTCTTCCTCGTCGTCGTTGTCTTTGCGCTCCCACAATGCACCCGTTTTAACTTCAACACTCATCGCGTAAACGTTGTTTTAAATTTTACTGGTTATCTAATTCACCAATGCACTAGAATACCAAGAGTTATGTATCTAAATGTCTTTCAAGATAATACATCAAATCCTTCGCGATTTATGAAAAACTTAAAATTTATTTTAAAAGATGAAATAATTTATAGTGAAGAGTCCTCGCAACTCTATATTTATCCAATTGATAAGCCCGATCAAGTCACAGTTCGAAGAACGAGTAAGAGTTAGGACATTGTAACCCGGGTTTAATTATAGGAAATAGTTTCCACGAGGAAAATCGTATGTAGCAACGCGCATTACACGCATTCACGCATGACAATCCGGAAGTAAAGCACAATAAACATAGCGCACGTGATTACGATGTCACGTGAGGCAAATGGCCAGGAGCATCTTGGGATAGTTAAACAAGTTTCCTCATTTCGGAATATTTTGACTGGTCCAATTCGAAATCGACTGCAGACGACAACTTACTTGTACATGTATCGACAATTTATCATATGTTCAATTGGCAATGAAATTTGTTTAAACCAATTATATCTTCTTTGAAGTTTATTTGATAAAGAGTTTGGGATAGAGACCATTGTAACAAAATTCTGATTTGAAAACGTACGTCGCTTTCTCCTTTTGAAACAATATTTTCCTAAACAGTAGCCTATGGTACAAAATAAGGGGCGGAACCTGTAACTAACAATCAATATATTTTACTGGTCAAATGGAAACGAACTTCTAAATTTCCTTTTTTTCCCCAAAAAATAATTTCTAACCAAACAGAGAAACTTATTTCAATTTCAAATTAGATTTGAACTGTCGTCTTCAGACGAACTCTTTCAATTTAGTGAATGAAGTGTTTTAATAAAGGGTTCGGAAATCAATTAAAATTTAATATTGATCACTATGCCCACGGGGGGATTGAGGAATATATATTTATCCATTTTACCATTCTGTATGTTTGATGAACAGAACACAGCAGAAGGTTATTTCATGACTTTATGACACGTTATGCCCATCGTCATTACAACACATGTGCATAAAAAAGGGACAATACATGTCATTATGCATATACAGTCAAACTTGTGTTAAGAGGCCAGCCTATGGGACAGAGTAAATTGGCTGTTTAAGACAGGTTGGCTGCTTAAAACAAATTGATTTATACTATAAGTCTAACAATGGGACTTTCTGTAGTGGCTCTTTAAGACAGGTTGGCTGCTTAAAAGGGTGGCTGCTTAACACAAGTTAGACTGTACAATCATATTTTTGATTCGGGTTTATCTCTGTTCTTAATATTTTTTCAATTTATCTTTCCGTCCACTAGTTTGATATTGCTAAGTATTGCACCATACATAACCAGACTATGAAATAAATGCTTTCTCAATGACAAAATATTATGAAACAGCGCTAAACTGAATTGTTTTCACATGTTTATAAAGCTTTCCTTAAATCGTCTGCTTCAAGTAAAAAAAATGTCGTCTGCATGTGGTATAAGGTGAATATCACGTCGGATCCCCCTCCCCCTTGTCGGCCGATCTAACATGTATCCGGAAACGTGGACACTTATGTAATGGTCCCTCCAGGAGACAATTCATTTCCGCAACATGTCCGATCCGTCAATCAAGTTTAACCTGATCAGAAATCCAGATTCAAGCGTTTAACGTAGAGTACCAATAATCAGCCATTTTGAAACTCATTCTATCGTCGGATTACCTCGGTAGTTTTCGGAATACACCGGTCGGGCGGGAACAATTCGGTTTAATGCGAAAAGTCCCGGCCCCAACTTACTCGGATGATCCAAGCTGTAACTTAAGAGGAAATATCTATGTCTTGATCATTTAGACTAGGACCCGACCGGTTTAAAGCGAATAGTTCCGGCCTGAACCGATGTTTACCGAGAAAGACCGAAGTATTCCAATAGACGAATGTTTACCGAGAAAGACCGAAGTAATCCAATGTACGAATGAGTTTCAAAATGGCGGATTATGGGTATTCTAACTTAAACCAATCCCTAGTATGGGTATTTGTGACATGTTCAAAATAAATATGAACATTAGACAATAAGATAGCATTAAGTAAAATTATAATAATAAGAAAACATTAGTTAATGCTATTGGGTAGAAATAATTGACATAAGGATAAATTGTTCATTAGGAGCAATTTATCCTTATGTCATAGTAGTTTCCGAAGACTTTTACGGGAGATTCAGCGAAGAGAATTTAACTGGAACTGTTTCAGACAAGGCAAAGTGTCGTTCAAAATCATATTTGATGATATTTCATTGCTGTACGAATGATAGTTATATACATAACATCAATTAATGAATACTTTCCCTCCTCGAATGAAAGGTCAAACAACGGTACGACGAAAGTGACGGTTCGCATTGGACTGTTGAGACTTCTACATGCCAATCAAGAGCGACACTTAACCTAAAAACGTCGAATCAACCATTTCTAATAATTCACTACTATGTAAATGGCGGTCCGGATTCGGCTGTTGAGGTTTCTTCATGTCAATCAAGAGAGACACTAAACTAAGATACGCCGAGTAAACCATTAATAATAATTATCCGATATTAAAAATCAAATCATAATTTAACCAATTACCAAACGAAGAATTATCGACTGTCCCAAATTGAAAGAGTTTGCAGACGACATTTCAAAATGTAAAGAAGTTAAAAAATAATCTTCCGATACGGCAGAAAACATTGTGGGAAAAGGCGAGCAATTTCTCATTTTCCCACAATGTTTTCCAGAGTCGTCTGCAGCAAACTGCTCAAACATCGTTATTGTTGGTTAATGGGTTAAGAGGATCGCCACAAACAAAACGACCATATGGTACACCAAAATCGCTGGAAGGCAGACGGTTTCAACCTGACGTATTGACATGGAACGTTCAAAGCGTATCCTCAAAAATGGCGAGTATATAAATTAACGCCTTCAGGGCAAATTGGTATAAATAAGATACATGTAAAACCACCATTTGAATACATACGTTAGATACATGCAACAGAAACGTATTTTCGGTTGTAACAGTTATGATTCGGCCTGACGTAATAACACGAAACGTTTAAAGCGTTTCTTCAAAAATGGCGAGTTAGAAATAAATTGACGGCTTCAGGGCAAATTGTTGGAAATGAACTACATGTAAACACACCATTTGAATACATACGTTAGATACATGCAACAGACACGTATATTCAGTTATAGACGTTATTGTTTACGTTACCGGATAGTCCATATGGAAATCGATCTCTGGTTCGACGTATTCCTCATCCGCCATCTTGGTAACGTACAACAATGCGACGTTGACGTTCAAAACGTCTGTAACGCTTGTTTGGATACGACAACAACAACAATAATAACAATAGGGAAAGGACACGTGTTATTTACCCTTTTGACAGACGAATGTCGTGGCTTACATTACTGCAGATGCAGACGAATTTTGGAATTATTGTTTGAAAAAAGAGAAATTGCCCATACGAGCGATTCCGTTTTTATTCTAACAATCATTTTTATCAAACCAGTAGACTGTGTTTATATTGTTTGACGGAATTGCATTTATCGTCTACACCTTGTTGCATTTAAAGACGAGTGTACTATTTAAAAGGCAATTTGGTCAAGATGTTACGGTGGACTGACTTTTGTTTTCTGTGCGCGAATAACAATTTTACGTCACGAAGCAGATGGAACACTATGAGAAAAACAGATATCTTCACGGCAAAATTGGCAGAGAATAAAACATATTGCTTGACGAAATTGCGTTATTCATCTACACTCTGTTTCATTTACCCCATAACCAAACAATAACAACATTTGACCAGTTTGTTGCAGACGAATCTGGAAAACAATGTGGGAAAAGGAGAAATTGCTCTTAACGAATTATTTCTCCTTTTCCCACAATGTTTTCTGCCCTATCAGAAGATTATTTTTCATTTTAATCACATTTTGCAATGTCGTCTGCAAACTCTTTGAATTCGGGACAGTCGAAACAAGTGTCTCGTTGTAAGGCAATTTCGTAAATAGCAGACGACGACTTAACTTTTGTTTTCTGTGTGTGAGTTATGGTTTTCCGCCTCATAAATAAGTTTACAAAGCGAACAATTTGAGAAATACAAATATATTAACGATAAACTTCGTGAACTTGGCCGAGACTTTGATACCAAAACCGTAGGAGACAAATAGAAATATATCTATAATAAGGCTGCCTTTGTGCATTCTTCTTTTGTCACTTAGATTACTAACACATATCAAAACAGTACACGGTTTTTCCTATTCATGTTTGACAATTCATAAGTATGGTGTTTAACGCCATAGGAACGCTCTTTCAATTATGTAACTACTTTCCTGGATCCACCAGTACTAGTCTAGGGCCCTGAAGTGACTTGCCAAACGACAAATCCACGAAATTAGAGGTGTCGATGGGGCTCGAACGCGGGCCCGGAAGTTCTAAGTCCGACACCTTAACTCCTGGGCCACACAGGATATTTCATAAATGGGGGTTTAAAGAAAGAAGTTACAATGTATATCGAATGAAAATGAATCGCCTTTTCCCCTAAATGTAGGTTTCCCTTCTACAGATCTTTAAAATCTAAACCACCGAAGAATTGCTAAAATGCCATTGACATGAAAATAAATTGACATACGTGAAGCAGATTTTGTGGTTAACTTTATTAAGTCTTTGCCACATGTAAAAAAAACCTTTCAGTTCTGCTTTTGTGATATGTGAATAGATTGGGGAAAAAATTGTGACAAAAGGAGAAATTGGTTGTCACAAGCAATCTCTCCTTTTGCCACAATGCTTTTTTCAAAATGTTACGTTAGGTGAAAATGTATTAAAAGTCTTACGTGTCTTGCCATCCCCCTGGGTGGTCCACAACAGGAAGACATTCTTGTATAATTGCCTTAGGGAACTGTCCTAACTGATATATAAAACCTAGTCTAGCGTTCTTATCTCTGTGTAAAGTCAATGCCGTTTCGTTATCATTGGGACCGAATTTGAGATTCTATGTACACCAGGCGATGTTCACAGAATACACATTATAGTCCTGCATCTGAATAATCCAGACGTAGATATTTCAATTGACTCAACCAGTACGTCTAATTCAGATGATCCAAGCAGTAACACAATTGCATCTTGGATCATACAAGTTCGACGCACTGGTAAAGTTAAGGACACAGCATTAGCTCTAGCATAGTCTGAAACTTTTTCACTTTCATGCTAAAATCGCCTATGTCACAACGTGCAGCAAATTAAATTGTACACTCTTGATTTGGTTTCCCATAAAAACACGGTTTTGATTTCTTCTTATTTTTTATTCCCAGATAATCATGTTCAACGAAAAGTTGCTGTGTATGATGATAGGGGTAATATCGTGAAACTGACCCTACTTTGCGCATGTTTCGAACTTACGACCATTCTACCCTGAGGTCAAATATCTTTCCCATGTCCGCTCTTCTCCTCGCAATGTTTATTATGGGAAATCATGTGGTGAAGTCATTGGACTCGAATCACAGGGTTCCAGGTTCAACCCAAGTGGTGCTTAGATATTTCGCGAGAGTGCCATTTGGCAAGACACTGCGTAGCCATGTCCTTATACTGGTGAACCCTGGGAAGTCGTTATAACTGAAATACTGTTTAGTTTAAACTTATTTATTTTCTTTCTTTCTTCCTATTATTGTGTAGCATAACTCTGGAGCATCATAATACACATTCCCTGGATGACCTACCAGTACTAGACCAGGAAATGTGTCTTGCCCAAGGACACTCCGTGGTGAAATAGGTGGTTGCCTTCGGGAATCGACCGAGGTTGATCTCTAGTCCCCTACCATTACACCACTGCAGATCCTTACATCGATATTTCAACGACTGTATAACAACATCCAGAGACATCGATCACATGTTATCTATGTCTCTGCAACATCTTACAACTTAGATTAGTCACTCTTCATTCTTCTCTTTGGATATATATACTGTCCCTACACCGAATGTGAATTATTGGATGGTCGAAAAGTGGACCCCGCTAATCCAAGGATTCGATTATACTGAAAGATTGTTGAAACGGTGTTAAACCGAAATCATCGAGGGCTTGGACATTTTACGACGTCACTTGTCAAACCCACCAGAGTTCCGTGCCGAACCGCACTAGCTCAGCTGGTGGCGGGTCCGATTTGACTTACATGGGACCTAAGCTCGAGAACTTGGTCGGCCGATATTCTTTGCGAAATTAGATTGAGTCAATGCGACGCAATTAGTTCGTCAATAACCATTAACCAGTAAGGCCAATGGAATGGTTCTCAAATGACGTTAAACCCTACTGCAATTAATCAAACAACAACCCTTTTCCTTCCAGGTCAGTTTTATTCGGTTTGAAAAGGGACGCTACTCTGGGTGCATTTTGGTCGCCAAACTCATCTTCATTGGTCAATATCTCGTTTCTATCATCTTGCATTACTTTAACCCTTAACCAAACACCAAAATTTTGACTGTCCCAAATTGAAAAAGTTTGCAGGCATTTCAAAATGTGACAAAAATGAAATAAAGTCTTCTGGTAGGGCGGAAAACATTGTGGGAAAAGGAGAAATTGCTCGTTACGATGTTTTCCAGAGTCGTCTACAAAAACTTATCCGTCACCGTGGCCTAGTGGTTAAAGCCTTGCCTCGGGACGACGAGGTCGAAGGTTCGAGCTAGCTACAATTCAATGGTTACCGACTGATATCCGCTGGGCACCTGGCATAGCGATTGAAGTTGAAAGGTACTTGGTATAATCAGTGAAAAGTGTCTCCTAAGCTGGCCCTTTCAATAGGGGTGACACTATAATAAAATAACATTTACCTTTACTTCCTATCCAGATAGAGAGATAGCGAACTTGACATTCTTTACAATCAACGACTCTTTTTCTTCAATCTTAGAACGAAAAAAAAAAAAAATGCCGAACGCGTCACCTCCCACATGTCAGTAATCGTATATGCGTTTGATTAAAGATAAATAAAACGTGAAACAGGTACTTGATGGATGAAAAGAAATTATGTCATTGGAGAAGTGGGCGAAAACAAGAATGTTCAATCCTTTGCGTCCTTTATTTTCTGTCATTATATTCCTACCATTGTTATGGCTGACAATTTCTTCTCAACGCTCGTTAAATAGAGTATTTAAAGTAGAATATCCATAAAACGCAATTTTAACATTCTTTCGTTCGTCGGATTACTTCGGTCGTTCTCGGTCTACATCGGTCGGAACCGGAACTATTCGGTGTAAGGCGACGAAGAAAACAAATTCAAGATGGCGGATTATGGATATTCTACCCTAGTGAGGTGTTTGGTTTATGGACTTCATCTTTTAAAATACTAATTTGACAAAGCTTCCATTTCCCCATTATTGTGAATCCGAAATACGTATGCAGTAGTAGTAACGTAGATTTCTTGGATTTAGTAGGAAAGGGGCTATATTAAGGCTTAAAGTTGCTTGTTCACGTTTGAGAAAAACCGAGTCAGAATAAAATATCAACGAAACAGTTATTGAATTGTTGTATAAAATAAAAATGAAAGTAGTTATTTAAAGGATAATGAATCAGGAAACATCAAAATATATTAATGTGTACTGTCTAAATACGTTAGTTCTCAAAACCGCTGTAACGATTTTGGATTTTAAGTTCACATATTAATAAACGAATACAGGTTCTAAAACTTAAAAACGAACTGATTTTGCTTCCAGTGGCTATTCCGCTGTACGTATTATACAACAGTATTTTTGTTTTTGTTTGTAAAGTTTAAAAGAAATTAAGGTAGAATACCAATACTTCGCCATTTCGAAATTCATTCTGTCATCGGGTTATTTCGGTCGTTTCCGGTATACATCGGTCGGGGCCTGGCCTATTCGCAATAAGCCGAATATTTCCGGCCCAGACCGGTGTATACCGAGATCGACCTACGATGTAAACCGATGACACAATGAGTTTGAAAATGGCGGATTATGGGTATTCCACCTTAAGTATATTTCTTCATATCTTTGAACAAGCAGCTTTAAGTTCACTTTGACTTATTATCAAACAAGAAAGGAAATCTTACACTATTTACCGACTGTGACCGCCCAGGCATCGTGGGGATTCTAAACTAAATTATAACAGCATATTTGCTTATTTACTCGCACTATTGTAGAAGAACGGTCAGCCATTGTGCCTAATGATGAAAGGCACATAAAGGAAATTAACTTATTTGACTTCATGTATATATCAAGTGAATGCGCCGAGGTACGGAAAGAAGAATACAGGGCGGAGTTTGGGGTGGGGGTGGGGGTGGGGTGGTCACAGGCACAGGCACTGGTTTTACCTGGGTTACAGCGTTAGCCTCGGAACTCCATGGCTGTTGGTTTGATTACTTTGCGAATTCAAATTAACCCATTACCAAACAATAACGACATGTAACCACATGCAGACGACTCTGGAAAACTTTTTGGGAAAAGGAGAAATTGCTCGTAACGAGCATTTTTTCCTTTTCCCACAAGGTTTTCTGCCCTATCAGAAGATTATTTTCCAATTTCATGACATTTTGTAATGTCGTCTGCAAACTCTTTGAATTTGGGACTGTCGAACATTTGGCGTTGGGTAAAGTGTTGAAAGGTCTCTATCACAGATTGGGGTTTAAACTTTTTCAAATAAATTGCCTTCAACCGGCAATAAAATGAAAACATAGATTTCTGTAGAAATATGACATTTAGATTATTGACAGCTTTCCAATTCCATTCATGACCATACAGAGCAGTTACTGAACATGTATATTGCAAATATTGCAAACCATTTATACGTTGTTTTACGTTAATGACGATATTTACGTAGAATAGCATATGGCAAATTTAGATATTGTTGTCACGTCGGCCTTTGGAAACGTTTAACCGCTGTTGTCACATGGTACTAGTAAGGTGCGTAAGAAGGAATTCCCGTGTTTAATTATAAACCGGCTTTTCTATAAAAGCTCGAAGGCTCATTTCTAAAGAAATCACGGGGATTCACCAACTTAGAAGGAAAGAGACTGAAAATGGTCTCTGGTTTAGTGACACTGATGGTTTATATAAGATATTTAACGTTTATAGGTCTCAAATCTCTAAGTTAGTTCCATTAATGAAACTATTGTACTATAATATTACACAGCTATCATGTTTGAAGCTATAAAGAATGCCCATGCCTTGGTGTAAGGACTTATATTGAAATCTACGTGACTTTGATTCAAACTTTTAGGGATGGGGGAACATCGCACATGCGCGATATTGCTCGAGCATTGCCTCTTTTCTACACGATAAATCTTTATCATTACGTAAGCAACACATTTTCGGCAGGTAACTATACAATCGAACAGAAATTGAAACGGTCGTTTTCTGGTAGAATGCAAGATTTCGTGGCTTAAGAGCAACTATTCATTTGAGAAATTTCCTCTGTTTCGACAATAATTTAAAAAAAAAGTCATCAGCAGAACCGTTAATTTCCGGGATTTTTTTCTATTTCTTTCAAGAAGTGTTAAATTTAAGTCTGCTGATTTAAAAACTTAAAACTTTGATTTCTAAAAATAACTTTTACATTCCATAGTCTCCGTCGTCTCCTAACTTAATTAATCACGCCGAATCAACGTTTGCCAATATCAAACGTTGGAGTTGCGTGAATACATTTCTAAACACCATTTCGAAGGATATCCGCGGGGATTAACACTAATTCCTTTCCGCTCCATATAAATACATTCGGTTCAAAGTCACACAAATATATATACAAGGCGGCAACAACCTTGATGTTGTCATACCCATTATTAATAGGTATTAGTAATAATGTTTAATACGGTAATATAACTATGTATACAGTATATGTATTTATATATTCTTATCATAGAAATGACTTATAGACCCATGGGGCAGGGCGTTATGAATTGTGTAATGATGATATTTTGGTTAAATCTGCACTTATACCACTTTATTAAACAATTTACTTAAATTGAATTGGCTAACGAGGTTTTTGGAAGCAGGTTGATCTAAACAACATATGTGGAAAGTCTCTTGCTTGCATCATGATGTGAAATGTTTTGCTGATATTTCGGGTTAACGCCCCGAGCTATTACTTAAATATAAAATAAATACAGTAATTTTTCAGCGTATTTCAGGGGTTTTCCTTAGGGTTGTGCCATTTACATCAATTTCTAGCACTATCGTATAAAATGTCTTGTATATACGTTCCTAGGGTCACAAACAGTGTCATATTTGTGTAAGAAGAGCTTCTGGCTTATCCTGTGATATCATACGATTTGTTCAAAAGCTAGTGAAAAAGTATGAAGTACCAAAGGCGTAGAAACGTTTGAATCGGCTGCAGCAGCATAACAAAACGTTTCTACCCCTTTTGTACTCCATACAGGAACGAATGACAAATGTTGGTTCAAGAAAGAGTGTGCGTTTGTACTTTCTCGTCTGCAGTCGTTTCGCCTTGCTGGTGGTCTTCTGATATCGTGATATAACAGACGAATTGTTAAGATCTGCGTTAAATCGCAAACTATAATGTCGTGATTTAATCAAATGAATGTTGACTTTGGCGTCAAATAATGAATCACGTACAGGTGGGATGACCAATGAAATCGCATACGTTTCCATACGTACCGGCTCAAATTTAATCCTATAATCCGCCATTTTACTTTCGGATCCAATAGGGGATTATCATAAACATGTGGACTTTAATCGCTTGTTCCAATGAACGAGTGGTTAGTGGACTGGTGGTTAGAGTACAGAACTTAAAATCACATGGACCCTCACTGCTTTGGCTCGAACCCCGGTGACGGCATTTGGACTTCCACGACTGACTATCCCAGTTGACGGAATGTCGATGGTTCTTTCCGGCTTGACAAGCCCTTTTGTGCAGTCAAATTGGTGGTTTTCCTCCATCATTATGAGCTTTTATCTGTAATAGAACTGTAGATGGGAAAATGCCAGCTCTGGATATCAAAGGATTGCCTTGATTTGTACCCGTAAATGATAAAAAAAAAAGACGAGAAAATTTGAAAATCAAAATAAGATATCGTTGAAACAACACAGTTTTTGGATTTTTGTCTGATATACAATTAATAGAAGCCGTTGAAAGCATAATTGATTCAGGAAGCATCAATTGAACTAAGTATGTTTAAGTTTTTATGCGGTAGATCTCAAAAGCGATGTCGCGTTTTTGGATTGAACAACATGTTAATTCAATGTTAACACACTTTTAGGAGTTAAAAACGATATAGTTTTGCTTCCAACGACTTTACTTCTGTGCGTAACATATAACAATACAGATGGGTTTTTTCCAGTTTTAATGAAATTAATTTCCTCTAACTTCAAAATTCCCTCACATTTTTGAACAAGCAACCATTAACCATATAGTGCTGGAACCGACTTCATGCTTATGAAAACACGTTGGATCCAGGCCAACCGCCCAGTAAATTGGCGGCTGGCCTGTGTTCGAACCTGTTTGCTACGCTGAGTATCCTCAACCAAATTAAGCAAATAGTTCAGGTTTGGGAAAGCAGATTACACAAAAATCCATATTTAGAAAATTACTCAGCGTTTAAGAGTTAATATGCACTGATTCTGTTGAATAATTGAAAACTGTTTGTAAAGTGTTGTTACCCAAACAATTGAACTCGTTGCTGTTCATGTCATTCTTAACCATTATAAGAATATATAGAGTAATTTCTTAATCTGGTATAATGGTTATTAATACCCTTTCCTTATTCTGCGCACCATGCAGCAGACGAAATTAAAAAATAATTTTAAAAAGATGGCGAAACGTATTAATGAAGATCTTTTCGTTTGCTAATACAACACGTAATCATTGTGATACATCGTTATGAGCAAATTCTCACTTTTTCACAATGATTTCAAATTGTTATATGATGTAAAGTCGAGTAACTCATTTTGCTTTTACAGTTCACTTCGGCACATTTGCTGCAGACGAATTGATAAACAACGTAACAAAAGAATACATTGCTCGTAATGTGTAACCAGTCTTTTCGCAACAATTGTTAGTATCTAATATCTAATTAACATACAGAAAGTGCATCATTTAAGCGATATTTGGTCGTCTGCTGTCGCTTTGAATTTGGATCAGTCACAAATCCCCGAAATGAGGAAATGCGGATTAAAGTCGGCTGTGGTAATAACATAAAAGGGTGAAACACTCTTAAAGCACAGTGTTTAGCATAAAGCACAGTGTTTAGCATGGTGCAGTGCTTAACATCGACAATGTATGGAACAAAAGGAAATTTATGCCACCGCCTATCGATGAAGAATTTGAATAAATCGGTCTGACATTTGAGAACGAGTGTATTTCGTACTTTGGATCGCTTAAGCGCTAGTGTTTAATGGTTTAATGAAAGGAAATTCGACAATAAAATGCAGTTTGTCATTTCGATTCTTAAATGGATAATTTATGACGTGTTACATGAGAATGGAGTTTTTAATGAAAACGTTTGAATGCATCATGCATTTATTGGATTAAGACTTTTAATTTATTTTAGGTAAGTAAATCTTTTTCCCGTTTAATCATAGAGTAGAATGCGGTTTCGTCCACTTTCAAAGCAGCAATATCTTGTACATTGTACAGTCTAACTTGTGTTAAGCAGCCACCCTTTTAAGCAGCCAACCTGCCTTAAACAGCCACTACAGAAAGTCCCATTTTTAGATTTATAGTGTAAATCAATTTGTGTTAAGCTGCCAACCTGTCTTAAACAGCCAATTTAATCTGTCCCATAGGCTGGCCACTAAACACAAGTTTGACTGTATATAGTTTTCATATGAGCGCTCGGTAATTGCAATTATCTTTCGATTATTCATTTACGTAGTGTAATATTGATATGATTAATATTACAAACCTAACTGTTGTTGTATGGGTTGTTTTATATACTTGCTTTTATGTTATTTTAAACAAAATGTCTACTTAAATACCCATATCAGTTTCTGTTTTTATTTTCTCCATATAGACTTTATCCCTTCTTATAGCGTGTTCATTTGTGGAACATGCATGCATAATCAAGATAATACATTCATGCTAAACATAGAAACATATATACAGGTGATAGTATTTGTTCTCCAGTAAAGTTCCATTTATCACAGCCTTTTCACCTCATTTCAAACAACTTGAAATATCATTCATTCGTATTTTGTGCTTATCAAGAAAAAAGAAATGTTTTGTCGGAAATGGAAATCATTTGTCGTCCCTTATAAAGATGTAGTGAACGAAGCTACATCCTCCTGATTTCTCTCTCCTAACTTCAGGAAACTCACTTTAAGTGATTGTTAAAAACAGAACAGAACATACATTTTATTTGACAAATACACGTGACAAAGTAATGTTCACATTCAAATATAATCTTGATTTAAGAAACATTCGATAGGCGTTCGCACCGCACTTACAGTAATACTCAGAAAAGAAGGAAAAGAGATATTCTAAAAACGAATGAAATCAAGCTCGAAACAGCTCATACAATTCCTATTCCAGAGCCGACTTCAACGTAAACTTTCTCTACGATTGCTGCTTTCCTTTCCTACCCACGATATAGGATCGGATGACACAGCATTCTAAAAAGATTAACCAGTACGTTTCAATTTTTTTCTCAAACTCAATTGTCTAGTTCTCTGCTTAAGATATAATTTGGTAAGGTCGTATTAGACATTTCAACTTGAAAAATACGTAGAAACGGTCGTGATAAAAACAGAAGGTGCAAGTTATTACAAATTACTTTTGATTTATGCATAGTTTATGGGGTATGGGTCTCTTTCCATCCATTACAAACTGTGAATCGCAAAAAAATATCATAATTCATTTCTTCATATTGACAAACTTTAAAGCACTATCAGCAGAATACTTACAAAAAAACCACAGTGACAAAGGGATGAATTGCTCGCAAAGAGCAATTCTTCCTTTTGTCACAATGGATTTGAAAATTATCCCCAAGAACCAATGTTATTTTTTCCTATCTTTTACTTGTTTGTCGTCTTTTGTTGCTTTCGATTTCGACCGATCATGTATGTGTACGAAAGTCTTGATCAATCGAGGAGGTGTTTAACAATAAATATCTAAGACTTCTTATTCGAACCGTTCGCCAAGGATCCATTTTCTGTCGGAACCAATTAGATGGGTACAATGGCGATGGGTCTAAAATGAGACTCATTTGAAATATTGGTTATTAGAATGATTCTTAAGGTGGAATACTCATAATCCGCTATTTTGAAACATTTTCTTTCGTTGGATTACTTCGGTCGTTCTCGGTATACATCGGACTGTTGGAAAATGCTCTGCACGAGTCAATCTTTTTAGTAAAAACATAGTCCTATTTTATTGCTAAATGAAAAAAAAAAACTACATATGAATTGGTACAAAGGTTTTAAGCTTATTGAGTCCATCTCCTAAACAAAGACTATCCTTTGCACATTGGCCACTCACTGAAATAAAAAAGCAAATGGTTATTTTAACACATTGTTTGATTGTCGTCTGCTGTTGTTTTCAATTTGAACCAGTCGCGAACAGATATGAGGGAGATCTTTTCAAAGTCGCTCGAAAGGGAGCTTTCGAAAATGGCAGCTTAATTTGTCAAATCGGATTACATGTATGTGAATGTATATGTGTTTGTAATGGGGAGAGTAGATCTTTATAACTCGATAGATAATTAGGTTTGTAATTGACTTCATATATCTCCAATGTAGTTAGTCCGAATGATCCAGACGTAGATATTTCATTCTACACAGTTACAGCTTGGATCGTCCTAATTAATATAAAGTTTACGTGTATTCACTTTCAAGCCATGAAACGTTCTTTTGACGAAGATCTTTTCCTCTGCAACAAATATTAATTCTGATACCATGAACTTTGGGAACATTCAGGCATATTGTCTTGAGAGTCTTATACAATATCATACATGCAGATACTAGTTTTGGTCTTTGCTATAAAATAAATACATAGCGACAAGTCAAAACCACATATGATGGAGTATGTTGTATAAGTGTTCAATATGTCATAAAGGATTATATGAGGAATAAATAGATATACAAGTGGTGGTACAAATAGGTCAAAACTATAAAATAAATGAATAAATGGAATGATCAGATCAATTTAAATGACTACTCAGATTTAACCTAAACCGTATTGACCTTATATTTGGTAAATAAACATTTAAGTCAGCCCATTTGCCGTACCAGAACTTATTAAAACAAACACAGCACAAAAACTAATAAAAGATCCGGGCTAGGGTATATTTGACCTTGACTAAGTGTTTTCCATACATTGGACAGTACGAACAACACAGCAAACTGCTGGTACATCTGGGCACCAATATGTATTAGTCAAAATAATTCGACGTGGAGATTCCTTTCTATTTTCTGATGGGGCAATCTAACAGTGGGATATTACCCGATACAAAAAGTGCTCAATATTTTCCTGTCGCGCCAAATTAGTTTGACTGCACTATGTATATGTAAGAGCAATTGTAACTTATCAGGTATTTACGTGATCTGGAAAATACACCTCGTATGTAGGTAGATGGTTATAAATTCCAACTATTAAAGAATATCTAAAAATATAACAATTATAAGTAACCATGACGGACTACAAAGTAAATAGGTAATCATTGACAATAGCGATAAACATTAGAAGTTCATCAGAGTTATTTCCTTTGGTCGAAAAGTCTTCAAATATCGTATGCTACATCGGTATTTAAGGATCTTATGCGTAAGAAAAAGGATATATACCAAAGAATCAAAGACCTACAGGAATAAAACAGTTTGATGTTTTACACCAGATAATCAGTATTCATAGATAAGATTTTTGGCGATAACAATCAAAGTAACGATAGTATCATACCTAGCTACTCTTTTATACAACCTTGACAAATTCTGCCATTTTGGAGCTTATAACTAGATGTATTCGAAATGGAAATTTTGAAAAGGCGAACCAAAATGTCTAGAGGGAAGGCGGCGTTATCTTTTTCTGTGTATTATTGATAGAAATCTTCGTGGCAAAAGGATAAATTGCTCAAAAAGAGCAATTCATCCTTTTTGTCACAATGATTTCTGAAACAGATGCAACAAAATGAGGCATTATTGATAAATGGAGTAAAACACAGCACTCGTTAAAGTAAGATGATAAAAACAACCCAAAGTTACGTTAAAGGTCAAATGATCAATTTATCCCTTTGTCACAACGGTTTCTGAAACAGATGCGCGAAATGAGGTGTAATTGATGAATGGGGTAAAACACAACACTCGTTAAAGTAAGATGATAAAAATAACCCGAAGTTACGTTAAAGGTCAAATGAGCAATTTATCCCTTTAACACAATGAATTCTGTTACACATGAAACAAAACGAGACATTATTGGTTAATGAGGTAAAACACAGAACCCATTGCATTTGTAAGATAACGAACAAAACATGAATTACGTGTAAGGTCAAGGGTTAATCATTGTGATGATTTGACAATTTACATTTATTGAATTGTTTACAAATACGCGGCACCAAGCCAGGCAAATATGGGACTAATATAGAAGCCATACAAAATGTTGTACAGGCTGTTTTCAATCGAGAATAAAATTTTTAGCGCCCTTTACATAATGGTATTCGTTCGTGTTTCTTTCCCTCTTTTTCTGGAGTGGGTTTTCTTTTATCCCATCAATACGTTTTCATTTATATTACAATAAATGGGTAGTCTAGTTCAAGCTTATATTCAAGCCATTTATCAAATCAAATGATTGAAATAGAATTTTAATTGTGTCTCGAGTATTGTGTCAAGAGTTTTACTCGTGAGATGTTTATTTCAAACGAGGGCTTGTTGTAATTCCATCGCTTTAATTAAAAATACGAAAACAGCAGCCATTTGATAAATGATGAAAACGGTCATATCAAATTGCTTTACTTCGATTACAATGTGCTCATCCCGAAACATATGTGGAACAGATAATGTACAATACAGGTTACGAAATGCAAGGAGCATGGATGGATGCACTGGCAACCGTGTTATAACTAAGAGACTGTTGAGAATAGCTAGTAACGCTAATACGGTTCAACAGAGGGGGTCCTGCGTGACCAAGAGGCGGACGTAGAACTTTGGGTCCCGGGATCGAGCCCCCACCAACGCCTCTTGTTTCGTTGGAGTGACCTTTGACAAGTCACTTCAGAGCCCTAGCCCTTTTTTAAATAAAACGTTTAGTGAAACGGTACCTAGCTGATAACGTTTTAATCGTAAATAGTTATTTAATTTGTTAAAGACCCATTTTCCCATGAGATATCCACATAGCAGAGTCGCTGACAATGTCATTTAAACTAATCTGTCTATTTTGTTTACCAATCAATGGATCTTTAAATCATTCGGTGTTATAACAATGTTTTGTTTAACAATTAACACAGTCAAACGCCGGGGTTTTAGACAAGACGAATTGCAGCGAGATAAGCAAATGACATTCAATGTCTTGGCCATTTAAAACAAAAAGATGGTATCTTCAACCATGTTAATAAAGGGCATACGATCTTTTAGCTATACAGCTATTGATGTATGTTATAGAATAGGGTCTTTACTCATTATACCTCGGCATGTATAGCGTGATCTAAGAGTGTATAATATCAGTATTGATATGTATGGGATAAACATTGCAATAAAAGAAGTGCATTGAAAGAGTTCGTTTGAAAAGCGTGAAATAAGTTTGTAATATGAATGTTCTATTGATGTGTAGTGATAAAAGTAGAGCATTGTTAGTGTTCGTTTGAAAAGCGTGAACTAAGTTTGTAATATGAATGTTCTATTGATGTGAAGTGATAAAAGTAGAGCATTGCTAGTGTTCGTTTGAAAAGCGTGAACTAAGTTTGTAATATTAATGTTATATTGATGTGTAGTGATAAAAGTAGAGCATTGTTAGTGTTCGTTTGAAAAGCGTGAACTAAGTTTGTAATATGAATGTTCTATTGATGTGTAGTGATAAAAGTAGAGCATTGTTAGTGTTCGTTTGAAAAGCGTGAACTAAGTTTGTAATATGAATGTTCTATTGATGTGTAGTGATAAAAGTAGAGCATTGCAAGTGTTCGTTTGAAAAGCGTGAACTAAGTTTGTAATATTAGCGTTATATTGATGTGTAGTGATAAAAGTAGAGCATTGTTAATGTTCGTTTGCAAAGCGTGAACTAAGTTTGTAATATCAATGTTATATTGATATGTAGTGATAAACGTTGCAGTAAAAGTGGTGCATTGCAAGTGTTCGTTTGAATTTACTTGATGGTAACTTGACCTTAATCGACTGGTGTGGAAGCGGTAAGTCTTTGAATGATTCAAAGAAATTCTTTTATAATTATTGGACTTATAAATAAGCTTTTACGCCGCTTTTAACAGTCTGTTTATAATATAACGGTGGACGATGTCCTCCGTGTTATCTTACATTTACTTATTGAATGACCTTTGCAGACTTCATAAACAACCCATTTTTTGTGCTCGTGAATGAACTCTACAAGAAGGGCTTAGCATATGGGTGAAAAACATTCAATTGGGGGTCTTACGCCGTTTAATCATTTCTGACTGGCTTGCTGTATGTCTGGCTGAGTGGCTACATGTCTGGTTTATCTGGCTGTGTGACTGGCTGTATGACTGCCTGACTGGCTGTATGGCTGGTTGTATATCTGGATGTATGTCTGGCTGACTGTATGTATGTCTGGCTGGCTGTACGTCTGGCTGGCTGTATGACTTGTTGTATAGCTGGCTGTACGGTTGGTTGTATGTATGACTGACTGGCTGGCCGGTTGGTTGGCTGTACGACTGGTTGTATATCTGGCTGGCTGGTTGTATAATTGGCTGACTGGCTGGCTGTATGTATGGTTGTATGCTTGACTGACTGTATATATGGCTGTATTGCTGGTTGATTATCTGGCAGTATGGCTAGTTGTATATCTGGCTGACTGGATGGTTGGCTGTATTACTGGCTAGCCGGCTGTATGACTTGTTCTATAGCTGGATGTATGTCTAGCTGGCTGTATGTATGTCTGGCTGGCTGTACGTCTGGCTGGCTGTATGACTTGTTGTATAGCTGGCTGTATGGCTGGCTGTATGGCTTGCTGGCTGTATGGCTGGCTGTATGGCTTGCTGGCTGTATGGCTGGCTGTACGGCTGGCTGTATGGCTGGCTGTACGGCTGGCTGTATGGCTGGCTGTATGGCTGGCTGTATGACTTGATGTATGGCTGGCTAGCTGGCTGTATGGCTGGCTGTATAACTCACTGTATGACTTGGTGTATGGCTGGCTAGCTGACTGTATGGCTAGCTGGCTGTATGATTTATTTGGTGGCTGTCTGTGCGTCTGGCTGGCTGGTTGGCTTTAAGCCTGCCATTTTATCTGGTTGGCTCTATGAATGACGTTTTGTAGACGTTTTGTAGGCTTTCTTTATGAAAGGATGTCTGACTAACGCAGTACGACTCTCTTCATTTGTTTTTGTTCATTTCGATAATTATTTAAAGTTTGAATGCGACTTTTCATTTCAACAGAATTTGTTTAAACTCATTTAAAAAGTTTTCATTCACGACTCTCAATACTAGGTAATGAAAAACTACCGCGACCAATTACGGGCAAATCGAATTCAATCAAACAATTAATTGGTTGAGATAAGTGATCAAATAAGGACGTATGGGACCATATCAAATCGTTCTCCAAGCCAATATTGGACAACGTACGACGTTTAAACGAATCATATGTATAAAGTTTACAGGCATTTAACCTATTACCAAGCAATAACGACATTTTACTACTTTGTTGCGGACGACTCTGGAAAACATTGTGGGAAAGGAAGACATTGCTGATAACGAGCAATTTCTCCTTTTCCCACAGTGTTTTCTACTCTATCAGAAGATTGTTTTCCAATTTCATCACATTTTTAAATGTCGTCTGGAACTCTTTCATTTTGGGACAGTCGGAAATTTGGCATTTTGTAAAGGGTTAAACGATCATATTATGTTACGTTTTTTTAGATAAATAATTGAAACAAATGAAGGACAGGTAACAAGAAGCAATTTCCCCTTTTGAAGCAATGTTTTCAGTCGAAAATTCTGCGTTTTGTATAGGGTTAAACGAACAGATTATTTTAAACTTTATAACGATGTATCATTGAAACAAATGAAGGAAATGCACACAAGAAGCAATTTCTCCTCTTGAAGCAATGTTTTCAAATGATTTTGGGTATGTCTGAGCATGTCTGCATAAGCACTGTACTAATTATGTACATTGTATACGATGTACTTCTCGAATTCATCCATGCCGAATGATGGAGTTGAACTAGTGCTGGTTGATCCAGGAAAGCCGTAATGTAACCGAAGAATTGTTGAAACGGCGTTAAACACAATACAAACAAACTGTTGTACCAGTTGAATACATGAATCTTAGTCCACCTATCTTAAGCCAGGTATCGCAACATAGCTGAATAATTGTTAACGCAGGGTAAAAGACCAGTAAAACATGTATTTTTAGCTTGATACCCGATTAAAGTGCTCATTTTGTGGTGTCTCAGATTAATTTTCGACTAAGTATGACTTTGACCAATCAGAAGCTATATTATTGAATTCAACTCTGAACTGAGAACGATAATTGCTTTTCAACATCGGTTCCAGATAATGGTATGAGTACATTAGGGTAGAAAACTTATAATCCGCTATTTTTAAACTCATTCTTTCGTCGGATTACTTCGGTCGTTCCCGGAATACATCGGTCGGATTCGGAACTATTCGCATTAAACATCGGTCTCGGCCGAAACTATCCGCATTAAACCGAATAGTTGCGGTTCCGATCGATGTTTACCGAGAATGATCGAAGCAATACGACGAAAGAATGAGTTTCAAGATGGCGGATTTATTGGTATTCTACCCTAAACATGGTGACTCATTTCAGCAGGCCTTGAGGAGCTGGGTGGTTGAAATGAAAATCTTCGTTTTGATTATCGATTATATTTAAAAGAATACTGTATTAATAGAACCATGGTAAAAACGAATTAAGCTATACAATACAATGCAGTTGTATGTTCATAAACCACTTTTCAATCATGATTATACGAAATGCATGCATGTTGATAGGGAAATAAACCGCTTCTCTATATGAAGACCGTCTCGGTTTTCGTCGGTGTTAAAAGCAAAATAGCATATCTGTTTATTTTACATAATGCAAATACGATCTTTTCACTGTATATCGATGTTATTTCACTGAGCGAGTTACAACTAAACAGGTGTCTTTTTACGTTATATTCTTATTCAATGAAAATAATGGTGGATTTAAAAGAGCCTGTTCCATACCAGTAATTAACGCTGTCGATGGATCTTGTCTTTGTTGAGAGCGTCTTTGAAGTAGAAATATATATAATGCACGAAATGCAAACAACGATTCTATCGTAATGTAGATGTAAAATGCACACAAAGTCTCGAGCTTTTCATTCATGAAAAAAACACGTTTTAATGGATTTGCATTGGACGGGAACAACGTTATAGAAAAATGAAAGATTTCCATAACTGCCAATTTCAGTATTTTGCTCATGAATCTCATTTCGATATATACATTTTTCTTAGTTTATCATTGTTGTTAGATGTTGATTCCATTTCGAGTAATCATAAAGTCTCATATCTTGGGATGTTTGTGAGCATTCTTTATTTGGAGTTCATTGAAATTTGCAGCGGACCACATCGAAGTTGACTTAAACCGTCCGTGCTAATCGTCATTGTAAAACATCAACACTGAAATTATTTTTGATAAAAACTTCAAAGGCATGACATACGATGAAGACATGCACCTGTCGCTTTAGGTTTGCATTCTCGTCTAATGGAAAACCATTTAAAATCCCCCTATCTAACATAGAATACGTAAATTATGGTAGAATACCGAAAATCCGCCATTTTGAAAATCACTCTTTCGTCGGATTACTTCGGTCGTTCTCGGAATTATTCGCGTTGTAAGTTGTAAAAACTTGTTTCACAATCGATGTAACATAACTAAGTTTTAACTGTAATTTCTAATTGGTCAATATGTGGACGGCGGTCAAGGGAAGATCGTCGAAAGTACAGCAGAAAAGTATTGACTTAGAAGTGAAGACAACACGACTCCTGCGCTTGAAATATTTATCTTAATTTTAAACGCACGTCTATTTTTCATTCATAAAAACAATGATACCGTTGACATCCAAGCGTTACGACAATTTTGTAAACGTATCCGTTAAGTTACGAATTCTTTTGAAGCGGGCCCCTGAACCTTTTATTGGTCAACTTCTTAGTTGTTTAGTCAAATATCAAGTCTTCGGTACTATACTGAAATAGGTATCAGAAATGCTTGCAAATCTTACTTTAGTCTGGCATTAACGTTTATAGTGCTGGAACCGACGTCAGGCTTATGCAAACAGGTTATATCCAGGCCAGCCGCCAAGTGAATTGGCGGCTGGCCTGTTATATAACCTGTTTGCTACTCTGAAAATCTTTCCTCATCACAATTGAGCAGATATCAAAGGTTTTGGATAGCAGACGACACAAAAATCTATTTTTAGAAAATTACCAAGCAGTCTAAGGGTTAAGCTCAGTATATGTACAAGTCGGTTAAAGTAGTAAAAGGTCGACACTACCCAAAATCCTGTATTTATCATATTCCGATTGCAATACAGTTAACACTTGCCCTAATTTAGAACGTTTGGTCAACAATATTTCAAAATTTAACGCCTCGGTACAAGTCACTAGAGTGAAATACGAAAATGATACCTTATTCGATGTCTATACCGTTATTGCGACAAAAGGAGTCGTCAGCTCCGAAAAGTCCCACCTTTTGTCTAAATCGCCCAGGGGTTTTCATTATACGTGAAAATATGAGACATGAAAATTTATATAGCGTAAAGGATTAAATATGATTTTATATGATTTGACCGACATATGAACTAAATGTCTAAGTTCTTTATCTCCGTTATTACTCCTAGTCCCTTAAACTTGAAGTGGATAATCCGACAGCTATAATACAATAAAACTATGATATAATCGCGGTCGAAATTGACTTATTATAAAGAATAGTAAACATCTTGGACCGAAATCATATGGGTAATAGCAGTTTAAATAATCATTTGCATCGTTTGATGACATTCATAATTGTTAGTCAGTTTTTCTTGTCATTTCCAAAGTCTATTGCACTTTGGCGTCTGATAAATTTTGCATTTTCGAATTTAAAAATTACCTGGTTGGTGTCTCGATATCTTACATTTGAAACAACGTCACGAAAGGTAAACCAAAGTGGTTTTGCATATAGAGGATGCTAAATGAATGTAAAATGCAATTTGGTTGACCATGCCAAAAAACCACACACTTCACTTCTGTTCTAGTTTTATTGATCATGGTTTAACATCGCAATAGCAGTATTTCGTTTTTTTTAGTTATGCACAGAATATAATTATATAGAGGGCGACAGTGGTGTAGAGGTATAGCGTCGGCCTTTTGTTCATAGGGTCCGGGGTTCGATCTTCGTTAAGCGAGGTGAAAATTGCCGGGACTAGCCCTCAATTCGGCGTGAGAACTCGTTTGGTGTCAATAAAGCAGTCATCGAGTGAATTGAATAAGCTTTAAACTTCGATGCCAAGAAAAAGTCAAAACTAATGATCGAGGAAGGCCCTCAAATTCGACTGTCCATTAGGGCCTGTCAAGCCGGGTAGAACCATCTACCCTATCTTACATATTGCAAATTATATTCAAACGTGTGTTAACACCAAGTTAAAGTATTAATTCTGTAGACTTTTCCTAATCCCCGATTACTGTAAGAACAAAGAGGTTATTACAGATACATGTATAAGCTTTTACAACCCCGTCGCTCTTAAGGTAGAATAGCCATAATTCCGCCATTTTGAAACACTTTCTTTCGTCGGCTTACTTCAGCCGTTCTCGATATACATCGGTCTTAGTCGAAACTATTCGCTTTTGTTCCTACACAGACCGTTACTCTAATGATCCAAGCTGTAACTGCGTTAGAATGTAAAATCCAAGTCTGAATCGTTCAGACTACTCTAGAGCGATGTATAAGAGAACGACTGAAGTAATCCGACAAAATAATTAGTTTCAAAATGGCGGAGTATGGGTATTCTACCTTAAGCCATGCGTGTCACCTTCAATAGAATTACGTCGATACGGTCTCTTGTTATTAATACAGCTTTAAAGATGCTTGTTCACATTAGCGAACATTTGAAGGTTAAAATAAAATGACGTTGAATTAATACAGTTTTTGATTAAAATTAGCTATTGAAAGCATAATTGATTCAGGAAGTGTCAATATATCAAAGTATTTGCAGTCTATAGAAGCGATGACAGGCGAAATCACGGGATTTCAGCAACTTAGAAGTGAAAAAAAATGTGAAAATGGTCTTTGATTTAGTGACAAAGATAATCAGTATCATACTTTAAAGGCACACGAAAGGATATGAGTAGAAATAAATTATTGAAAAAAAATTGATGGCGTTCTTTTATTATGTTCATAAAAGTCATGAACATTCATTCATAAATGCTGTGAGACCCTATCTAATAAACTCCTTTAAAAAGGTTATTTTGTGCTTCAAATATACTTGTCTCCAATTCAATTATGTTTATAAACAATCTGTTTGTTTACATATGTAAAATTACGAATTGATTGGTCTGTTCAAACATGTGTGTATCACGTGACTGAGTTATATGTAAAGAATCAGGTAATCTGAATTATTAAACTTGCCAATTTGGGTTATTTCTCATTGGCATTTAAGTTTTGCTGGTGGCTTTAATTTTTATTACTCACAGAACACAATTGATCTCAAGTATCTTCAGTGAACTTCTAACAGTCAATTGTAAGCACTGTCAGGCCGCACCTGACCCTTTATAGATTAATGTATTACGTTGTCATTTAAACTTTCATTCGAATTAATCTTCAAATATTTATTCATCACTTAAACATAGAGGTATCGAGAGGAATTTGAATAGCAATACACTGAAGACATGTAGGATTTCAATAGCTTACGGAAGAATCCGAAGGAATTTTATTTACCTTTGAAATATATAGTGATTAACCAATTGCCAAATAGTAATGACATTTGACCCGTTTGTTGCAGACGACTCTGGTAAAACATTGCAGGAAAAGGAGGAATTGCTCGTGACGAGCAATTTCTCCTTTTCCCACAATGTTTTCTGCTCTATCAGAACATTAGTTTTCAATTTCAACATATTTTAAGATGTCGTCTGCAAACCCTTTCAATTTGGGACAAGTGAAAATTTGGCGTTTGGTAAAGGGTTAAGCATGGAAAGTACAATATACCCATTGCATCTTGTACCATGCATTTCATCATACAAAGCGTTTAACTCAAGCGACACTCGTTGGTCGATCTGGATTAAGTATATTTGCTCAGAATTAGATTAATACTCTACAATAGAAAGGAAAAAGGATTAACAATCACTGTAAGACTCGTTGACAACTGCCCTAAGTATGTAAATTATTCAAAACGTATTATACTAAGGAGATATGCAAATATTTACAGACGCGTTAGCTAGGATACCGGACCATTGAAGAGAAATCTTGGTTAAAGACACAGTTACCAAAAAAAGAAAGGTTTAAAAAAGAAAATAAAAGTGAATTGTTCTATATGTATAGCAAATATATAGTATAATACATATTTTTTTATTACTGGTACCTGGGGTTTGACCCTTTCCCAAACAACAAATTTTTGACTGTCCCAAATTGAAAGAATTTGCAGACGATATTTCAAGTGATGGAATTGGAGAATAATCTCCTGATATGGCAGAAAACACTGTGGGAAAAGGAAAAATTGCTCGCACAATGATTTCTAAGGTCGTCTGCAACAAAGTGGTCGAGTATCGTTATTGTTTGGCAAAGGGTTAAACATGTTTTATTGTAAAATATTTTTTTACAAATGAGTTGGGACGGAAGTTTTAAGCTTGTTGAGTCTCTCTTCTAAATAACATAACATCATTACACTCAAAGCATTACAAAAAATATGTTACAATTGTAAATCTTGCATAAATGCTTTTGAATTATTTTTGAAGCAATTGCTATATGAGATATACCGCATGCAGACTGTACATGTTAAAATGAATTGACGCTTTCCTAATTAATTGTACTTAAAATAGCTTCTTTTAATTGTTTTTTTTTTTTCAAAAAAGAAAAGAAATACAAGAACTGTGTTATTGCAACAACATCTTATATTGACTTTCAAATTGTTAATTCTGTGAACTCGCACCTTTAAATCACATATGAAGTATTTGGAAAAAGAATTTCATGTCTGTTTCGAGCAGTTTACCTTGAATCTTCTTCGATGAAGAAACCTGCTTTAGCTTTCCTGCAACAGTATTGAGGTCAAAAAATCTGGTTAACGCTTCAACTGGCTAAATACAGTTAGTCTACCCTCGACACAATTATAAATATAGAAATGACGAATCTAATCAGGCCTATTTAATCTCCTTTCTTATAAGTTGAAACTGACCGTGACTTCTTTTTTCTTTCGAAGTTTCCTTTAATTAGAAATGTATTAGTGTTCTTAATGAGTTGGGCATTATTCTTATAAACCATAGACCGAGAGAGAGGGGGATATTCCAAGTAAATTTTCACCTACAAGAGCATTGTACTAATTACTCATTAGTTGAAACCGGTTTTTTTTCCAAAGTTTTCTTTTCTTTTTTCTTTTTTAGATTTAACCACGAAACACGTACCTTTCTTGTTCTATCTTACAATAATTCTGATAACATGTTTATGATAGATGAAGAAAAAAAGGAGATAAATAGGAAATAGTTTTTTCTTTTTTTTGGTGTATAACTTACTTAATCTATCAATAATCGCTCAAACTAATAGCATTTTTTCGTATCATTAATATATTCCAAAGGGTTTAGCCTAAATCACCGCCTGTACAAAGAGCTAATAGCGTCCGTTATGTACTAATATTATGATTAAATAAAAACATGCATACGTTAATAGAGATCTCGGTGGGTAAAAGTTTAGAGTAGTGTAATTTGTGACACAGATTAATACAACTAGGGCAGTTTGTGAACTTTGGAATACGATTTTATGAACATACAACATATTATGGAATTCAAGAATGCGTGAAAGTCGCTTTTAAAATAAATCTAGCGTTAACTTGGACATACTATTCGGAAACCGGCTTACAGGTCTAAGCAAACTGGATGATTTGATTTGAACATGCGTCATAACGTTTTCAGTGATGGGATCTTTTCAAGAATTGTGATTGCAGTTAGGCCGTTATCAAGTGTATTTATTTCATGATTATTAAGGATGTGATATAAATGCGCCATGACATAATAAGTAGTGATGACTAAAAGCATGTGGCCAGATATCCGTGTTAAGATTTCATTTCAGAATATATATAATACAATTGCAAAAATCGCATTGTTATCGAAATGAGCTTAAAATATTCAAACAGCTTTAACCTTGTATAGTCTTTTTTTCTAAATCAATCTTATTGATAGATGAACTCATAGCAGACTTCTGCAGTTGTATGACGATTCAAGAACTGTTTCAAGATTCAGCGGTGGCCTTTAAACTTAGACAAAGTAATCAATAATGACTATTGCTTCTATAATAGTTTCAGCTAAAACAATTAGAAAAATGGCATACTTCTAGATATAATTGCTTACTTATAAGGAAGATTAAACGTTTTGCAAAGGGAAACGCTGTTAGAATGGTTATGAGAATGTCAAACGAGGAGAAATTCAGCTGGAGTCGTATAAAAAGGCGTATTTCGCGCAGCAAGGTAAATGTGTTTTTGTAACTATAAGCACATGTGTTCGTAAATAGGATTCTCTTTGGCGGTGATGGCTATATTAATATATAGCCAATACCCCCAAAGAGTATTCTTACTACGAATCCCTGTGAGTATAAGGATGTCAAAGGCGTCAAGATTAACACAATATAATAAAGGGCAGGAAATTAAATTCAAACGAAGAAGCTACTTTTTTTTTCATAGCAGAAGAACTCCGAAATACGTCACCTTTCTTATGTTTTTCTTGTGTTTCGAACGTTTCTGAGATTATACAGAGGTACCAATACTTTCTCAGGGTGTCTTTCATGAACAGCAATATAAATTGATAAGGAAAAAGCTACGCGAGATTTCAGATAGAAATTTAAACCAATTCATTTCAGAGTTTGACGTACGCAGTACGACCCGGAAGTGACATCATGCCGACCTGTGTCCCCGCCTCGAATAACCACGTGACCGATGTCAACGCCAACAAGCCACCAGGAACCAATGATTCCAAACTGCATAGAATCGTACGTAGTTTCCGGAATATACATAATACTTGGCTCATAATAAAGTTCTCAACAGTATACATTTAGAATGAGCATTCTTAAAATTGACCCAGAAGAAAACTTTTATTAACATTTCATCTTACTCCTGATATACTCCGAGTTCGAAATACAGACTGTGTCAGCATTCGTTTAAACTTTCGATGAAGACAATGTATTATTTTTGTAACGTATCAAGCAAATAGACCTATAAAAGACACAATCACATTTAATCAGTAAAAACACTGTCGCCAACTGTTCGGCTTTGCTGTCTATTTATATACCCGCATGTTCTCTACAACAATGCAATAGAACCCGAAAGTTGTATAAATGTTCTGCAAACGTGTTTAAACGTTCTGCAAACGTTTATGTAATTCCGATCTCGGAAAAGTATCGTCCCGCCTCTTGGAAACACATGGGAATCGAAACTCAGATATGAAAGAAGTCTTCATTGCACCGCTGCCACCAATGAAACGATCCAGGCAAAATAACCTCTTAAAGACACAATCACATCCGATCAGTGAAAAAAATATCGTTCAACGATCAGCTGTATTGTATATATTTATGTATTATTGAAGTACTATTAAACACCCTACTTTCAATCGAACAAATGTGCGGCATGTTTCACGTCAAAGAAAAGAAATATTTGTTTGGAACCATGGTCCACTATTACACAACTTAAATAAAGCTGAAACAAGCATAAACGTTCAAATTAAATTCAATCTAATACATACCCCCTCCCCATCAGATGGCTTGCCTATTCTGGAAGAAGAAGACGGATGTTGTCGACATGAAGAAGGATTCCACCCTAAAGAAACAGAAACTAACGGTGGACCGGTCCGAGCGTTCCAGACGGGTTCTCAAAATGGAGAGTATGAGGGAAGTACCCACAACCCGCGAGGAAACCGACAAGGACTCAGACCAGCAGTCGTCTGCTCCCAAACAGATGTTTCTGCCGTCGGAAAATCCAACGGGTAAGTTCTGATCTTATAAGATATGAATATATCAGTCCAAAGTCTCAAAAGACACCCGGTTTGTCGTATTGTCGTTGCGTTTGTGAATTATAGAATGACTGTAGGCAAACAGATGTTTTTAAAATCAGAAAATGCAACGAGTGGGCTTTGATCTTGAAACCCAGGACTGTATGAGTCCAAAGCTTCCAACCACATAGGTTTGTTGTTGCGTTTGCGGATAATGGAATGGCAGAAGGTAAAATGATGTTTTAGGAAGTGTAAAATCAAACGGTTTTGTCGTTACGTTTGCGAAAAAAAATATTTAGAACATCAAATATTTCTCATGTACAAACCCATGCAACAAATGTACCAATAACAAGGCACAACTGATCATTTATTGAACGTCTATTTGCTTTCAGCCTCTTTTCTTTCCTACCTTAATCCAACCGTCCGACGCGCATGCTCTGACGTCATCAAAACATCCGCAGACAGCATCAAGCCGAAATCAAAAGAGGCTTTCGTCCAGGACGCAAAATCGGTTAGAACCAGAAACACGAATTACCGGGCACATCGCGTTACTGAAAGGGAACCAGTTGGGACCCGAAGTCTTGGCAGACCACCAAAACTGCCACCCAGAACACAGAGCCGGGTTCAGGCGCCGAAGAAACCTATCGTGGTTCCCGGCACAATGGGAGGGTCCGAGGACGACGTTGGGTACAGCTCGGATATCGATGACCTTCATGAAGAGATACGCCGAATGAACATTAGTCAACCGGAACTGAGAAACACGCATGCGTTGAGTACAATTCGAGGCAGAAGACGAGAAGGTATCTAGGTTTATTTCTTTTTGTTGTCTCATAAGCTACAACAATCACTTTTTTGCTGTTTCACAAATTACAATCAAAATTTTACCTCAAGAAACTCTCAAGCAACAAAATAAAGATCAATCCTAAACTTAATTCGAACAAAGATCAATCCTAAACTTAATTCGTCCAAAGCGTTGTATTTTGCAGTTGATCAATCTATTTGATAAGGTTCTACCGCTTTCATAACAACCGATTTCAAATTTAACCTGTATCAATACAGAACCGTCTATTGATCGGTTGTGTTGTCTATCTATAAACCTGCTATTATCATTAACTATGCAGTAGGTTCTCTTATCTACATAAACGTTTTTCAAACGGTAGGTCTACACATGTTCAAGCAAGAGAGAGTGAGTATACATGTATTTGGCATTCGATAAAACATGACATTATTTCGTCGGTTATCAACTTGATGCTCAATGGACAGAATTTAATGGCTGCCGCAATATAATCGACGATAATGTTAAACACTTGAAAGCTACCGAGGACAATGGGCTCTCCATCTTCTGTTGCAGGTTCCATATCCGTATCCGAAGACAGTGAATCTGATATTGACGAATCCGGGAAATTCGATCCGAACAGACCCCAGAATCCCGCACCGGAAGAGGTACCAGCAGAGAGATTTGCCGATCGCCATCATTCATCACGCGAAACAACGCCGAACAACACCGAGGGGACCGAAAAGACAACATCCGGCGGAAAACGGAAGTCGATGGAACAGGTGATCGACGCGCTCTTCCAGCAGACACAGTGCAACCTTGACCATATATACCAGAACGGGTTAGAACAGTTAGAGGAGATCGAGACATACAGAGGCGAGACGGCGACGCCAGAAACCGCCATGAGGCGCTTAGACGAACAACTTAGGGAAAGCAGCGATGAAGAGGGATGTAGAGTTAGTCCTAATACAAATGGTGACTTTGTGAACAGAAAAGCGCACGATCGCGATAAAAAGCCCGATAAAACTAACGAGAACCCAGCCTCAAAGACGAAGAAGAATCAGCCGAACGAAGTGCTTGAAGAGTACTCACCGGAAATGGACGGTTTGTTGACGGAAGTGACGTCGTGGGCCAAGGACAGACAAACGTGGCTGCTAAATCCCGGTACACATGAACATCTCGGAGCGCGGGAAGAGACTTCCGTTTCGTTTAACGATAGAGTCATTGATCATGTGACAAGGAGTAATGACGATAAATGTAACGAATGGGTTGAGACTCAAAATGGCGAACCTCGCGTTGTGTCCAGCAAAGCGGACCATAAAATAAACGGTATCTTAACGGGTCCAAAGTTATTCAGATCGACTTCCAGAAATCCTTATTCTAGTAGGGTAAGCTTTCACGATGAAAACGACGATCAAGAGACTAAGCTTACAAACCAAAACGAGGAAACTATGAACGACCAACTAGGTCTCAATTCCAAATCTAACAATAGTAGTATTAACAAAAACGGGCTACTCATCGGTAATGCGCCGAACGTCGTACATTTAGGTAGTCTCCCGGGATTCGGGCGCCAACCTGACCAATCAAAGGACGATTTGGATAATCTAAGCATGGTGTATTGCGACGATAGGTCTACGATCGACGATAATCTGTCTGATCTGGATCGGCCACAAACATACCAGCCTAGAAGTCCGGACAGTTGGTTAAGCAGCGTGGTATCATATCCTCAACATGCTAATGCGACTGAAGATACTCATAATGACAGTTTTGAAGGAGCTATACCGTCCGTGCTTGGAAACAGGGAAAAACAGTCAAGCCCGACCAAACGAAGCGCCAGTAGCCCCGCGAAATCTCACCAGATCGTGAGAATCGCCCCGAAAATATTCTCCCCGTTCAGGAACATCGAAAAGCCCAAAGTGCACCAGGAAACCATCCTCTGCGAATCGAAATCGTTTTCGGGAACCAGCAAACCGATGATACGGAACACTCAGTTACGCCCACTTCCTGCTTCAAGACCGCCTCGACCAATGGAAATGCTGAACCAGATGTCGGGTTTAGAGACTCTCTCGACCAACAGTTTCAATGGCACCTCGGGTAGGGACGTGTACAGGGGCTCAAGAAACATGCTGAACGAATTGAACGGTTCAGGTTCAGTCGCCGAGGCAAGCCCAAGGCCGTTTTCCGAGATTCCAGTACGGGCAACCAGCCTTAATACCCACGACAGAGAAGGGGTGCGCAACTCCCAACATGGAGAAATACAACATCATAACCCGAGGCCGAATTCGGAAACTCAACCCGTGAAGCGAATGGATAAGATCGGCATGGGGCATGTGATGGCCACCGATTCGACCAAGGAGAGGAACAAATATGCAAGAGATATCGTGAATTCCTTTCAGAAGAAGAAGATGCAGGCACCGCACCAGCCGCATAGCGCATTCGCTGAGACGAACGAGGAAGGCAAAGATGATCCCGACTCAAACGGGAATAAAGATACCAAACACAAAAGACATACCGTATTCAATAATAGCCTGCTTAAAGGCGGTTACACGTACGACAAACACAGCAGGACTAGAAACAGAGAAATTTCTGCGTATAACGATTCACAGGAGATTATTTACCAAAGCGGGAAAGTATCCGAGACCCCCACGGATGCTAGCGTAAGTCAGTTACATATCAGTGTGTCGGATATCAATGAAACATCGCACCTGCTTGGCAACACAAACAATGCCAATACTGCTCAAAGTGCGCATGCGCCGGGGCGTGCGCATACTGAACAACCCGGTCATGGTATTCATACGTCTGGTAAGACGTTACAAAGCCATTCCCATGGTGTGAGTGGAAAATATGTTCACAATCAGGACGATTTTAATAAGACGGCAGTAAAGTTCAAAAAGCTACGTTCAAGGCGGGATCAGGAGATGGAATGGCTGATGAAAGATGCAGCAGAAACAGAAGTATGAATGCTTGCACATAGATACAGTGCAAGACGGGTTAAGGTAACTTAATGGTGATGTAAGGTAACTTGATGATCCAAGCTGTAACTGTGTTATTATGAAATATCTTCGTCTGGATCATTCGGACCAGAGTTAAGGTAGAATAACCGTAGTCCACCATTTTGAAACTCATTCTTTCGTCTGACCACTTCGGTCGTTTTCTGCACACATCGGTCAGGACCGGAACTATTCGGTTTAATGCGAATAGCTTTGGCCGTGACCGAGGTGCACCTTGAAGGACCGAAGTAATCCGAGAAAAAATGAAATTCAAAACTGTGGATTACGGGAAAGATACCATAAAGCATACTTGTGCGATGGTCCGGGTATAAATTCTGTGATAGAATGTGAATGGAGGGAGTGAAGGTGTATCCAGCTTCCATTTACGTGCATAAGATTATCGCATCATCATTTTTTTAATTCAATATACATGTAACTTATAAGCATATACGTATACTGAGTTGAAACTGAAAAAAAATGTGCAGGTATAAAATCTGTAATAGAAGGTGAATAAAGGAGAAAAAGTTGTATGCCGTTTCCATTTACGCGCAAAAGATATAAAAAAAATCGCTTCTCCATTTTTCAGTTCAATATATCTTTAAGAGTAAATGTATACTCAGTTGAAAGTGATCATAGTGTGATGGTGTGCGTATAAAATCTGTGATATAAGAAGAATAAGGGGAAAAGGTTTATGTCGTTTCCATTTATGCACAAAAAATTTGAAAATCGCTTTACCATTTTTCAGTCCAATATTACATCTTGTAAGCATATAAGTATACCGAGTAAATTAAAGTTGGACATACCTTGCGATGGTACGGGTTTAACATCTGTGATAGAAGATGAATAAAGGGGAAAGTGCAAGCCGTTTCCATTTACATGAATACGATTATAAATTGCTTCACCATTTTCCTGTTCAATTATGGTGTCAGGTTCAAAATTTGTGATTTCGAGACACCATCAACGAAACTACCAAATCAAGGGTAGTATATCAATCCAAAACCTCATTTGGAATTGGGTAAAGCGCAAGTTATGTTTCACTCGGGGAATTATTTCCCATAAACAAAACAATATGTTGATTAAACTCTATAAATCCTTGTTAAAATGTATTAATATGGATAAAATCATGGTGGTGGTAGATCTTAATTTCCATGAGATGTAGTTTTTTCTACTGACTAAATGGTGTTTCACTCAAGCTGTCCAATTTGAGTTATGCGACACCTTCTGCTCACCAAGTCGATATGTTTCTACATTTCAAGTTTACTGCTTTATAACGTGCAAAGACGTATTAAAAACGTACAAAGTTCTTGGCTTAAACATTGGTCTGTATACAAACTTATTTTATTTGTATGGTGTTAAACGCCGTATCAACAGTTTCTTAGTTATATAACGGCTTTTCTGGACCCACCAGTTCTATATACTTATTCTATAACATCTGCAGTTGTAAACGTAAAAAGAAATTGCTTGGTACAATTCCTCGTTTTGTGACAAACAAGTGTCTTTAATTGGCATCGTTAGACGCCGATGGACGTCAAGTTATAACACTAACTATCAAATGTATATTGTTGTTTTCGTGCTTGCCAAATTGTTTGTTAATTGTTGTTTTGTTTTGAATAAAATATATATGTGTGAAAAAATAAAAGGTATCCTCTAAATGAAAATGAATAAATAAATAAAAATGTTCAATTTGTTAAAGCTTGTCAAAGTCAAATGATGATTTGCAAAAGGTCCCTTCCATGAGACCAGAGGTGTCGGTGGGTCTCCAACCCTGGACCCAACCAAGTTCTGTGTCCGCCACCTTAAGCACTGAGATTTGCAGGACCCCATGAAGATAAAGAGTTTAAATCGTCTGTAATATGTTTATGTGTGTCATTTAGTTTAATCATTTAGATATCCGAAATGGCCACACATTGAATATACGACATTGGGTTAAACACCTTGTCAACAAAATTTCAGTAATTTTAATGCTTTCATCGGTACAAGGCGGGGGAACGAAATATATGTAAATGTATATGGGGTTTACATCGTGTCAACATTATTTCAGTTATGTAACAGTGCGGTCTCTTAATGATGGAGGAAGATGCTATACTCAACCACCCATAGGGGCTGGTGAAGCAAGGTAGATCATCTGTATTATTTAAGACAGGAAACTACATGACATTTGATATCCCTTACTGGGATTTAAACCCACGCGGAAAGGGGCCAATGTGATTTCAAGTTCTATACTGTAACCACTAGGCCACATAGACCCCCTTGAGAGCACCGAATCCCAAAATAGAGAATGAATGTCACATTGACCAACCCAAAATACCTGGACATACTTTCAAAACAAAGAGTATTTTTCAAATGCAGCAATGGATACAGTTGAGAAATTTAGCAATACATTAGACACCATATTAAAACAAGAAAGCAAATGATTTGGACAATCTTTATTTTCTTTAGACAAATGATTCTTTTTATACATCTTTCAGATGTACATTGTATGCATTTCTGTATTTATCACTTTTCTTGTATCTCAAGTGGGATTAAATTACGCATTATACAGATAAAATAACAATAATGAGCAGCGTATTATTGTGGTCTGACATTAGTATATATGTTGCCTATATTAATTAGAGAAAACACTTTTTCAATACGAATCACACAGAAAAACATTCAAAAATGAACTGAAAAAGAATTTTTTTTTGTTGTGATGTGCTTTTAAGATTTCTTTGTCAAATTCCAGTTTTTTTGTTATTATAATAATTATTATCAGTATGAAAACAGATAAGTTACAAAGATGTGATGCAAACGTTTCCATGAACTGAATAAAGCACTTTTCAAGCATTCAAATCTCTCGCCGTAAACCTTCACTGTACAGGGATGATTTCTTATCTGAATTGTACTGATGAATTTTTAAATAATTTTGAAAAAAAATAACAAAAACTTTTCCAATTAAGAGTCTAATAGCATTGTCTATACCGTAGGGGTCTGTACTCATCCTTGGGTCTGTACTATGTAATATACTGTATATAGAGAATAGATGGTTGGTGTCGTGAATCGGAAATGTTATTGGGCAAGGCGTAGGAATATTATCCGGTGAGCCGAAGGCGAAACGGATAATATTCCGATGCCGAGCCCGATAACTTTTCCCATTCAAAGACACCAACCATCTATTCTATTTATCCTGTTAGCTTTATGTATTCTTTCAAACAAATAATATACAAATAAAACACGAGAAAGAAGGAAGAAATATGTAGAGAATGATGTAAACATGACGTCATTTCGTTCTTATGAAGTCATGATTTGTCGCGTGGATGTATTATATGGTTAGTGCCGGATATCACAAATGTTATACGGCACCTAGTTATCCGTCCCAAAATGACACTAGGGACAGGATAAACTATATTAATAGTACTGACCCCAGGATAACTACATACTCCCATGATCTATACAAGATGCAATATTACATTTGTTCATGAGTGTGGAACAATTACATCAAAAATTTTGAATGGAAATTATTCTTTAGTCAAAGTGATTTTAATGTTCACCAAAGGGTTGCTTAGACAAACTTCTAAAAACCATTTATGCTCAAATATTCCCTTTTTTTCCAAAGACTTCAACACTCAACTGGTCAACTTTCTTTTATCACCATGACAGTTGTTTATAATCATAATACCACACATTTCAAATCTGTTACAAAGCAAAACTACATTTCAATTCCATCCACTTCAAATCCCTCCGAACAGGAAAAACGTTTCAAATGAGATAAACAGAACTATTACACATCTAGCATTCCTCCCAGAACTTGGGAATTTGGTCCCCTGTAAGCAGATATCTCTCAGTCCCGTCCTTTGTTATACAGGCCATTCGAATTACACCCCCAGAACTCCCATCTCTATTGATGGCCAGGGAAATAGCTAAAAAAGATAGGAGAGTAGTAATTAATCATGATTTTAGACCTGCAAGAAATTGCTTTACTAAGCGACTTTAGGAAAATATTTGCGTATAACCTATGAACGTGAATAGTATCTTGAATGAAAACACAATATTGTCATGTAACTCTGGTGTTTGAAAGGGAATTACCTCACAGAGTGTGCTCTGTGAGTAAACAAACATCAAAAAGGTGATTTCAACAATCCTTATCACTAAGTAAATGCCCATTTTAAATGTCTTCCTGTTTAAGATTCACAAATATGCATTTTCATAAGAAAAAATTTGAAACCAGCATTCATGCCTTTCAGTGCTTTCATAGAAAAATCAATAAAAAGTTGTGTGACTTTTCTCTGATGCACATTTCTAGCTCTGAATGTAGACTCATTTCATAGCCTGGGTCTCGTGCATTTATGGTGTTTAACCCAGTATCGACAATTCTTTTTTTAATGTACAGCTTTCCTGGATTCACCAGTACTAAGCTTGGGCTCTGAGGTGACTTGCCAAAGGTGACTCCTACAAAACCAGAGGTGTCGGGAGGGCTGAAACCCAGGATCCCAGAATCTTGAGTCTGCCATCTTTGATTTATTTATTTTTCTCTGCGATGAAAAAGTTTGATATTCTAGCCACTACGTCATGAACACCTTTTAGGAAGGGTACAACACATAATATTTACCGTTTGCTATGAACTTGAGACATTCATCTTTATTCATGCCTGGTTTGTAGTTTGCGTCCAGGTAACCATATAAATAGGTACTGCCAGATCCTCCAATAGCAACAGGCAATCTCGTCAACATACCACCTAATGGTACAGTGTATACCTGAAATAAATAGGCAAAATATAGACTCGGTGCTTATCTATTTTTTAAATTATGGGAATGGGTCAAATACTGGACAAGTTGGGAAACAATAGCACATTTTACTGTAAAGATTTGATCTTAAGTATTTGTTATTGTGATAAATCACATTATTTGAGATAACACAATAATAACCAGAGACAAGGAGCTTGGCTCTTTTCTTCAAGGTGCATGTTCACCCTGAGTTTTATTTTATTCATTGAATCATTTTACAGTCATGTTGGAAAATTTGTCTATTGGGAAAAAAGTAAGTTAATTGAGTTAACTTGCTTTGGAACAGGTTCGTTTTACGGTACCAAACATGTAAGGAAAACAATCTCCAAGACTAAACCCAAAATTATCATTGAATCCATTTTGACTAAATAAGTACCTGGTTAAACAGTTACTCCCTGCCATCCCTAACATCAAATAATTATTGCCATTCTCATTGAGAAAATATTTCTTCATTTAAGATAAGTTTATAATAGTCCTAAGGGTGACAAAATCAGTTTACTTCTCCGTAAATGCCAAGTCCCCTTGTATAAAGGTATAAAACACCTTGTATAAAGCCCCCTTACCTGGCCTCCTAGGCGTTTATCCCATCCGGCCACCAATATCCCAGCAGATAGGCTGTCTCGGTTGTTATAACAAACACTCTTAAAATTACTCGCAGCCGTCTTCACTAATGGTTCTTCCCCAAGCTCCATCCTGCAAGAAACAACAGAAATATGTATGGTGTTTAATGCCGTATCAACAATATTTCATTTATTTAATGGCTTTCTTGGATCCACCAGGACTAGGCTATGGCTCTGAAGTGTCATGCCAATGGTCACTCCCATGAAACCAGAGGTGCAGCGGTGCTCAAATCTGTGACCTCCCGAGTATTAAATCCACTCCCTTAACCTATAGGCCAAAAAGGACCCAAACAACAATATGACTTTCCTACTTTTAATATAGATGGGTAACAGTAAAAATGTCATAGCCTTTAAGTCAACTTGTTAAACTGATGAAAGACAAAAGCTTCGAAATCTATTAGTCGGACCTGAATTGGAGAACATACAAAAGCCATGTAGAGGGATTTACTAGCCTACGGGGTCAAAGAAGTTTCATAGAAGATAACGGGTAAGTAGATATAATAAAATATACCTTTAAGGTAGAATACCCATAAACCACTATTTTGAAACTCATTCTGTTGGCTGATTACTTCAGTCGTTTACGGTGTACATCCGTCAAGCTGGAACTATTTGCATTATACCAAATAGTTCCGGCCAAGACCAATGTATATCAAGAGCCTAGGGCCTACAAACTTTCGTGAGGTCTGCTTATAACATACCAAACAAACATCAGCTTACTTGTAGAAGTTGAGATAATAGTTCACTAAATCTGCCACAGCTTGGGTGTCAGCCGCAGATCCAGACCTACAGCAGTAGATATAGTCAGTCACCTTGGTCAGTTTGTCTGTAACACGGTTAGCAATGTAGGCCCTGAAATATCAAACACATTAATGGTTACACAGTAAGCAATGTAGGACGTTCAACGAAAGAATTTCCTAAAATTAATAGGTTTAGGCCTCTTCCCAATTTAAGAAAAAAAAGCCCTGCCAACAGTTGCATGTTTGTCAAACACACTGACAATGTTTCCTGATTGACAAATATGCATTAAACATCAAAATAATGAGTCTAAACTTTAAATATACCTTTTCTTTTGTATAAATATATTATAGCATTTTAAACAGATGAATACAGAATCATTTGTGACAACTTTAAATCATTCTTGTTAAAATATAAATACTTCAAATAATATATATGTAGGGCTTTTTGGGTAAACATATCTGAGGAAAACATCGAAACAACATATCATTTAATTTTTGCAACTCTATCATAGTTTAAACTGATCTATTTTGCATTGATTGTGATTGAAGCTTGAAGCTTAAAATAATCATGATTCGTAACACATAGAAATGTAAGAGAAGAGTCACATTGCTAAAATAAATCATCTAAACCATGTATCATATTTAATTGATGCAGTAAACAGGTTCTGTTTTTTAAGTTCACCATAAAACGTAGGTAGAAATCTCATGACAAGACCAAGTAAACACGGCTTTTTTTACGTTGTATTACATGGGCCTATAAAAGGCACCTTCCCAATTGAAAATTTCTTTAAAATCATTCAGTTTTTCCAAAAATTCAAAGTCATACAAGCTTTTTGGCTTCCCAATTCAGCAATTTCAGCGATAAAACTTCCCAAATTCAACAGGCTTGGGCCTCTACTCCCTTTAAGGAAAAAAAGCCCTGGTACAAAAGGAGCAAATTATACATACCCTGATGTTGTTCTGGAATCAGCACCAATAATAACACCTCCATCAAATTCAATGGCAGCAATGGTAGTCTACAAGTTTATCAAAAAGGAATTGATGAACAGAAAATACTTTAAAGCAAATGATTTCATTCAGAATTGTGAATTTCAATCTTGTTGTCAAGTCAAAATATAAAATAGTCTAGTTTCAAACCTATATTTTGATGCGACAGGGCCTTTCGGCATATGCACCAAGGGAATTTGAGGTTTCCGTGCTTGCTTCCTGGATACAAAACCAATCCTCATGCTGATTTGTGGGCAAGTCCGAGCAAATATTATCTTGCCTTCCAGGGATTAAACCCCAAACCCTCACTACAAGAAGCTGTTCCTCTACCACTGCATCAATGTTGCCGCGAAATGCTTTAATACAATTTTCGTTAAGATTTAATTGAAGCAGCAGCAATGTATCTAAAATAAAAAATGTAAAACAACGGAATGGATCGAAATATAAGCCAAAGCCAAAGATATAAAGACAATGTTTTTTTTATTGTCAAATGGATTGGTAGCCACCTGTAAACATTTACTTATACAAGGCAGACTTTCTATAGGAGCTTTCCCTGAAAAAACAACCTGTCGGTTACCGGTGTTCATCCGAATTAAGGATGGTTACTTTTGATTGTAAGAAATTCAAACAATTCACAACGACAATTCACCGGAATTCATCGTAAACCGTTTGATTATTTTTATAAATAAATTACTTACTCCTGTAGTTAACTCTGATGTTAACCAATCTGGTTTCGCCATGCTTTCAGCTGATATTGCCGGTGAAAAACCACTTGTCATTGTCGCCATGATTGCTGTTGAGGGACGCGTTTGATTTTAAGAAGTTCGTAATTTTTAAGAAGTATTGTTCTCGTTGTTATACATTTGTACAAATAGGTTCTTGTAAACGTGCTTTTAACAAGTTTGGTATGATTTGTAGTATCTAGTAATATTAAGAGGTTTTATTGGTACAAATGATCAGGATTGATTAAATCTGTTGACTATCCGCAGGCTGATCAATCTTGTGCATTGTTTAATCTTGTTGTTCATTTTTTGTTACTTTTCCCTAGATGTCGAGAGAACAGTAATCATGTATCTTGTCAAATGACCAACATATTAAATTGATTTTATATAGTTACGGTTGCATATTGTAGGTAAATGGAAAAATTGATTTCTTGGTAAAAAAAATGGTCTTAGTGTTCGATTAAAATTACAGTTGTCTAAAATGTTGTAATCAAATACTGCGAGAAAATGCCTTTTCGACCGAAATTTTATTAATTTGTTTGGACTCCAAATAAAACACCCTTTCATTTCATTTAAGATTAAATAGACCCAGATATTATATGTTTAATACCAGTATCACTATATGATTCACAAATCTGTGTTAGAAACTTCTCATACGACATTTCTGTTTTGGTCGTTTCGAGGTTTGCTCTTAAGTCACTTGTTCGAAAAAGATCTGAGTCTCTACGAACTTTTCTTCGTGAATTGTCATGTATTTTACATAACTCCGCTGAAAATAGGTATTCAAATGACATCTTTTATCAAATTATTCATATTTTATACTTAGTGTAAGAGAATATTTGCAGGGACCAGTTTACAAAATGTCTAAATAAGAGAAACACGTTGCGTAATTTCTCATTCGTACACAATATCGTTCGTAAGAAAGAAAGAAAAGGTAATGACGAAAGTGTTAGACCCTGGCGAAATGATGCTGCTCAGTGCTGGTTTCTATGTTTTGCTGTGAGGATGTTAACACAGATTTTCATTTTGTTATCTTTGACACATTTAAATTACCTTTTTGAATATTTTCCATTCACAAACTGTAAAAGATCCAAATTGTCTCTGAAGCTGGTAGTCAAATTAATTTGACGTGATTGTAAAATATTGGTTTACATCAGACAATATCTCCTATTACGTCCAACTTTCAAACCCAGTTTCAGTTTGATTTTCAATTTGGAAATTATGAAATGAATAACCGCTGAAAACCTTTGACTTATAAAAGGAAACCCGTTTCATGATAAATTGTCTGTAACAAATGATGTTCAGTTATCCTGGACCTTACTACATTGCAGACAGACAATGCACGGTAGCTTGAAAGAACATCTTCATAGTGAGAGGTGTATGGTGTTTATTCGGGCTTACAAAAAATGCCATGAAGAGGTGAGTCATGTTCCGAAAAAATTGAAGTGGAAAATCAAAAAGCTGGTGTGATCCTTATTTTTTTTTAGGAAAACTGCAAAGAAATTTCCATAAGAGGCTGTCCCTCAATGCTTCTCATACATCAGTCTGCTATTCTGGCATTTTTTTTTTTAATTTTGGAATTGAGTTCGGTACCTGACAAATTGGGAAAAAAATCATGGGGATTCTCTCTAAAATTGGGAATTTTTCAGGAATAGCTAAATTAAAACATCACATTTATTGAGAAATTTGGGGGGGTGGGGGTTGTTGATTTGAGGGGGAATGGGTTCATTTTGAGGTACCAAACATGAAAAAGAAAAGCAATGGCTATACAGATTTTTAGTAATAGTATTGAAATATCCAAGTTTCCCTTCATCTGCTAACCCTTTACCAAATGCCAAATTTTAGACTGTCCCATATTGAAATGGTTTACAGACGGCATTTCAAAATGTGATGAAATTGAAAAATAATCTGATAAGGCAGAAAATATTGTGGGAAAATGAAAATAGCTCGTTACAAGCAATTTCTCAATATTGTCAATGTGGTAATGTTAAAGATTTAGGTTTTAAAACCTCACACCATTACTGCATTTCTTTTCCAGAACAAATTTGGGAAGTTCTTTGGAGCCTGTAATGTCGCTGAAGAAGCTATGAAGAGATGCTGTCGTGAAGAGGTGAGTGCTCAAGGTCAAATCTGCATAAAAAATAATCTTTCTTTACTCATTACTAAATACCTTCAAATAGACACAGATTTATCAATTTGTCAATTTCAAAGTCTACCCATTACTAAACAATAGCGCATTTGACCAGTTTGTTGCAGATGATGCTGGAAAACATTGTGGGAAATGAGCAATTTCTCCTTTTCCCACAATGTTTTCTGCCGTATTAGAAGATTGTTTTTCAATTTCATCACATTTTGAAATGTCATCTGCAAACTTTTTTTCAATTTGGGACAGTAAATTGTTTATTGACTTAAATCATTACCAAACAATAAAGACTTTAGACCAGTTTGTTGCAGACAGCTCTGGAAAACATCGAGGGAAAGGAGAAATTGGAGCAATTTCTCCTTTTCCCACAATGTTTTCTGCACTATCAGATTATTTTTTAATTTCATCACATTTGAAATGTCGTCTGCAAACTCTTTCAATTTGGGACAGTCGCAAAATTTGGCTTTGGTAAAGGGTTAAACTGTTCAAGTTTCTCATCATGCATATGATAGGCTCATATGGGCTAAATTCTCAAGGCTAACTTGTTGCTTTTTTCCCTTTCACTGTATTGTAAGTACAGTGAGGTCTCGTTAATCCGAACATGTCCGTTCCCAACAAAATTTCCGGATTACCGAATCATCCGCACTAATGAAGCAGAGCCTGTTCTTTTAGACATAAACGGTTTGTATGCACGTGTATACTTATAACCCTTAAGCAAACGCCAAATTGTCGACCGTCCCAAATTGAAAGAGTTTGCAGAAGACATTTCAAAACGTGATGAAATTCAAAAATAATCTTCTGATATGGCAGAAAACATTGTGGGAAAAAGGAGAAATTGCTCGTCACGAGCAATTTCTCCTTTACCCACAATGTTTTCAAAAGTCGTCTGCAACAAAATGGTCAAATAATTCCGTTTCATAACAATTTCGTTTGGATTGCGAGACACCCGGATATCGGGGTCTGGATAAACGAGGCTTCACTGTATTTGCTTGTTGTGATGATTCCACCAAGCTCAGACAAAACTAAATTCACTTGTCCGTAAAGGCTTTTGGACAAGCCGGGCGATATGAAATTTAGATTTTGCCACCCCTTCAAGCAAATGTAACATGAACTTATACATCTCCAAATTATCTTCTTATCAATTCTTTTGCATCCTGGTCCAGGGTCCGCCATTTTGTGATTACATACTTTTGGATTGTAGCAAACAAGAAGTTGTAAGAATCATTGTTACGAAATAAAGATCTTAGCTTGTAATTTCCTATTTTGCATTAATAGCTATAACTCTATAAATGTAATTATAATGGATAATAATTTGTGTTTACCAATGATTTATAATATATAAGTATTTTATACTATAAATGAAAAAGACTAATTTTTGTTTTTAAAAATATATTTTTCAGCGAAAGATGAAAATGAAACTGAACAGAGATAGTGCATTGAAAAAATCCAAGAAAGATCCAAAGGAGTAATCAAGGAGTTTATTAAGACAATCTCTGATAATCGTAAGCTGTAAGAACGGATATTTTGCATTCTTTATTACAGCTCCTACGTTTTTATGTGATACAAACAATAATATATATATATTGAACTATACTTTGGCAAAGGAATAATTGTGTTAACAAACTTAAGTGGTACAGATTTGCTAATTGATTTCGTTTTTTTTAGTTTTTGAGAAATAAGTCAAGCGTATAATTGTTAGGATGGCGTCGAGATTGCCCCAAAAGAAGTACTATCGACAACGGGCGCATAGTAACCCCATGTCAGACCACAGCTTCGATTACCCAGTCTGCCCTAGAGAAATGGACTGGTCCCAATATTACCCAGAATACTTCAAACCAAAGTCATGTGACATGTCACATGATGACGTCGGAGAGGATGTAGATGTACGAAATGGTCAGGATGGTCCGAAAGTAGAGTTTGCCGATATTGGATGCGGCTATGGAGGTTTGCTTGTGGATATGTCCACCTTGTTCCCGAATAAACTCGCATTGGGCATGGAGATCCGAGTCAAAGTGTCGGATTACGTGAAGGATAGGATTGTCGCTTTACGCGAGCAGAATCCGGGGAAGTACCAGAATATTGCCTGCATTCGATCCAATGCGATGAAATACCTCCCCAACTTTTTTGAGAAAGGCCAGCTGACAAAAATGTTTTTCCTATTTCCTGATCCCCATTTCAAGAAGGCCAAGCATAAGTGGCGAATTATCAACACAACTTTGCTTGCGGAGTACGCCTATGCTCTGGCAGTGGGTGGGGTAATCTACACGATTACGGATGTGAAAGATTTACACGAATGGATGGTTGAACATCTGGAAAAGTTTCCACTATTTGAACGTGTTGGTCAGGAGGAACTTGATAAAGATCCAGTTATTGATAAATTGTACTTTAGTACAGAGGAAGGTCAAAAGGTCACCAGAAACAAGGGAGATAAGTTTTTGGCGGTGTTTAGAAGAATTGAGGATCCTGCCCTTTAACCTCATGATTGATATATTTGGCAAATTTGAATTACACACATTACCGCCTAACGTCACATTTTTGCGTCTTGCTGCTGATGATTTTCAAAAGACATTGTGGCAAAAGGAGAAATTGCTTGTTACAAGCAATTTCTCCTTTTACCACAATGCTTTTTCAACCTATTCATATATCTTAAGAACAAAACTGATTTTTTTTTTTCACAAGTTCACAAACTTGAAAGCTTTACAAAAGTCGTCTGCTTCATGTAAAAAATGTTGCCTGCAGGTGGTAAAGAGTTAAAATCTGATAATAAATGGTGATTTATGAACATCTTTAAATTCGGTTGAATTCACTGCTACAAAAGAAAGCATTGCCGTTACTGAGCATTTTTCTTTTTTTCTAGCAAACATTATGAATGTCAACTGTGGCAGGTTTTCTAAAATGAGAAAATCAGATAGAATAATTATGGAAATTATGAAAGATTAGAGATTGAATACATGATTATAGTTTTGTAAAATATGAAAGAGCAATGTTTCATTAACACTTTTTGTTGAAAATTAAATTCTTTGTAAAAAAGTGATTAAAATATGTGTGCAACAACTTTTTTGTTTGATACTATATTTACATCATGTCTCGGTACCTGACATATACGCTTCATGCAACAATAAGTTTCTGAGGGCTTGCAAAATCTGATTGAAACTTACTTGTCTGTAAAATGTAAATGGCAAAGTTTTACCACTATCATGGTTATAAAGTAAATTTTTTAAAATTCACATGTCCGTTTACGTTTTTTGGACAAGCTTTGCAGTATGCTCAATTGACTTTGCCACTCCTGAATCTAAGAGAAAACAAACCAATGATTTATATGCTTATGCAGGGCAACCATCTGCTAAATCTGCTTATACATGTTGGTACAGTTTGATTTTGAGCCAATTATCAGAATGTGCAGACAGATGATCTATATATAGCTTATTTATCTTATATTATGCAACAATTTTCAAAGCAGTGGTTTCTTGGTGAGCTATAGAATGGTGTCTTGTCCAAGGTCACCACAGGAAAAGAATTGGCATCTCTATTGTTGATGAAATTAGGGATGTCTGGTTTCAAATCCCCGACTTTAACAACTATTTGACATTGACAGGTTTTCATATATATTATGGAAATAATTTTCATAATCATGGTTCCTGGGTAATCTCACAATATAAGGCTAGAAAAAAAGTGACTTGTCTAACAACACTTCAGTGAAAAAATAGAAACTTTTCTCCAAAACCGTTCTGTTTCAAGTCCCGACTCTGCCAACTATTTGATATATAAGGTTTTTTTACCCACTTGACCAATTTGTTGCAAATGACTGGAAAACATTGTGGGAAAAGGAGAAATTATTAACGAACTTTTTGAAAAAAATCCTCATTTTCCCACAATGTTCTCTGCCCCATCAGAAGATTTCAATTTGACGATTGCCAAAGGGCTAAATAGTCACTTATGTCCGAGTATGTGGGTCTCGAACTCGGGACATCTATTGCAGGCGCGTAGTTGAGCCAGTTTGAAGATTATGCAAAACAATTTTAGGTACATGAATATGTAAAGCTATTTGCCTCTATTTCAAATCCGAATAACTATATAACAAAATTAAAGGGGCTTGGTCTGATGCTGTGTATAGAATTAATACTTGGGGTCCTTCATGGTCTAGAGGTTAAGGTGGAGGACTTAAAGCTCTACGGTCACGAGTCCGAGCCTAATCAACACCTGCTTTCATAGGAGTGTCCATGGCAAGTCACTTCAGAGCCCTAGCCTAGTACTGGTGGATCCAGGAAAGCCGTAACACAACTGAAATTGTGGACACATCTTTAAACACCATACAATTAGAATTAATACTTCAGGCTACAAAAAGGTCCGTCCTCACAACAAACAGAGGTGTCAGCTTGCGATGTTTATCAAAACAGCTATTACATGTAGTGAAAAATTTATCATCCCCATACTTAGCCAGCGTATTCCCCTACACATGATGGGAATTCATTCCTACTGCTTTATATAATCCCGCTATCGAGTAGTTAAACTGTTCAACTCATATTTCGTACATAGGTTGTGACCAAATCTTGAAACTTATTAAATTCACTCTCGATGACTGCTTCCTTGATACTTAACCAATACTCGCGCCGATTTAAGGGCTAGTCACGGTGATTTGCAACTCGCATAACGGGGATTGAACTCGATACAAGAGACGTTTTGAGACCGACGATCTACCTTTGCACCAGTGTCACCCGCAACCCGCTGTTGAAGAAATACAAATTCATTATGGTCTCTTAGTTAGGGGCTAGAACTCAAAATCCACGAACCCTGTTTTATTAGTTTAAATTTGTTTATTTCACATGGATTGTGAAACAAGTTCTTACAAGTTACAACGCAGATTTATCATCCTCGATTCTGCTTCCTGCAGATTCAACAAGTACTCGCGTCGATCGTTAATGAAATGAAAGGTCGCTAAATGGACCCCGCTTCTCATGGGATTTCGAATCCACGACCCTCGTGTCCCGAAGCCAACGCTCTGTACCTTTGTCCTCCCGTATTCGCAGTAAAAATAAATCATGGAGTCTCTCGCCATCATCTTTGGAGTCTGATTGTTGGTCCTTTCAACATTGTGTTATTTCAGACGTAGCATGGGGTTCTACCACTCTTTACCAGTGTTTAACTACAGTATAATAAGTGGTATTTTTCCAAACATGATCGGCAGGGTATCGCAATTAAACTGAAAAGTTGTTGACACGATGTAAAAAAAAAAACAAAACCAATAAACAATTGAATCCCTTAATCTTTGTTGGCATGGGCATGTAAAGTTTACAGAAGCAACGTAAACACTAGGCAAATAGAAACATTCGTATTGGTGCATTCAAAAATCACATTATTTGAAGAGGTGGAATTTCCTGTTTTAAGGTACACCACCATTATTCATCCATTTTAAAAATGATTCTTTCGTCAGGTTACTTCGGTCGTTTTCGGGATACATTGGTCGTAGTCGGAACTATTCGGTATTAAGCGAATAGTTCCGGACCAGATCGATATGTACCGAGAACGACCGAAGATATTCGACGAAAGTGTTTCAAAATGGCGGATAATGGGTATTCTACCTTAAGACCAGCTTTACGAATCAATTACACTTATCAACAAACAAACATATTCTGTCAATGATTTCAATAGGAACCTTTTATACCCGACGCAGATTCTATGTTAATATGTTTGAATACTGATTTATAAACATATCGCTTGTTTGTATATGCTGAATATACTAAACACAAACACACTCACGACATCAACACATCAAACGCTGTCGTACAGCTATGAAGACGTGTTTCAAGATAATAACGTTGAAATGGATACTCTACCTCCTCACGTTAAAAGGAGAGGCACTCGCGGAGAATCCTATCCACGTTAACGTCTTAACGCCAATAGGCGTCATTACCGGGATAGAAGACGTCGTAAACGTTGGCGGCAAGACGAAGCACACGTTGCAGACGTTTCTAGGAATACCGTACGCCGAATCACCGACCGGTAACTTACGTTTCAGGAAGCCCGAGCCGAAACAGCCATTCAATTATCCATTCGACGCCACAGTGGAAGGCCCCGTATGCTACCAGATAGAGAGGGGGACACCATCGCATTACACGCGATCCGAAGACTGTCTGAGGCTGAATATATACGTCCCAGCGTCAACGGCTGACCAGTTAAAACCGGTTATGGTCTGGATCCATGGTGGCGGGTTTGTAAACGGAGAAAATTACGCCTACAACGGTTCCATTCTGGCTGCTTTTGGTGACGTCATCGTGGTGACGGTAAACTACAGACTCGGTTATTTCGGATTCTTCACGACGGAGAATTCGAACTCGCCTGGTAATTTCGGACTCTGGGACCAACAGCTGGCAATCAGGTGGACGAGTAACAATATAAAAGCGTTTGGTGGCGATCCAGATCGGATAACGATGTTTGGGGGTTCATCTGGGGCTTCATCTGTGCTCTATCAAGCCTTCTACCCAGGCAACCAAGGCCTATTCCATCGAGTCATAGCACAGAGCGGGACCATGCTCAGCCCTTGGGCGTTTAGGCAACACCAATTGAACTCGCAAATTTCCGACAACTTCGCTAAAGCTGTAGGATGCGGAGAACGAAATGATGCAGACGATTACATGACTTGTTTGCGCGAGAAGCCAGCAGATGCGCTTAAGGAGGCCATGAACAACGCAACCGTGAATGCAAACCTTGCAAAACGGACACCAGGACCAGTCTTGGATCACGACTTCATCCTCGACAGCCCGGTTAGTTTAATAACAGGTGCCTCCAACGCTATGGACGCCATTGAGATGTTTCGAAGTGTTGATCTGATGATAGGATACAACAGCGCCGATGGCATGATGGACTTTTTTTCCTGGATGGTGGTGGTCGATTGCCAGAATAACGACCCGTACAACGTCCACCTACCGGCGGGTATCTTCGAAATGGAGCTGGTACCGCATTACATCTATCAGTTTTTCAACGAAAACGTTCCATACATCGCCGCCAAAGTTACCGCGGAGGAATACACGGACTGGTCTGAACCGGAAGACGAACACTTGAGAGTGATGCGGCTGATCGACCTCGCCACGGATTACTACGCCGGGATTTCTACTGTTCAGACGGCTGTCAGGCATATTGGCGGTAATTCGTCCATCAAGTCGACATACGCCTACGAGTTTGCTGTGCAGCCGCACCGCACAAAGTTTCCCTTGCCGCCATTAATCGATGGACCTGAAGTGATGTTACACGGTGACGAGATTAACTACGTGTTCGGTATGGACATGTCCGACTTATCTGAGGATGGAGATCTACTTAACGAGTTGAACACGTTTCTCGCTACCATGACAATGTGGACCAACTTTGCGAAGACCGGGTAAGTATAATTTCATGACTGCTTAACACAATTCTTGAAGACAATACGGCGGTCTTTATTTGTTTAATATCCGTCCCTTCTGAAATTGTTGAACTCTTTAAATATCAATAGTTCACTATTCGGCTGTAAATCCAGATTTCTAGTCTTGAATGCTATTGCTATATTGACTGACGCCTTTGAGATGTAGCGAAGCACGATGCATGTCCAAATGTTGAGGGAAAAAAATGCTTCGTTCACGGCTTATTATTGAGACTTCATGTAAACGGCAGTCTGCTGCAGAAGTCTTAAGGCCCAACTGTGATAAAAGATAGAAGCGCTCATTAGGGCAATTTATCCTTTGCAACAATGGTTTCTTTACATCTTTTTCCCAAAAGAAATGTTTGTTTTTCCTTTCTATTTTTGACATGTGATGCTGCTTTTAAGTCTAACATTCAGCCACAAATTCCAACATGTTGCAATAGCTTAAATACATGCTTTCAGCATATATTCTCATATTTTATTTCAGAAATCCGAACACCCCCTCTGATGTGTCCGTGTTTAGAAACAACGTGGATGCACAATGGCCCATATTTACGTCTAACTGGGACTACTTGCGAATCACACGAGTTATGTCCCCTGAATCGGCCAGGCTGGGTATGAGAAATCGATCTGTGGACTACTGGTCCAGGGTTCTACCACCAATCATGTCCCATTTCAATCGATTTCAGTATTGAATATCAAATGATGAATGATTTGGGATGTTCTGTTGTAGTTGGTTCATCCAAGAAAGCAGTATACGGGTGGTAAATGAAATATACACGTAATATTGATATGTTGAATCAGAGATATATATCTATGTCTCTGGTTGCTAGTATTGTTGTTGAAATAAAAGTAAGCATTTGTGGAATGATCTTCATGAGCATTGGTTTTATAAGCCCTCCTATCCACTTTTATACAGATAATCATTGTACAACAAACAAACATTTTAAAAACAATTCTAATCAAACACAATTTGAATCTCAGGAACCAATGTTGTTTGACGTACCTACATTATCTATATGTACACACATTTTGTTAATATAGGTATGTTAAACAACATTGGCCCCTGTGGTTGGAATAAGGGATTACATGGATTTTTGGTGTTATACAGTCAAACTTGTGTTAAGAGGCCAGCCTATGGGACAGAGTAAATTGGCTGTTTAAGACAGGTTGGCTGCTTAACACAAATTGATTTACACTATAAATCTAACAATGGGACTTTCTGTAGTGGCTGTTTAAGGCAGGTTGGCTGCTTAACACAAGTTAGACTGTATAACAGGGGCCTGTAAAAGGCATCTTCACAATTGTTAGTTTCTATAAGATCAAGTTTCCCAATTTAAATGAAACAACTTCCCAAAATAAGCAGGCCCAGTCATCTTCGCAATTTAAGTAAAACGGCTCTGGGTTGCCTTGCAGAAAAAGAGCATGTCACACACCAGTTTCATGCTTGAAAAAACCAAAAAACCCAAAGAAAAACATTCCTTGCCAGAAGACTGCATCTCATGAAAATTCAAATACCATCAGGATTTGAACCCATGCAGAGAGAGGTCATGTGATTCCAAGTTCTGCATGTTAACCACAATAGAGGTTAAAACCCAATGGAGTTAATCCGACACTGACCCCAAGATGAGCAGCATATCACTTCTGAATTCTTCAAATCAAGGGTTCAATGCTAGACTATTATTAGTGCTTCATAAACATGAAGCACTAACAATAGTATTTCACTGAACCCTTGAAAAAGTCAAGCTAAAATGTGAACTGTCAATATAAAAAGACAAGCTTGGGATACATTTTCTTTATTTTACTAAATATATATTATTACAGACAAATGCACATTACGACTTCACATATATGGACAAGTACAAGTAAAACGAAATCAGATATTGCCAACCCTGTATGTAAACTCATATAAAAAATGTAAAATAAAAACATTTGAATGCCCACTATGAAGTGGAGCTCTGTGATGCAGTTTAGAGCCTTCTACTACACACAAGCCCTGTGAACACATATGTTTAGCCAGATTTAAGTTGGCAAATCATCATCAGAGGTTTCATTAAGATCTGGGGATTTCCCCCCTGCTACCTTGACCAGAAACCCTGATTCTTTTGATCCGTTTTATAATAAATCCACTGATGAGGTCCTCAAAACCCCCACCTTCTTTATAAAATCACCCTCCTGCTACAAATATTAATGAAACCCCTGATCATGCGACCGAATTTCTTTCTATCTTTTTTCTTATATAACAAAGCACCTTTCAACCTCACATAAACCTTTCAGAATGCTGGTTATTCTTTCTATCGTTCTCTTTTGTGAAGAAGCGCCTTTAAACCTCACATAAACATAAAGGATTGCTGGTTAGACTGCAGGTGTCAGCTACTTTTCAAAGTTAACTGAGATAATAAACTTTTAAATTCACTCTCCATTTTCACCTTGTCTTGGTTTCCATCAATGACCTGAAAGTAGATATTTTGACAGCCACTAAATTTATTACCAAAACGAAAATAAAGCTTCAAATAAATATTGTCATGATGATAAAATTCAAAGATAATATTCCAATAGAGTAGAATTTTTCAGAAAATGAGTCATAGCTTAGTACAGGTTATCTCTAATTGTGTACTCTCACTGACCTTTAATTTTTTACAGACAAATAAAAAGAAACAATATAATATATGAATTAGGACATTTGAATACTCACCAGTACTGGGGGAACGATCTTTTTGGTATTTCCTTTGATAAGCCAATCCTCATGTAGATTGTGTAGGCCTTCAAGGTAAGCCTATAAAATGAATTAGAACATACAGATACTTTATTTTGGTATGGTAGCTATATTAGCTTAGTGCTTAATGAAAAGCAAAAATAAGCATATTGGGAAGCGAGAGAAAATTGTAATCATGATGATCAATATCAGCTCAAATAACACAGATAACTGTCAGTTGATTCCAAGTACCAACATTTTTTTGTTGTTTTTTGCACTTTCTCCAAACCATTGTCATAACCACAGAATCAATGCCATTTGCCTACCTAAGGCCAATTAAATCTAATGGAGTTGATGATACACCTTTGATTTTTTATGGTTGCATCAGCAAAATTGGCTGCACTTGGGAGCCCATAAAGGTGGTTGCTGGCCACATACCACAAAAAACCCTTTATTCATACAAATTATTGTTGAAAAAGCATTCAGGAGGAGCATAAAGTGGTAAGGTAGGAAAAAAAAACATCTTGTTCACGTGGCTACAAAGGAAAGATTGACTGTTTTCATTGTCAATCTTTGTCAAACTTATCAGTATCAATTATCAGTGGGCAACACTGGTGCAATTGTAGAGTGTCAGCCTCTTGTACAGAGGGTCCGAGGTAAAAATTGCCAGTACTAATCCACAAATTGGAGTGATCACTGGTTAAGTACTCAGGAAGCAGCCATGGAGAGTGAATTGAATAAGCTTTAAGCTTCTGTCACAAATGATGTAAAAATAAAAGTTTAAACAACGTTATCACAATCTACTGACGCTTTCAATTTGGTCGCATTTTGGAAGTTTGCAAAAAAAAAGTAAATATGGAACACTAACTCACCATTGAGATTCCTGTTTCCTCCTGTCTTTGTCGATTCAAAATTCTTTTATAACAGGTTTCTGGCGATGTTTTCAAGTAGACTGAAATAAAGAGAACTGATAATAAGGGGAAAGTTGATGCTTACACTTAAGTGAAGGACTTTTATTACTGATCCCTTAGTAATGACAGTCACCAGCTACCATTGTTTGATTCTATGAGCATTTACACTGCATCAACAATTTTTCAATTATATTCTGGCTTTCCTAGACTCACCAGTACTAATCTAGGGCTCTAGAGTGGCTTGCCAAAGGTTGTTCCCACATAATTAGAGGTACCTGGGTTGGGACTCAAACCCTAAACCCCAGGACTGCAGGACTGTAACTATAACCAGTGGGTCTCTCATGACCCCGATAATCACCTAGTTTGAGATCTATAGGCTTAAATCTATAACATGAGTGTTCAGGGAATTTTATTTAATACAGAACAGACTGGAACAAAGTTGATCATATACAACATATATAAAGTACAAGTTGATGTCAATATGACAAACATATACTGGTTGTTACAAGAAGTAATTATGAAAAAAAAAAATGACAAACGTTTATTTTGAACATTTTATATCATATATTGGTTTTAAATCATGTCAAGAGTTTATCAGTTATGCTGCAATGCCCAGTTTAA